>SJYQ01094354.1:0-33609 GCA_006410935.1 Redunca redunca
GCTTAATGTTGGACCCTTTGCAAGTCTGATCCTCTCCCCACAACTCAAGAGGTAGGAGTGTCATCCCCATTTTACAGAAGAGAAAACTGATTCCAAGAGATAACATATGCTCAAGATCACACAGCTAGGAAAAGGCAGAACTAGGAATCCACCTCCATCCCCACCAATGCCTGACAGGCCAACTGGTACCCTGGCTTCCCCAGGCCCCAGGCCCACACCTGTCCCTTACTGCCCCTGACCCCGGGAGAGGGCAGGAACAGGGGCTGCCAAGGCCCCATGCGTGGAGAGGACTTTAGGATGTGTGGGTTCTGGCTCCGACCTTGCTACAACCTGCTGTGTAGATCTGAGTCAGCCCCTGCCGCCTCTGTGGGCCTTAGCTTCCCCATCTGCGAAATGCAAGGCCTCCGCAGGCCCCTCCAGCTGACCCTGCACTGTGTCTGCCATTGTGAGTGGGGGCAGGGCTGCAGTACCCCCTCCCCAGACAGATGCTGGGAAAGCAGTAATTGCTTCCTGAGTTGTGGCCAAGTCACACCAGCTGCTTCAGATCTTACAGGGCAGGGCTGCCCACCAGCTCAGTACCCAACTTCTCTTCAGCTTCCTGAAGGAGTTGTTGGCAGCTACCCACCACCACTCTCCATCTCAGGGCCAAGGGCTCCTGGAAGGAAGGCACTGCACCTTCCTTTCCCCTAGACCTGGCCATGGGTCAGGCTGGAGCCCAGGAAGCCGGTGGGAACCCTGGAGATGTGTGTTCCAGACACGGCGTAGCTTTGTTTTTAATAATTAACAGCAGCAAATATTGATTTATGCAGGCACTTTCAGGCCTGAGCGCTTCCGGGCACCTATCAAAATGCAGCCAGAGAAACATTCATTCCCACACGGGGAGGAGGCAAGAGCTGCTTGCATCAGTGGAGACGTGTGTGTGCCAGGAGTGGAGAGTGCGCACATGTGTGCCTACAACTGTGTGTGTGTGACTCTGAGAGCAGATGTGATTGTGTGTTTGTGGACATCCTAGGTGTGTCTGTGCACATGTATCTGTATATCCATGTATGTGTATACGTGCAAGTCTGAATACATCTGCAGACACGTGGATGTTCCCATGTATGTAGGTGTGGGTAGGCTGTATATGTAAACAGGTGCAGGTTTCTAAATCCTCGAGTAGAAAAACCCCTACAAGGGAACAGGGTAGGAGTGCCTTGGGTAGCTCTGTGTCTCTACCAATGTGAGAGAGAGATGTCCCTTCTGGGTGTTCTCTCCTGCCCTGGGAACATAATGAGGCCAGTCATCCCTCACCTTCCTGATTGCAACTTTCCAAGATTACTTTCACAGTCATCACCCTTTGGCAAACGGGCCTGGTGGGTAAAGAAGAAACTGTCCCCTCTATTTTAGAGACGAGAACCTGAGGCCCAGGGAGGGGCAGGGGTTTGCCCATTGACGCATGGAGGTCACCCACTCCTCAGACTGGCTCTGCCATCAACATCATTAATGTGAGCAGAGCCGGGAGAGGGGGACAGAGAACGTGTCAACCTGGGACCCCTCACCCCTCTCTGGTTTGCTGGGGACCCAGATGGATCACTCAGTCTCTCTGGGCCTTGGTTTCCTTTCCTGTCAAAGGAGAATAATCCATCGACTGTGTCTTGATCCTGGGGTGGGCGTGGGCTGTGGGACGGGGCAGTCTGGAGCCCGCAGCCATCTGAGCCTGTGTTGGCACCGATGGAGGCTTCCAGCCGAACTGGGCAAGAGGCCAGAAAGCCTGGAGGAGACAGCCCAGAGCTAACCTGAGCAGGCAGGACTCGGGGAGACGGGCTCCGCTGCTGCTGCTGCTGCAGATGGGAACACTGAGGTGCAGGGAGGGGAAGTGAACCCAGGCCTCCCGCCGGATCCTTAGGGGGACAAGGACTGGGAACCTCACTTCTGAACCCAGCTGCCGTGGAGTCGCTCCCTTCCAAGTCCCAGGATCCACATGGCCCAGTCTTGGGCTGTTGCCCAGGCACAGAGAGCAGGAGAGGATCTCAAGGACCCCCTGATATAGTCCCTAGGACCCACACTTGGACCCCCTTGGGGGTGGTGATCCCCGAAAAGTCAGAGTTCTGGGCGAGAAGCTTGGCATATCCTGTGTCTGCTATTTATTGGCTGTGTGACCTTGGGAAAACCGCTTTGCCTCTCTGGACATCTGGATCCTTATCTCGAGAATGCCTGCCACCCATGGTTTGATGAAAGGACTGAGAAGCATGATACCTGCGGACACGCTTTAGGGTCTGAAAAGTGTGCTACACAAGTGAGCGCTTTACCCTCGGCATTAGAAGTCCCGCCAGGCCAGGCACCCTGGCCAGATTACGTGAGTTCTGGTCCTGGACCCATCACATTCTACCTGTGTGTCTTTGAGCAAGTAACTTAACCTCTCTTAGCTTCGATTTTCTCATCTGCAAAACAGGACTAAGAAGAGTACTAATATCAGTCCACAGTAGTTATAGTTTGAGGACGAGTCTTGCATGCAAAACATTAAGAACCCACCTAGCCCATAGTAAATCTCAATAAATGCTTGTGGTTATTGCTGGTATCGGATCCCCTGCAGAAGTTGTTTACTTATCTATCTCCTAACCAGACCATGGCTCCGTGAGAGCAAGGTCTGTGTCAGATCGATTTCTGGCACCTCAGTGCCCAGCAGAAAGTTGACACGGGTCATGTGCCGGACAAACATTTGATTTCGACGATAACAAGAACAGCCTCATTTACAGGGCTCTCACTCTGTGCTAGATATTATGCAGTGTTTTATCATCGCTTTTTCACACTTCACCCCACTTCACAGGGCTCCTCTGAGAAGCAGCCCTGTGAAGTGGGATATTCTCATTACACCCAATTTACAGCTGAGGAAATGGATGGTGATGCTGATGACGAAGATAAGGAAGAAGAGCTGTTTGGCCAGCTTCTTCCCAGCTGTTTTGCCCCCAACCTTGCTACAGACCCTGGTTCAACCTCTGAGACTGTGTCAGGTCCATCAGGGGTGAGGAGTGGTGTCCCCTTGGGGGGCTAAACCGCAAGCCCCATCTACCAAACATTTGCCCCTGCACAGCGGTCATTCTTAGCAGTCTCCTGCCCCTGCCGGCAGGGGGTGGGGGGTCCTCCGGACCGGGGGCCATGGGGAGGCGAGTACTGACCTTAGGGTGCAATGAGGCAGTCTGAGAGGGAACCAAGTCCACTCTTGGCAGCTCTAGTGCCTGGGGGAAGCACTGGTTCTGCCCATCACTCCTCCTGGAAGAGAAAAAGAGTCTGAGGTCAGGGAGGGCCCCAAGTTGGGAGATCTGTGAACTTTGGGAGGAACACTCATTCTCAGAATTGGGGGATGTTAGGGGAACAGATTTCAAAAAGGAGGGGAACCTGGATTCCCCAGGAGGCAGGAGGCGAGCAGGGCTTCCAACTTTTCCCAGAGATCAGAGATATGGACAAAGTGTCCCTGTAAACTCTCCATTAGGCCTCCCTGACCCATACTCCAAAATCACTGCAGATGGTGATTGCAGCCATAAAATTAAAAAGACGCTTACTCCTTGAAAGTAAAGTTATGACCAACCTAGATAGCATATTGAAAAGCATAGACATTACTTTGCCAACAAAGGTCCGTCTAGTCAAGGCTACGGTTTTTCCAGTGGTCATGTATGGATGTGAGAGTTGGACTGTGAAGAAAGCTGAGTACTGAAGAATTGATGCTTTTGAACTGTGGTGTTGGAGAAGACTCCTGAGAGTCCCTTGGACTGCAAGGAGATCCAACCAGTCCACTCTGAAGGAGATCAGTCCTGGGTGTTCATTGGAAGGACTCATGCTGAAGCTGAAGCTCCAATACTTTGGGCACCTCATGCAAAGAGTTGACTCATTGGAAAAGACCCTGATGCTGGGAGGGATTGGGGGCAGGAGGAGAAGGGGATGACAGAGGGTGAGATGGCTGGATGGCATCACTGACCCGATGGACATGAGTTTGGGTAGACTTCGGCAGATGGTGATGGACAGGGAGGCCTGGCGTGCTGCAATTCATGGGGTTGCAGAGTCGGACACGACTGAGCGACTGAACTGAGCTGAGCTGAACCCATACTCCAGCCAAGAGGATGTCCACAGCCCATTCTAAAGGTGGGCAGACTGAGGCAGGGGTTGGAGGTTGCTGTATAGGGCTGAGCCCTGACCTCTGGACTAAACAAGGTACACTCGTCCCTGAGCCTTTAAGGAGACAGTAGCCTTCAGGCTGAAAGGCCACCTGGGCTATTGCTATTATTAATGACAATAACAACAACAGACACTCACTGGGCCAACGACATGCCAGGCCCCCTGCCAAGACCCTCTTTCATGCCCGAGGGCACAAGAAGTCATCACACTGGTATTCCCAGTGTACATACAGGTAAGGCCCCAGAGGTATACAGAGGTTGCACCGCTGGTCAGTGGCCGAACCAGCATCTGTGTGATGCTTGACTGACTCCAAGCCCAGACTCTCGGCCCACACCCACACCCTCCCGAGGAGAAGAAGCAGGTCTGGCGAGGGTGAAGTCAGTTCCTGTTACCCTAGAAAGACTGCCAAGGAGGCAGCTTCTGGGGTCAAGGGGATGAAGTGCCCAGTGGCTCCCAGGACCCAGGTGGCCCAGGCCGGGCAAGCAGGCCTGGCTTCCACCCACCGCCGAGGGCCACCCTGACGTGGCTGCTGCCCCACCCTAGTCCCTCAGCTGGTTCCTGGGAGGGTGAGTCATTCAGCCCACGGCCTGCTTGAGTCAGGGCTGAGACCGCCACACCCCAAGAAGGGAAGGGACTGTGGAAACCTGGCTCAGGAAGGAGACCCCGAGAAAGCTCTGAGCCCCCTCCCGGCTCAGCTGGGCCCAGCTACTCAGGGAGGAGGGCTCAGAGGGAATGTACATGGCCCTGGTGGGCTAGCGTCTTCCCAGGGGACCCTGCACTGGGCAGTCTCGATGCACAGGACAGACGTGCTGGCAGTGACGTAGGGTAGGTATGCCCAGGCACTTACCTGCTGCGTGACCTTAAACCAATGATGTACTCCTCTCAGCCTCGGTTTCCAGAAAAAAAATTGCATCCTAGAGCCTGGGCAGCTAGAAGGTGTTCACTCAATGAATTCTTTCTTTGATTCATTCACTCGTGGTAAACTCTGCCTTCCCACATCAGGGTCTCATTAAGTATTTGTTAAACGGATGAGTGGGTGAATGAGTGAATGTTGGCAGTAGGAAGGCATTAAAGGTTTGTGAGAAAGAATGGCCTCCGCACGGGTTTCTGTAGATCACAAGGCCTGGTGACATGGGGAGAGACTGGGAAGCGAGGGTGGGTGGAGAGAGGCCCACAGAAATGGTCCAGACACATTCCACGAGGCTTGCAGATGGATCGAGTGCCTGGAACTGTGTCAAGCATATTACATCCTCACTACTCTGCAGGGAGTTCTGCATTATTTATCCCTCCCTTTTTAATATATATATATATATATATATATATATATTTTTTTTTTTTTTGGCTGTGTTGGGTCTGAGTGGCAGCACACAGGATCTTCGATCTTCCTTGCAGCATGCGGCGGGATCTTTAGTGTATCATGCCAGCTCTTAGTCAGGGATCTAGCTCCCTGACCAGGGATGGAGCCCCCCTCTGCACTGGGAGCATGAAGCCCTAGCCGCTAAACCACCAGGGGTTTGTAAACCAAAAGGGGCTTATAAAAAAAAAACAACACCTTTTTTACAGATGGAAAAACTAAAGCTCAGAGAGATGAAGCCACATCGCCGAGCAAGCGGGTAACAGAGCCAGAATTTAAACGCATGCCCTAGACCCATCAGGCCGGTGCCAGCAGGACGGAGAGCAGAACCTGGAAGTCCGAGAGTTGAAGCCAGGGGATGCCGGCTCCCCTTGACTGTGAGGACCCCTGTGCTGGGGGCTCTGGCTGCTGAGGGGAGGCGTGTGCCCATGACCGAGCTATTCCAACGCTCTGCTTCTGTCTGCTGCTTCGCACACCCCAAGGCTCCGGCGGTGGCCACTGCAGGTCAGCCCGGCAGCAGTTCCCTAACGTGCTCCTCTTCCAGCGCCGGCCTCGGTTTCCCCGTGTCCCGCTGCCTCTCTCACTCAGGACCGCTCACGCTGGTGCAGTCCTTGGTAGGTTTCTCAAGGCCGGCGGGGTCTGGCTTCTGCCGAGCCCCTAGCTCTCCCCTTCCTGGCGGGCCTGAGTCTCCCCCTCACGGGCAACTCTTCCACCTACAAGGTCACTGCCGGGGGCCTAAGGTGCCGGGCCCGGGAAGGCTTCGGGGATGAAGACAGAGCAGGAGGTCTGAGGCTCTCGGCCATGCCTGCCCCCACCCAGCCCAGCCCTGCAGGGATTCAAAGACCACAGAAACAAAAGCCACAGCCTTCCCGTGCCTTCCGTGATTTTTCTTAATCCTCACAGCTGCCCGAAGAGCCAGGTGCTCAAAAACCACCTGCTTTATTATTTTTTTAATATTTATTTTAAATAAATATTTAAAATAACGCCAGGTCTCAGTTGCAGCACATGGGACCTTTAGTTTTGGCCCGTGGGATCTGGTCCCCTGCCCGAGATGGAACCCCGGCCCCCCGCACTGGGCGTGTGGAGTCATGACCCCTGGGTCACCAGGAAAGTCCTCCAAACCACCTGCTTCTTTGAGCCACAAGGAAACTGAGGTTCAGAAAGGGATACTATTCGCCCAAGGTCACACAGTGAATGACGCAGAACAGGCATCTGAACCCAGGCGTGTCACTCCAGAGCCAAGGATCTGGACTTCGGAGCATGGGCGGCCAGGCCTGTGGACCCAGCAGGTCGGGTCGGTGAAGGAACAGTAACAGTAACAACAGCAACGGCAGCCAGCCTGACACAGGACCAGCCGTGTGCAGACCCTGCCGCAAGGGCTTCACTCGTGTCCCCTCATTTAATCCTCGTCTTTCAGACGAGGCGACTAAGACACAGAGCTTGAGCAGCTGACGGTAAGTGAAATACAGAGGGTCCGAGCCCCTGAACTTGGATCGAGACGCTGCCCTCATGCTCCACTATACTATCCACTCCAGCGCTCTTGCCTGGAGAATCCCAGGGACAGAGGAGCCCGGTGGGCTGCAGTCCATGGGGCTGCAAAGAGTCAGACACGACTGAGCGACTAGCATGCTCGCTCATAGTAAACAGCCGTTGCTCAGTAAATACCTTTGGAGAAATGAATAAACCCAGCGCCTGCCTCCCCTCTGCCGGCCTGATGCTTCCTCCTCCTCCTCCCCTCGTCCTTCCCACCGCTCACACGCTCCTTCCCCCACTTCCCAGCCCACCCTTCCTCCTCCTCTGCCTGTGATCTCTGCACTCCTCCTCCTATTTGGCCATTCTCTTCCGTTTCAAGAACCTGAATCTCTCTGTCCCTCCCCTTTCCCTCCAGTCTCACCCATGTCCCCTCCCGGTCTCCACCATTTTGTTCACATGCAGCCCCCAGTCTCTGCCCCTCCCTACTTCTCTGGAAACCTTCCAGACCCTTCTCTGGAAACCTGCCTGGCTCAGTTTATCTTTTATTTATTCTTTAAGTTTTTGACCATGCCACCTGGCATGCGGGATCTTAGTTCCCCAGCCAGGGACTGAACCTGTGCCCCCTGTCACTGAATCACCCGGGAATTCCCGTTGGCTCAGCTTAACGACGCTTTACCTTCTTCCCCCACCCACAGCAGCTGGAGGTGCCCGGGCTGACGGGGGGGCACGGGGGACTCTCGCCACTTCTTTCCCCCGGCCAGGACTGCAGTCACAGCTGCACAGGACTCTACAGTTTGCCCAGGCACTGTCTCAACCACCACGGCAGCTTTGAGCTTGGATTACTATCAGCCTTCTTCCAGATAAGAAAACTGAGGCTCGGAGTGGTTAAGGGACAAGCCCAAGGTCATACCGGGGAAAGGGCACTGCCAAGGTTTCCCTCTAGTTCAGGGCTCTTCTACGGCACCCACCACTGCTGCTCTCAAGGCAGGCTGACCCCAGCGTCACCCAGCCCCCAGCAGCCTCCCCATAGCAGCCCCTGGTTCCGGCCGCCACCAAGCATCTTCCCGAGGTCCCGCTCCAATCCTGCCCTGTCTGGCCTGGACACCTGCCTGCAGGTACAGGACATTCCTAGACACAGTAATAGGAGGCAGCTAGGAAGGAGGTGACTTGCCCAAGGTCACACAGAGAGCCAGAGCCAGCCTGGAGTCCGGGCCAGGTACATTCTGGGGTCACCTTCAGGCCCTACAGGTGTGTGGCCTGCAGCCAGCTGGCTCCGGCTTCCCTCCCCCTTGGAGTGCCCGTCTCCCCCTGCGAAAGGGTGCGGCGGGCTCCCAGGCAGGATGGGCCAGGCCGGAAGCCTGCCGACAGCTCCCGGGTTTCTTGGCAACTGTCACTGCACCGCCTCCCCCTCCCTTATCTCCACATCGAGGTAACAATAATAATTGCCGTGTCGTGAGTGCAGCTCTCTGTACTTTTCAAAAGCCCTCTTTATCTGCTCATGTCTGGGAGTCTCAGCGGAACTGGAGCAGGAGATAAGGCAGCCACTAGGATCCTCCACTCCCAGAAGGGTAAACTGAGGCTCAGAGAGGCTAAACAACCGTCTGGAAGTCACCCAGCAAGGCAGGAGCAGCTGGGGAGCTAGAACCAGGCCGCCCCCAGTCCAGGGCCCCAGGTGCTGCACTGGCTGGGGGGCGGGGGGCGTTTTCGGGGGGAATCCACACTCTGCAAAAACTCAGGTCAGACCCAGAGTGACTGGGGAGACAGGGAAGGCAGAGGACAGGGGACCAGGTGCTGCCGTCGCATCCCACCTGTTAACCAGCTGGAGAGCTGGGGAGGGGGGCAGGGGGTCCTGCCTTTTTCTTTGATCCATACAATGAGAGAGGATGTAGCCACCTCCTAAGCCACAGATTCGAGTAAGCCCAGCAGAAGTGGTGGTATTATTATTATTAGACACTGTCCCAGACAGCCCCGCCCTTCCGGGTATCAGAGAGGGGGCTGGGGCATCCAGTGAAGAGGACTTGGCCCTTTGGCCATCCAGCAAGAACTGCCCCAAACGGAGCTCCCCACACCCCCCATGGTGGGCCTGGCCCCTGCAGACTCGCCCAGCCTCATCCTCACACACCCCCACTTCCTGCCCTCACCTGGCTGGGCTGCAGGCACCTTTTAAAGACAAGCCACGCTGCTTCCCACCGCCGAGCCTCTGCACAGGCTCCCTTTGCTGGGAGCTCCTTTTTCCTTCTTTTCCTCACGATAAACTATCTATGCTTTAAAATTCAGTTGATGATACAGGTGAACCTATTTGTAGGTTCAGGGCAAGAGTAGAAACACAGATGCAGAGAGCGGACACCGGTGCACACACATGTCCCACATGGCGGGAGGCATGTACACGCCACCACGCGTAACATGCATGGCTAGTGGAAAACTTTGGAAGGAAACAGGGAGCTCAACCAGTGCTGCGATGACCTGGGGTGGGGGGTGTGGTTTGTGAAGGGCGGGAGGGAGGTTCAAGAGGGATATATATACATGCCTGATTGAGGCTGTTGTGCGGCAGAAACTAACACAACATCGCAAAGCAACTATACGCCAATACAAGATAATAATAAATGGAAAAAATAATTCAGGGGGAAATTTGGTGGTCAGAACAGGTGACACATGACCACCCAGACAGGAGGCCTGTGACGGGGAGCCAAGCAGGGGCTGGACAGCACGCACAGAAGCTGGGAAACTGGACTTGGTGGGGCGGAAGAGGGGCTCAGCCAGCCAAGAACATACAGCCAAGATGGATTTGTTGGCGGTGCCTAAGGAGCCCAGGACAGCCCATCGCTGGTGACCAGAGGTCAGGGTTCCCTGGGTACCCCTGGTGCCCATGAGACCAGCTGGTTCTACCAGCCTGGAGACACACGTGGGGAAAGTGCAGACTTCACCGTGAGGAAAGCTGCAGAGGGCTCCTCCTGAAGACCCTCAGACCTCTGAGACCTCGGGAGGGGGCCTGCCCCTCAACAGGTGGCCTGTCCCCCAGTCACAGAATCAGGTCTGAGGGACTCTAATCTCCCGAAACCAGAGATTAGAGGCCACCCTGGAACTGCTCCCGCCCCTGGGGGCCACAGAAGCCCATTGTCTGCAGAGCTCAACCATCCGGCACTGCTTGCCCCTGGCCCTGCCAAAGGTGCCGGGGAAGGTGGCCAAAGGCAGCCGTGGGCGAGTTTCTGAGAGGCTGGCCCACTCCTCCGGAAGCCCCTGGGGGGACAGAGCGGGGACACAGCTGCAGCTGCTCCTGGATCACCTTTCCCCAGGCACCTCTGACCTCAGCCGGGACTCAGGAGGACGCGTCGAGGGCAAGGGCAATGGTGCGGGGTGGGGAGCCCAGCACTTTGATGCCCAGTAATCCTGACAACAAACCCGGATCAATGCTGGTATCGTCACACCATGTCAGCGCCAAGGAAGTACAGGCTCGGGAGGCTGACAGATGGGCTGGGGTCTCACAGCCGCCGGGGGCGGGAGGAGAGGACCTGAGGCTGCAGGCAGGGCCCTGGGGGAGCAGGAAGGAGGCATAGGGGGCCCCCACCCCGGCTCTGAGCTGGCTGACCGCCAAGACACCCGGATCCCGGAGCCGCGCTAGGCGGCGGCCTCCCGAGCAAACAACAGGTTGGCAGCCCCGAGAGGAGGTCACGGGATGGGCCCCACGCCGGGGCACAGCACCCAGGAGCCAGGCCTCCCATCCGCCAGCTGCCTGCCAGCGCCTCCCCGGCCCAGGTGGCCCGAGGCTCGCAGCGGCCCAAAGCCTGGTCTTCCGCCTGCCCAGGACTGGTTCCTTCCCTGAGCCACAGGGCCTCCTCCTGCTCCAGAATCACATCTGCTCGACCTGCCCGGCGCTCTACACTGTACAGACTTCCTTTGCTCCCGACCCTCTCGACAGCCTCACAAGGACCCGGAGGCAGGGAACGCTACCTCAATTCTACACAGAAGCGGGGCAGAGGCGATGACTTGCCCGAGGTGTCTCCCCTGAAGCCCCAACCCAGCTGCTCGCCTCCTTGCCCACATGGGCACAGGACAGCTGAGTGGTGGGCCTCCCTTAGCTCCCAGGGGAAGGGTGTGCAGGGCCCTTCCCAGCACCTGCGCCCGCCTCCCTCTGCACCCTTGCCCAGCCTCTGCTGCCCAGGGGGGTTGCCCATATCTCCAGGCATCCCTTCGCCCACTCTGCCCCCTCATGTGCTCTACATGGGTGCTCAGTCACTCCCTTGGCACTCCCGCCCTGACTCCCGCTCTGGGCCAGATAATGGTGCTGGGCGTGGTATCAGAGCGACGGTGGGCTGGGCCTCCCCCACTTCAAAGCCCAGTGACACTGCCCAGAGCTCTTCTCTGCCCTGTGGCCTCCCTGCTCAGACGCTGCACCCTGCAGCGGGGAGGCCCTGTAAATCCAACCCTCTCCCGCCTAGCCAATGGGTTTTGCCACCTCATGGGCTCCAGGCCGCTGGTGGGTGGAAGCTGAGTATACAGTAGGTGTCAATACATTATAAACAAGCTCCTGGCAGAGAAAGAGCATCACCTCAGAGGTGTGGGCTCTGGAGTCAGACTGCCTGGGTTTGTATCCTAGCTCTGGCACTTAACAGCTTGTTTTGGGGGGCTTCCCTAGAGGTCTAGGAGCCAGAACTCCATGCTCCCAAGGCAGGGGGGCCCAGGTTTGATCCCTGGTTGGGGAACTGGATCCCACAAGCTGCAACGAAGACCTGGTGCAGCCAAATAAGTAAAACAGCAACAGCTATGGGACTTGGGCAAGTTACTAAACCTCTCTGAGCCTCAGTTTCCTCATCTATAATATGGGGATAACAGCAATGTCTGCCTCCAAGAATTGACATGAGGGCTACAAGAGTTCATACGTGTAAAGTGTGTAAGTGTTCACCACAAGCACCTTCTGACCTTCCCTTCTCTCTTCCTTTTTCCCTTCCTCTGTGGGCTGCTGCGGACTGAGACAGGGCTCCCGGGTGAAAGTCGGGAGATGGGAGACCAGGGTCCAGCGCGAGAACTAGTGCAGGGAATGGAGCTGCGTAAGGCAGCGAGCGCCTGTCGAGCAGAGGCAGGCGGGGTGAAGGGGAAGAGTCCAAAGTACGGGAACCAGAGGAGGAAGGCGGGCACAGGGCTCCACTAGAGGACCTGCCAGGCGCCTGCCGCGTGTGGAATCGAGTCCTCCTGACTCTCCGGCCTGTGGCCAAGGGCAGAGGCAGTGGATATACTCTTTCAAGGGAATGGACTTCCCTGGGTCTCCTGGGGCACATGGATTGCCTGTCTCTCCCATTAAAGATGAAAACGTGCACACTCTGGCCCAGTCACTCCACTTCTAGGCATTTGTCCTCCAGAAGCGCTTACCAAAAAAGGACACAAAGTGACGCGGACAGAGACCATTCACTGCCGTAGGGTTTGCCATGGCTGAAATCTGGAAGTGGGTTGGATACGCACGGCACGCGCAAGCCTCGGAAGACCATGCAGCGATGACAAGGGAGGTCTCGAGTCCTGACGGAAAGGGGACCTGAGGCCTGTTGTCAAGTGAAAAAGGCAAGTAGCACAACAGAAATCTCCCCTGAAAAATGTCCAGTTACAGGTAAAAGCTCACATGAGTTATCTCTGGGAAATAGGACGACCAGGATTCTGTTGTCTACAGGATACATTTCTCTGCACTGTTTGAATTTTTACAGTGAGCACGTATTATTTTTGCCATCAGAAAAAAAAAAAAAAAGATTAAAAACACTGAGCCTCACGTGTCAGCTCACTGAGAATCTGACTCTTTTTCCGCAGTCAGCCTGAGAAGGAGATATTCCTCACTCCAAGGAGAGGCTAAACCCGAGGGATGTTAAATACCACGATGGCCAAGGTCACCCCTGGCAGGAGTGACAGAGCTGTAGCCCTCGTTCTGGCTGACTATGAAGCTCATGCTCTTCCCCCCAACACCAGGCAGGGAGGAGGGAAGGCAGAAGAGAAGCTGCCCAGGATGTTCCCTGGGACTGAGCTGTCAGGTCAGGAGAGCGTGGCCAGCCGGGGCCAGCCTGTGTGGGGACCAGGCTGTCTGCCTCATTTGCAAATGCAAATAAACGCAGGCTCTGCTGCTGGAGTCAGGCCCCTGCCCGGAGCTGCCCCAGGCTAGCAGGCTGGCAGGCGCCCCACCCCACCCCCGGAACCTCTCCCCAAGGCCTCAGCATCACCAGGCCAGTGGGCACCCACTGGAGCTCTAAATAACTCTCCGAGTCGATCAAGATGTTTCTGGAAGAATCTGGGGTCGAAGGTCCCTTGCCGCCTTCTTGGCGAGCGCCTAGAGAGGAGGTGTCTAGAGAGAAGGCAGGTGCGTGCTCCTGAGAGACAGTGGACAGACCTACAAGTCAGACAGACTTGAGTTCAAGTCCTGACCAGGTCAGGCTCTAGCTGTGTGGCCCAGGGCAAGTTGCTTCACCTTTCTGAGCCTTAGCTGTAAAATGGTGTTGACAAATCCCTCATGCAGGGCTGGCTGCCGGGACAATTCAGTGAGATAACACCTGTGAAAGTACTCCCTAAACTAGAAGCCGCCTTTCCCGTGCCAGGATGATGGGTTACGACCCTGCGTGTGGTGGGGGAGGGGACCATGTGCACGTCTGTGAACATTCGGAATGTGCAAAGGGCCCCACCCCACACCGTCAGCAAGAATGTGCAAAGGGCCCCACCCCACACCGTCAGCAAGCAGGTGGGCCACACGGCTGCCACCTTTGCTGGGAGCTGGCACAGGGCTCCCTGCAGCGCTGCCTGGTGGTGTGACAGGGTGTGTGCGGTGAGGACGTGGGTGGGAGGCCTGGCAGGAACGTGAAACGTGGGTGGGAGAGAAAGCGCTCGTGTCTGGGGCGTGTGTGGGCTGCAGGCGCGTGTTTGTACCGATCACGCCATCCACCTGCCGAAAGGCACCTCGTGGCTTTCCGCCACGTGCAGGGTGGAGATTCGATTGCCTCACGTGGCCCATGAGGCCCTGAGCATCTGTCCCCTCTCCCGGCCTCTGCACACACTCTGCGTGCGTGCTAAGCCGTTTCAGTTGTGTCTAGCTATCTGCAACCCCATGGACTGTAGCCCACCAGCCTCCCCTGTCCTTGGGATTCTCCAGGCAAGAATACTGGCGTGGGTTGCCATGCCCTCCTCCAGCGGAATCTTCCTGACCCAGCGATGGAGCCCACGTCTCTTATGTCCCCTGCACTGGCAGGTGGGTTCTTTACCACTAGGGCCACCTGGGAACCCCCCTTGCACACACCATATACCCTCCACCTTTCCGCCCTGCCTGGCTCCTCCCCACCCCACACCCACATGCTACACTCTTATCCAGTCTTTCTGGAGCCCCCCACCCCCAGGCTGGGTTGGCCAGCGCCCCCACCCTGACCAGCTTTCTCAGAAGCCTGTCCCCGGCCGTCCAGATCTGTCAGACTGGTTTGCATTTGTCACAGTGTGATTATCAGATACTCCCAGCCTCTCCCACCAGAAACCAAGCTCGGACCGGATCTGTCTGGGGGCTGGGGGCGCCGTTGATGCCGGACGCTGGTCTGCCGTGTGAATGAACGCGTACATAACCGTGTGCTCGAGACGAAGCTGCCGGGACTGAAGTCAAGTCTAGGCGTGTGCACAGGGAATAGGCGTGTGTGGGGGGTGGGGAGCGTCTCAAAGAACCTCTGGCCCACAGAAGGCCAGATCTGGGACTTCGGGCCGGGGCACTCCGACTGGTGCTCAGGCCCATGCAGGCTGCAGTGAGAGAGAAAGCCTGCCCACATTCCTCTGCAAACCGCCCCTGAAACACTCCGGCCCAGGGTCTCTGGGCCCGGCCCTCAACGCTTCTGGGTGACGGCCAAGCTGGCCCCCGCCTGTGCCCTTCTGCCCACACCCCTCACCCCCCCAAGGCCCGATCCCAGCCTCGCTCTGCATGGCTGCCCACAGTGCCCACGGTGCCCCCTCCCCGCCTGCCTCGTGAGCAGCAGTTCTTGATCTGAGAGGAGATGGGCCTCCCACCCCCGCTGCCGGCTCAGCCACCTTACCCCCGGCTGCCAGGAAATGATCTGGAATGTTCCAGATTTGGGGAGAGGAAGGAATCTTGTTCCTGCCTCAGGGCCTGGACACATACTCTGCCCTCTGCCTGGACCGCCCTTCCCAGTCAGCCCCTTCCCATTCAGGCCTTGCGAGGCCCTCCCTGATATCCTGAGCAGAGGTGGGTGCCTCCCCACCCTGCCCCTCACTGCCCCCTGCTCAATCATTTGTCTATCAGCGCGTCTCCCACCCCAGAAGGCAACCTGCGTGAGGCCAGACACGGGGTCTATGAGGTTTGCTGCTGTAGCCCCGATTCTGAGATGTTGCCTGACACATGCTTGGGACTTGCTAAGTATCTGCTCAGTGAACAAGTGGCTAGTGGGCACCTTGAAAGGTGAGGTGAATACTGTTCCTGTTTACAGGTGTGGAAATTGAGGTTCAGAGAGGTTAAGCCTCTAGCCCAAGGTCACAGAGCAGACTGGGTCCAGATTAGGAACTACCTGACTCCACAAGAACCCCAGCACATCAGAGGGTTTTGTAGCTAACCTTCCCATTGTACAGGCAGGAAAGTGAGCCTCAGAGAGCGAGAGAACTGATTCTTCAGGCCACCAGGGCTCCCCTTGGTCTGACAGAGCTGCACTCTTAGGCTGGGCTGGGCTCTAAAGCACTTCCTCCCTCCTCTCCCTCACCCTGAGACCGGGACACAAACAACCCCTCTGCATCCAGGAAGAAACCATGGCTCAGCCAGGGAGGCACTGCCCAAGGTCACCCCAGCCAGGACTCAGTGCAGACCTGGCTGGCTGCAAAGCCAGCATTCTCAGGGTCAGTGTCAAGGTCAGAGCCCGGGGCTGAGCGTGTGCTCATGTGTGAGCAGGTCTCGCTTCCCGGCAGGTGGTGAACTTCCAAAGAGTGGAGTCCACACCCTGAGCGATTCTGCCCCCACTGCCAGGGCCAGCTAGCTTGTGGAGGCAACACGGCAGTGACCGTGATTGCTGGCATCACTCTGGTTTTTTACCTTGGCACGCTGTATCTCACTCAACCCCCACGATGATCCTCAGGGCAAGTGCTTTTATTGTCTTTATTTTAGAGACCTGAAGAAGTTATCCTCTGCTGTCCAGAGCCCGGGACTCACAGCAGAGCACAGGTGGCTTCTGCCATGGGGAGGGCAGTGGATGATGGGCGGCCCCATGCTGCTTGGGGGTTCAGACCCTCTGGGGCGCCCAGAGGAAGTCCCAACAGGGCTGGCAGGACCCCGTGGTGGCCTCGCCCACCTTCTGCCACCAGCTCCAGTTCAGTCCTGTACCCAGCACATGCCACCAAACACTTTTCTCCTCCATGTTGTTGACCTGCCTCTTATTGGAACATTCTCTTGGCAGTGGCCCTCCCTCCCCTACCATGCACACAACACACTGCCACTCGACCCACTTCTGGGTCACCTCCTCCAGGAAGCCTTCCCTGATTCCCAGGCGTGGGGGAGGAGCGCATCTCTGAGCTATCCCCACATCTGCCCCGCCTGAGAAGTCCCCACATCTGCCCTGTCAACACGTTTCACTCCTCCCCACCTTCAGAGCTGTCCCTTTCCTTATTCTCTGCCCTGCCCTTGAATTCCACAAGGACCGTGGCCTTGTCTGTCACTTCCATCACCTCAGGGTCCAGCACAGGGCTGGGTTGGCCCTTAGAGGGTATCCCCACATTAAATATTTGTTGAATTAATTTGCTAAATGAATGACTGACTGTCTTGGGAGAGACCCTGAGCAGAGGAAAGCCTTTGTGAGATTTGGAGATATCAAAAAGGTCTCCTCCTTAATCACTTCTCAAATGAGACACCTCCACAGTGCCGAAAATTCGAGCATTAAAAATTTTAATGAGTCTCTCTTTGGTTTAACGAGTCTTTTCTCTCAAAATGCAAACGCTCACAGAGAGGAAAAACATCCACTGAGCCCACACAATGAACTAATTTCATTCTAAGTCCTCTGTTGGGGTAAGCAGCCTGGTTCTTACTGTCATGGACAATCCGAGGTTCAGAGAAGCAGAGTAGTTTGGGCAAGGCCACACAGCGAGGAAGAAAAACTGAAGTTGGTATCTCAACTCAGATCTGCCTGAAAACAGACGCCCGCCGTATCTTTCCATGCACCTCCCGAACAAAAGGCCTGAGCCTGAGCATCGCTGGGATATAGCGGCAAGCAGGGCCAGCCAGACTGGGAACCTTGGCTGAGGGATCCCTGCCCAGAGCCGTGGTGGCAGCTGTGGGTACAGGAAGCAGCGACTAGCCCCCGTTCTGTGCTCTGTGAGGTGCCCACCAGGGGCCTGCCCACCAGGTACATAATAGATGAGGAGGCCCAGCAGGCTGGGCCCACCTGGCATTTCAGAGCCGCTAATGAGACCAGCCTCGTGCTTCCTACAGCAGCACACAGGCCCCTGGGAGCCTCTGGCTGAGAGATTATAGAAAGGAGCCCCCTGAGGGTGGGGGCCGCCCATTCAAGCCCCCCACTCCACAGCCGCCAGGACAGCTGTGGCTAAATGTATGGGCTCAGACTGACTGGGCCGCCAGTCTTGGCTCACCACTCACTGACTGTGCCCCGGGGCCAGCCAGGTCCCCTCCTGGAGCCTCAGTTTCCTCATCTGTAAAATGGGACACGGACAGTAACAGTCTCTGCAGTGTAAAGCCAGTGTGAGGACAGAATGAAATAATTCAAATGAAGTTCTCAGCCCAGGGCCTGGGACCCAGAGAATGCTTCATATATGGGAGCAGATGGTACCGTGACTGCCATGGGATCTCAGGAACCAGATGGGCCTTCCTGGGGGGAAACATGAGGCGGAGCAGTGACCCCTGTTTTGGAAGTCCTCAGGATCATCTCACTCTCCGTCTCCCCTCCTCACCCCATAACCAGGATTTCTCTCATTTCTGTGGCTTCCATGTTTCTGGCCAACGTGCTTCCTTGGCAGGAGGAAAAGCTGGACTCAATCCAGCCTTTGCCAGCTGTGTGACTTTGGGCCAGTCTTCAACATCCTCAGTCTTGGCCTTGACCTTCAAAATGGGACCAAGGCCAACTTTCAGGACTGTCATCGTGGCTTAATGAGGCCACCAGGGCAAAATGCCCAGCACACATGGGCGCTTAGCCTTCGCCGGGCCCTGCCTCCTCCTCCCAGGGTCCAGCTTGTAGGTAAAGCTGACTCCCCTCTTCCCAGGGTATTTCTGGAACCATCCTTCCCTGTTCAGACCTGCTTAGCCATCTCCCTTCCCCCACCATCTGAAAGTGCAAAGTGAAAAAGTGCAAGTAGCCCAATCGTGTCCGACTCTTTGCAACCCCATGAACTATACAGTCCATGGCATTCTCCAAGCCAGAATACCGGAGTGGGCAGCCTTTCCCTTCTCCAGAGGAATCTTTCCAACCCAGGGATTGAACCCAGGTCTCCCGCATTGCAGGCGGATTCTTTACCAGCTGAGCCACCAGGGAAGCCCAAGAATACTGCAGTGGGAAGCCTGTCCCTTCTCCAGTGGATCTTCCCAACCCAAGAATCGAACCGGAGTCTCCTGCATTGCAGGGATGTTCTTTACCAGCTGAGCTCTCAGAGAAGCCTCCATATTTAATGTCCATCACAGCTGCAGAGCCAGATTAATCCACTACTCTGGCTGGATGTCAGAGCCACTACACTGCCTCCTAGTCCTCCCACTGGGGCTCATTCCTCCAACATTTGCACACTTGTGTGTTCCTCCACTGCAGATTGCTAATGAGGGGCAGAAGGTAGGGGAATCCAGCCATGATCACACCTGGCCTCTACCAGGCTTCACTGCTCACTTGATCCAAACTCTTAACTCTTAACCTTTAAAAAAAAAAAAATAGGTGGTGAAAACCTTGCCTCCTCCAGGAAGCCCTCCTAGACTACTTGACAAGTTTTCACCTGTTCCACTCTCTGGACACATTCAGTTCAATCCCACAAACATTCATTAAGTGTTTACTGTGTTCAGGTAGCTGGGCAGGACTGTGGAGGACAGAGAGATGAGAACAGTACAGTCCAGCTTTTAGGGGATTCATGCTGAAAACTGGGCCTAAGTCAAAAGTAACTCTAGCAACGTCTGTTTTCAAGGACCTCAGAGCCTGCCTTGTGGCACAGTCACCTCACTGAAAAATCCAAGTCAGCAAATACTGTTGAGCAGCAAGTGGGGCTCAGAGAGGGGAAGCGACCTGCTCAAGGTCTCACCACTAGTATGTGGCAGAGGCAGATTCAAACCCACGTTTGTCAGACTCCGAAGGCTGTGCTTCTCCCACTGCCCCAGGGGGGAACACTAGCATCTGCTCTATGAGCACGTACGCAGCAGAAAGGCGTCCAAGGAGATGGGGGGGGGGTGTGCGGGTCAGGAAGGAAACCCTCGACAAACAGTGATAAAAGCGAGCTGGGGGCTTCTCTGGCGGTCCAGTGGCTAAAACTCTGCACTCCCAATCCAGGGGGTGAAGGTTCGATCACTGGATCTCACAAGCCACAACCAGGAGTTTGCATGCTGCAGCTAAAAGTGAGGTCGCTCAGTAGGGTCTGACTCTGTGACCCCATGGGCTGTAGCCCACCAGGCTCCTCCGTCCATGGAATTTTCCAGGCAAGAGTACTGGAGTGGGGTGCCATTTCCTTCTCCAGGGGATCTTCCTGACCCAGGGATCGAACTCGGGTCTCCCGCATTGCAGGCAGACGCTTTACCATCTGAACCACCAGGGAGGCAGCCAAATAAATAAAAGAAGGCCTTGTGGAAATGCAAGAGGAAGGCAGGTCAAGAAGAGGGTACAGTGTGACCAAAAGCCTGGAGGTGGTGCTCATGGGGGCCATATTCACATTAATAAGAAACACTAGGCATAAGATAAATGAGTCCCAGGCTGGAAGGTGAGGTGGAGACAGGCCTTGAATGCCAGGAAATCACAATTAATAGTCAAATGACTGCCCGTTTACAGAGCACAAACTATTCAGGCACACGCTGGAGGTGAAGCAGCTAGCTTGGTGATAGGGGAAGGGAGGGCGTAGGGGCTAGCACCATGGACAGCGGCTCCAGCAAGGCGGGGGTGAGGCAAGGCATCGTGGATGAGGGGTAAATCCTGGTCCTCCCAGAATCCTACTTTGTAAATGTGTCAACCGAGGCCCAGAGAGGGGAAGGGACTTGCCCAGGGTCACACAGTGGTTAGTTACTCTCACTCCTAGACCTTCATCTCTGACTCTTCATTCGGGCCTCCCTGGAATGAGCTTTCTGAGTCACTCCTCTGTCTCCAAATCTTCCCTCAAGTGCATCTATCAGATCTGCCCTTTGGCCTGGAGGTCCTAGGGGCAGAGCGAGTGATACTCTGGGTTCCGCACAGAGCCCGGAAGATGGAGATTCAAATCCCAGCTGCCACCGACTAGCTGCATGAACTCAGGGAAGTCGCTTGTCCCCTCTGTGCACACTGCTCTCATCTGTAGTTAAGGCCAATAGTCCCTGACTCAGAGATGCGGTAAAGATCGTGTGAGGATGCAGGTCAAGCACCGAACAGGACCTGGTGTACAGCAGGTGCTTGACAAACGGCAGTTGTTGGGACACTATCACTAAACTCCTTGAAGGAACAGGCATTTTCCTCACCTCCACCTGTGTCTCTCCCCACCTTGTCTCTGCTCTGGGCTTGGCATATGGCCTTGCACATGGTGAAGGCTCCAACTGACTTTGCACATAGGCGATGCCCAGCAGCAGGAGAGAAAATCCAGAGAGGGAAAGTAACTGACTCCAGGTGGCACAGAGAACGTCAAAAGAAAATGAAAGGGCAGGCCCTGAAGCCTGGCCTGGGCACCCCCTGTGCCTCCCACCCAGGTGTGGCTCCCTAGGGGGGCTCTGGCAGCAGGTAAGGCGGTGGTGCCTGATGGGAGAGATCCAGCAGCTGGGGGGCACTGCAGGGCCGGGGGAGCCCTGGAAGCCCTCAGCAGGGGCAGAAAGCAGGAGCCAGAGCAGCTGGGGGCCCTCCTGCTGGAGCTGAAGTGGCGTCCTGGGGAGCCAGGAGGCACCCACCTGCGGGGGCACTGGGCAGGGGGCTGTGAATCCCGAGGTGTGGCTGCACCCCCACCTCCTGCTCACAGTGTAGGGGAAGCTGCAGACGTGCCCTCCTCCAGAGAGAGGCAGCCTCAGACACAGGAAATGGGTTAGAGGAGGGGGTCCTGAAGGCTCTGTATGGAGTGGGAGAGGGGAAAGGGTTTGAGGGTCAGTGGGACCATTAAAGGCACCCCCACCCAGCCAGGAGCCACCATGAGACAGGAGGCATAGAGAAAAGGAAGGAAACCCTTTCACTGAGGGCCTACACTATACCAGGCCATGCTTTGACCTTTTTTTTGGTACAACTTTACGCTCTATTAGATAGGCATGTTAATCCCCATTTCACAGATGAGAACACTGAGGTTCAGAGAGATGAGTGGCTTGCTGACAGCTGCACAGGCAGTGGCAGCTTGAGATGCAACCTGATTTGTTTCACTTCAAGGCTGAGCTCTAGAGAGAACTGTGGGGGCAAACACACAGGGCAGGGCTCGTGAGAGGGCCTGCCCATCCAAGGCTGGTGGAGGACGAGGGGAGGGTTGTTGGGGCCTGATCTGGTATCAGAGGGGGTGGTGATGGCTTTCGAGGGCTTCCCAGGTGTCTCAGGGGTAAATCCAGGTTAAGTGGCTCAAGGAAGTCCAGTTGCCAATGCAGGAGATGGAGGTTCAATCCCTGGGTCGGGAAGACCCCTTGGAGAAGGAAATGGCAACCCACTTCAGTATCACTGCCTGGGAAATCCCATGGACAGAGAAGCCTGGCGGGCTCCAGTCCCTGGGGTCGCAAAGAGTCGGACATGACTTAACAACAATGAATGGCTTGGGAGTGTCCCCAAATCTCAGCCGAGCAGCCCAGTGCTGAGGGCCCGCAGTACTCACCACGCACTCCGGCGAGGGGCGAAGGACTTGTCTACCCTGAAACACAGCAAGAGCGGCGGCAGGTAAGGGGGCAGCCCTGTCTTACCAGGCCTTGCCCAGCACATCAGGCCAACCCCTACCTACATGGTCCCAGGACCTCACAGGGGCCTGGCGGAGGCACTGACGCTCTGAGACCGCCTGCCATAGGTTGCAGGGGCCCTAATGTCACATTAGGGACATGAGGTGTGGGGTGAGGAGGAAGGGAGGCAGAGCCAGGGGGAGACAAGCCCCCGGGGTTCAGGGGCCACCCTCAGCCTTTGTCTCCCCTCAGTCCCTCCAGACCCAGCATCAGGGAGAGCACAGAGGCAGCGCTCCTCCCTGAGGCCTCCCGCCACCCTCCAAGGGCACCCTGGGATAGAGGACGGCTCAACCTTCCCGCCCGCTGGGGCCGAGGGGCTCAGCAGCTGCTGGGACAGCAAACAAGCCCTGCTTCCTGGCCAGAGGCCAAAGGAGAAGGGGAAAGGGGCCCCAGATAGGACCTGCCATCTCAGGAGACACGAACTGGGGATGCAGGGCTGGGGTCTCCCGGGGACCACCTCATGCGGGTGGGAGGATGGGTGCCTAGAGAGGGGACACCATCCCTACAGCTCAAAGAGCCCACGGTGTGCAGAGTGACACGTGTGAGCAGCCCCGAGGGCTCTGCACACGGGAGGTGGGTCCCCCGTGTCCCTCTGACCACAGGGAGGGAGGCCCTGCTGAACGTTATGCAACTTTCTGGCCAGCCAGGAGAGGGGCCAGTCTGTCTCCCCAGTCTCCCTTCCAAGGTCCCAAACCTCCGCCTAAGACACAGATCCTCCTGGCCCACCTGCGAACTCCTCTGGGGTGGGCACCTGGGGTCAGGAAGGATAGTGACCCCAAGATGGACCCGGCACCACTTCGACTCTCCAGCCCCCCACCCCCACCCACAGGTTTCCAGCCAGCAGTCCCAGAGGAGAGGGTTCCTGAATGCCAGGCAGGCTGAGATGGGGCAGCCAGCGGGGTGCCACGGGGTTGGGGGTGGCTACGGCTTATATGTTCCCTCCTCCCAAAGCCTCACTGCAGGGGCTGGGTAGCCTCAGGAGCCAAGTCGGGGGCTCCTGCAGGGCCTCCCCTGGACCTGCCTTTTCCCACCCCCCACTACCTATATGCACACGCCTGGTGTGAACACACACAGGCCCAGCCTGCCGGTCCACACACACAGTCAGACACCTACCACTGCCACGCGTTAGACACAAACACAGAAACGCCCACGGCCACTTGCGTCCGCGCACGTGCATAGGGGTATCCAATCGGAGGGCACACACACACACACACACACACACACACACACACTCAGACTTAACAACACCGCAACTTACGGCCCTGACATCAGACCGCTCACCTCACACATCCACACAGGTTCACAGCTCCAGGCGCCCCCAGACCCGAGGCGGACGCCGGCGGGCGCGCGCTCCCCCAACCCCGCGCACCTACCCCCCGTAGGCCCCGAAGGTGAAGCTGCGCTTCCGGCCGCTCATGGTGCCGCCCGCGCCGAGCCGAGCCGCTGCCCGCGCCCGGGTCACCTTGGCAACCCCCGGCGCCCCACCCCCGGCCACAAGCCCCGGGATTGTCCGCGCCCCCGCGGGCTGCGGGCCAGCTGTCCCGGGCAGCCGCGCGCAGAAAGGGCCTCTTGTTCGCGCCGCCCTCGGGCCGGGTGGGGGGACAGCGCGGGGGATTCGCTGGACTTTCCGAGCTGGGACCTCGGGGCGGGGAGGCGGGAGGGCCGGGCGGGGCCTCGGCGCTGGCGGAAGGGCGGGGAGCGGGGAGGACAAGACCCATCCCCGCCCCCATCCCCAGACCCCCGGGCGACCCGGGTTGCACACCCTCTTGTGCAGGCAACACCCTCGTCCACCACCCCCTCCCACCAGGAGCAGAGCTGTCCCCTCTCCGGTCATCATGAGGTGGGGGGTAGGCGGGGAGCCCAGAGCGAGCTGGGTCCAGAATTTGGAATCCAGAGTCAAAATGGTTTGCATTCTACCTCGAATTTCTCACCTATTTAAAATAAGACTCATTGGAAAAGTCCCTGATGCTGAGAAAGATCGAGGGCAGAAAAAGAGGGCGTCAGAGGATGAGATCCAACCAGTCGATCCTAAAGGAGATTAGTCCCGAATATTCATTGGAAGGACTGATGCTGATGCTAAAATCCCAATACTTTGGCCACCTGATGCGAAGAACTGACTCACTGGAAAAGACCCCGATGCTGGGAAAGATTGAAGGCGGGAGGAGAAGGGGACGACAGAGGATGAGATGGTTGGATGGCATCACTGACTCAATGGACATGAGTTTGAGCAAGCTCCAGGAGTTGGTGATGGACAGGGACGCCTGGCATGCTGCAGTCCATGGGGTGGCAAAGAGTTGGATACGATTGAGTGACTGAACTGAACTGAGAGGATGAGACGGCTGGATGGCATCACCGATGCAACTAACATGAACTCGGGCAAACTCCAGGAGATGGTGAGGGACAGGGAGGCCTGGCGTGCTGCAGTCCATGGAGTTGCAAAGAGTTGGACGAGACGGGGCGACTGAACCACAGTAACAACAAAACAGGACTGACCCCCTAGGGCCCTCGTGATGACGGCAGGGGTCCACGGATGTGGAGCTGTAGGGCCAGACCTGCCACAGTAAACGCTCAGTAAGTGCCAGCTGGGAGAACCCTGCCCTGTGGGCCAGTCTGCTCTCAAATGAGCGGAGGGGGGAACAGAGCCCCAGTAGCCCTGCTACTACCCATTCTCATCCCCCGCTCCCGGGATCACCCCTGTGCCCAGGTGAAGAGGGGCAGAGCAGGAAACACGAGGGCCCACCCTCTTCTCAAAAATGCATCCAGCCTGGGCTCCCTCCCTCGGCAGCCTTTGGAGACAAACTGGGCCCCGAGACCTTGAGCCGGTCGTGCATTCAGTCAACAGACACGCCATGCAGCTCCCCCAGAGCCCATGATCCCAGCTGCAGCCCACCGGAAGCTGTCTCTCCCGCTCTAAGAAAAGATGCATCAGGAGGCAGGGGCCGGACCCTGCCCCAGGACTCACCCACCCCTCCCAGAACACCCAGTCTGCCTCCCACCCCTCACCCCGCACCCAGGGAGGCCCCCAGAACCTTGACGCTTTCCATGGGGCTTTCTGTTCAAAGAGCCTGCAACTAGGGGAGACGAGAGAAAGGACACCCAAGGGCACAACCATAAGGTGGCAGGATTCTTCAGAGGCCTTTCACGAACCGTTCCTCCTGGGCCCTGAGCCCCGGCTTGGTGAGCTCCATTTTCCACTGGGAAATGGTGGCTCTGGGGAGAAGACTCCACGGCTTGCCTCGCCTCGGCAGGGCTGGGGATGTAGCCATCTCCTCCTTTCAGACACGAAGAAATGGAGACCTTGGCTCAGAGCAAATGCCCCTCTCTTGGAGAACTCCCCCTGCCCTAGCCCTCCTCTCTGCACCCCGTGGACCCCCTCTCCTCTCCACAGTGGTGGGTGGGAGAACCCTCCAGAGCCCCCTGAGAGTTTGGAGACTGGGAAGGGCCCATGTGATTTTCCCGATCCAGGAACCGCCCCCTTGGTTGGGTTCTCAGAGGAGGGTCCCCTTGGCAGGGCACTCTTGAGCTGGGGCCAGGCCCCTCCTGCTCTGAGCAGGGCTGCAGGTTCCTGGGCAGAGTGGGAAGCCCAGTCCTCACGGGGCAGCCTGGTCAGGCTCTGGAGGGGCAACCCTAGGCGCACTGAGATTGCCCTGAAGAGGGAGGAAGTCTCTCCTTCCTCAGTGGTGGGAGTGGCAGAGCACCCCCAGAGCTGTGGGGGGTGAAGGAGGAAGCACTGGGTGCTGGGCCTGGGTCACAGGAGCACACACAACCTCAGGGCCAGGACCCGGGACCCCAGCCCCAGCGCGGGGGCGGCGCCCGCCTGACACAGCACTCATGCTCGCCAGTCTCTTTACAGTAGGAAGGCGTCCTCAGCAGGCCCTGCACGTCCGCTTGGCAGGGTAGCCAGGAGGCCTGCGATGTGCCAAGCTTCCCAGCAGGGCCGGGCCCCCGGGAGGCCCTGCTGGTGCTGGGACAGTGGGCCCTTGACAGGGGCCGTGGGGGCTGCAGGGTTCCCACTGAAGACAAAGAGCCCAGTGTGGGCCTGGACTCTTGGGCGCTGACCAGCTGCAGCTGGCTCACTGGCAGGAGCTGGGGTGGGGTGGGGTAGGTGTCATGATCCCTCAGCCGACAACACACAGGCCACCCCCAGGCCAGCCCCAGTCTCTCTGGCCACAGCAGAACCTAACGCCTCTTCTGAACCTGCAGAAGCACCTCCTAGAACTGACCCACTACATCAGCACAGGTGACTCTCAAGACGGATGGCCAAGGACAAGGGACAGGAAAACAAGGGCTTATATCCTCATTTTGATGACCCTCCTCAGGGTTTAAATCCCAGCTCTCTGCCTTGTCAGCTGTGTGACCTTTGGCAAGTCACTTGATCTTTTTGTGCCTCAATTTCTTCATCTGCAAAATAAGGTTGATGATGAACATAAGAGTACCTCCTTCAAAGGGTTTTGCCAAGGATTAACTAAGTTAATACTTTAAAAGCATTGAGAATAGTATTTGAGTCAAATGCTTTTGTTAAATAAAACTCTCCAGCATCATTTGTATTAGGCTGGACTACAAGAAATCACTATTTTCTTTTTTGAGTTAGCAAAGATGCATATTAAAAAGCAGAGACATTACTTTGGTCCATCTAGTCAACAAAGGTCCATCTAGTCAAAGCTATGGCTTTTCCAGTGGTCATGTATGGATGTGACAGCTGGACTATAAAGAAAGCTGAGTGCCGAAGACTTGTTGCTTTTGAACTGTGGTGCTGAGAAGACTCCCGAGAGTCCCTTGGACTACAAGGAGATCCAACCAGTCCATCCTAAAGGAAATCAGTCCTGAATATTCACTGGAAGGACGGATGCTAAAGCTGAAACTCCAATACTTTGGCCACCTGATGCAAAGAACTGACTCATCTGAAAAGACCCTGATGCTGGGGAAGATTGAAGGCAGGAGGAGAAGGGGAGGACAGAGGATGAGATGGTTGGATGGCATCACCGACTCCACGGACATGAGTTTGAGTAAACTCTGGGAGTTGGTGGTGGACAGGGAGGCCTGGCGTGCTGCAGTCCATGGGGTCACAGAGAGTCAGACACGACTGAGCAACTGAACTGAACTGAAAGATGTATTAGTAAGAGTTCCAAAACAAACTAATGGCCATCCAGAGAGAACCAGATAAGTAAATTAAGGTCCATTGGCACCATGCAGTATACGCAGCTGTTGGAAAGAAGGTGGGTGGGCGGATCTATGTATGGGCACGTGGAGCAACACCTAAGACAGACACACAGGCACGGGGCAGTAAGGGCAGGGGGTGCCCGGCCTGGCTCTGGCACTGCCTCCCTGTATCGCGTCTGACACTCACCTGTGACTCCTCTGGAGGCAGTACAGAGGCGGGGCTCGGGGAAGCCACTGTCATCTTTGGGGGAGGGAGGGGGACAGAGCGCCTTCCTTCTTTTCCTCCAGCCTCTGTCCTAGAAACTAGAGCCAGGCTGCCCTCCAGGCCCTCCTTCTCAGAAGAAGCCTCCTCTTCTGGGCCACCCTGATTTTGCACCTGAGTTGTTCCAACAGGTGCCAGACAGTGTGAAGGAGAAGGAAGGCAGACAGGGGTGGCGGGACGCAGAGCTCCCTCTCCAAGTTCACCCCGGGCTGAACCCTGAAAGTCCCACCCCCTGCCTCCAGTGCTGCCTTCCCAACACTCCACAGGGACACATGAGGGCCCGGGGAGGGGCAGCCTCCTGGGAAGAGAAGAGCCTGGGCTCCAGATGGGGCTGGTGGGGCCGATTCTCGCCAGCGAGGCTTAGCGTTAGCTGCACATACGATCCTATGCGACCCTCTGGGCTATAGCCCGCCGGGCTCCTCTGTGGGAGGAGTGGGCTGCCATGCCCTCCTCCAGGGCATCTTCCTATCCCAGGGATCAAACGGGAGTCTCCTGCATTGCAGGCAGATTCCTTACCATCTAACCCCCGGGGAAACCCAGTGGATCCCCAGTGACCTTCCATGCTTTCCCTGTCCCCTGTCATTCCCATTCAGGTTATCTGCCGGGGGCAGGTCGGGGGGTATCCTGAGCAGGGGGCAGGGCAGTGCTGAGCTTCCTGCCTGGCCAGGCAGCCTCCCCTGTTAACCAGTTTTCCTCTCTGGGTCTCCGTTGACTCATCACTCTCACTTTGCTGGACTGAAGACATAATCACGGAAAAATACATTTGCCTTGAGAGAATTTCATAAGTTCAAAGAATCCTTCGCTCATGGCCCTTCTAGCCAAGCTGCACCCACCCAATCCTAAGATGCTGCAAACCCTGAGCTCCTGGAAAGGGAGTCTCCTGGAGGGTCCCTAGGCCCTGGGAACGGGTGGTAGGAGGAGTGGGTGTGCCTTGGCTCACACCCTGTCCCCAGGCGGCTGTCTGGTGAGGTTACTGAACCAACCGTCCTGACTCTGAGCCTCCCGTCCCATTGAGTGAGTTCCTGAGACCTCTGGCTACTCAGATACACACTGTGTGTCTGATGCTGTTCAGGAACTAGGGGCAAAGGATGAACGAGACAGAGTCGGCGTGGACTGCTGTGCTCACCTGCACAGAAGCCTCACCAGGTCACACGTGCTGCCTGTCCTTGTGCCGGGCAGAGACGCCTAACTTGTGCCTGTAGAGATCATATCAAGGCCTAAGGCATGCAGAACGTCAGTCCCCACAGTCCAAACCCACACGAACACACATGTGCAAAGGTCAAGTTCATACCCAGAGGTCCCAAATCGGTGAGTGCTCACCTGCTGACTAGGGCTGGGTTTAAACACATGAATACACACCAATGACAACAGATTCATGCAGAGAAATCACTAAGGCCCACACACTCAGATCACACAAAATATACACAGGCGTACATGCACACACACACACCCCCCCACACACACCCAGTGCTCAGACAACTACTGGGAAGAACTAAAGGTAGAGATCGAGTGGTGTGAACTCCTGCCTCCCTAAGAGAGGCGAAGCCAAGACCCCCTCTCACACATTACAGGCTGGGATCCAGCCTGTCTGTCCCGCCCCCTGCTAAGAGCAAGGCCCTCCCCGCCCATGTTCAGAAGCAGGTAAGTTGAACTGGAAGGGAGACAGCTTATGTTCAGAGCTCCCCTCAGGGCAGCTCCCTACTCCTTGGAAGAAAAGTTATGACCAACCTAGATAGCATATTCAAAAGCAGAGACATTACTTTGCCAACAAAGGTCCGTCTAGTCAAGGCTATGGTTTTTCCAGTGATCATGTATGGATGTGAGAGTTGGACTGTGAAGAAAGCTGAGCGCCGAAGAATCAATGCTTTTGAACTGTGGTGTTGGAGAAGACTCTTGAGAGTCCCTTGGACTGCAAGGAGATCCAACCAGTCCATTCTGAAGGAGATCAACCCTGGGTGTTCTTTGGAAGGAATGATGCTAAAGCTGAAACTCCAGGACTTTGGCCACCTCATGCGAAGAGTTGACGCATTGGAAAAGACTCTGATGCTGGGAGGGATTGGGGGCAGGAGGAGAAGGGGACGACAGAGGGTGAGATGGCTGGATGGCATCACGGACTCGATGGACATGGGTCTGAGTGAACTCCAGAAGTTGGTGATGGGCAGGGAGGCCTGGCGTGCTGCGATTCATGGGGTCACAAAGAGTCAGACACGACTGAGCGACTGAACTGAACTGAACTGAATACATACTGAGTCTCTCAGAGATGTAACAACTTGAGCCATTCTGAACTAAAAGTCAGGCACCGCAATAAGATTTTCTACCTTTAAATCTAAATTTTTTTTTTTTTTTTAATATACAAGCAGAAGCAAGCATTTGGTTAATTCATTAGGTCCCCTGGTGTGATCACGCCAGAGTCTTTGTCTATGGAAGTGAGGGCTTTTACTTCTCTGAGGGCAGTTTGTTCTTTGGTTTTTTTAAACTGTGTGTGTGGGTAGGCTTATTATCTGGGAATACCATTCCAGGAAAATTAAGCACGCATCTGCCGCGGTCCCGGGCGCCCTCCACTGGCCAGCACGGAAACGGGCAAGCTCCAGGACCAGGGACAGCGCCCCGGGCATCCCTTCCGGGGAGGGCGGGGACCCGAGGGGACCTGGAGGATGCGCCCTGCACCCTGCTCCGCGCGCCGCTTACCGCGCCCTCCTCTGCTCCCCGTGAGCGGAGGCGGCCCGCGAACCCGCTTTCCCCCCTAATCTCCGGCTGGAACTGCCAGCGCCTTTTCCCGGCGCACAATAACACACCTGCGGGCCACAATGGTGGCACCCGTGCCGCCGCCCACCGCGTTCCTGCCGCCCCCTCGCCCCCCGGAGCCGACCCCCCGGGTGTGCAGATCATGGAAACGCACCTACGCGCCCCGTGACCTCTGTGATCACAAGAGCCCCCCCCTGAGGCTGGTTATGCAAGAGTTTTATGTCAGCCATGGCTGATGGGGAAACTGAGGCCGGCCCAAAGAGCAGATCCAGCTCTCTCCTGCCATCCCCATCTCTCTCCCCCACCCGCCTCTCTCCTGGGAGACTTCAGCCCCCATCACACAGAGCATCCCAGCTCAGTGAGAGCCGCTGCTAGTCCCTGAGGCCGTGTGCTGGGCACTCTGATTAGTTCAGTCTGCATGACCGCTGTGTAAATTATCCCCAGTTCACAGACCAGGAAACAGAACTTTTGAGAGGCTAAGAGGCTTGCTTGTCCAAGGGCCAGGGAAATATAAGTAGCTGTGAAGATCCCCTAAGGTTGGGACTTGGCTGGTGGTCCAGCGGCTAAGACTGCAAGCTCCCAGTACAGGGAGCCCAGGTCTGGCCTCTGGTCAGGGAGCTAGATCCCACACCCACATGCCTTTCTTTGGGACCCCAAGGACACCAGGCTCCTTTGTCCATGGGACTCTCCAGGCAACAGTACTGGAGTGGGTTGCTATTTTCTTCTCCAGGGGATCTTCCCGACCCAGGGATCAAACCCGGCTCTTCCACGTTGCAGGCAGACACTTTACCAGCTGAGCTATCAGGGAAGCCCCAGTTAAGACCCAAGTCAAATAGAAAAAAAAAGACCTTTCCCTCCCCCACTACCCCCCCATCCCCAAGGTGACTCAGCTCTGAGTCAGTCTCAGGGACATTTCAGCCAAGAAGAAAGCCCTTCAGACAGCACATGCCGCCCGGCCCTGACACCCTGGACGCCTGAAAGCCTCTTCTGCCTCAGGGGGGCAGGTGGGGGTGGCTGCATGGGGTCCCACGTCTCTCAGAGAAACAAAACCCAGTCTCTCCATCCTCACAAGCATTAGCCCCACAAAGCGCTTCCCAAGGCGCTTCCCCTTGGCTGAAGCTTGCCTTCTAGGAACCAGACTTCTAACTGCACAACCACACGGCCTGGGCACAGAGCCTGGACCCAGAGCAGGGCAATGTGAGCCAGAGGTAAGGACACAGACCTGAGAGCCGGACAGAGCGGGTCCGGCCCAGGCCTGAGGAAGCCTCAGTTCCCACATCTGGACAGCGGGCGAGCACCAGCTCCTGGCTCACAGGCAATGGTGACCATCATACAAGGTGGGGCACAGAGGCAGAGGAGTCGCCATGGTGCCTTGTGCCCATGAAGAGTTAGCATGGTGGTGGTTGGCCTTGCTGTTGCCCACAGAGTCTTCCGAGGTGTATGAAGTCCAGAAGCCCCTGCTGAGTCACACCTTCATTTCTCACGAGGGAAAAATCAGGCTACAGCATACAGCATGGGCAAAATGATGGGCAGAGAAAGAGGTTACCAACATGTGGTCTGTGGCTGGCATGGGGACAGATGGAGAAGGAGGGTGGCCATCCTTGGTTTAGAAGGGTCTGGAGACCCTCCTACTTTACTGCCTAACCTCTGACCCTCAACCCCTAGCCTCTGAGCCCAGATCAGCTCTCTGGTCTCCTCGGCATAGAAGGCGCTCCATCAATGTTCAGGGGATGAATGGGGTCCTAGGTTGGCAATGAACAAAAGGAAGGACAAAATAAATTTTATTCCTGTCGGAATACATACAGGGATTGCCAGCAGTGTGGGCTAGGAGTCAGGTGGACCTGACTGAATTATTATCTGACACTTCCTAGTTTGTGACTTTGGGCCATTTTCATAACCTCTCAAAGCCTCTGCTTCTTCATCTATAAAAGGGGATGGTGATGAGAAGAATGGGGGGTTTGCAAAGAGTCAGACACGACTCAGTGACTGATCAACAACGAGAGTGATAGTGTCATTCATGGCAATTTATGGCAAAAACCACTACAATATTGTAAAGTAATTAGCCTCCAATTAAAATAAATAAATTAATTAAAAATTTTTCTTTAAAAATATGAAAAGTACAGTCCGTTGAATGAACACTTGGGAGACCATACTCTTTAAATAAATAAAAAAAGAATGGTAGTGTCAACACTTACCCCAGGGGGTTGTTCTGAGAGTTCAGTGTGAAGCGCTCAACCCTGGCACACAGTAGGCACTCAGCAAGCACAGGCTGTCCTGTTCTTGGGACTTGCATCAGCACAGCCACACGGGGGGCCGTCAGGAGGACCCGGGTCCAGCTTTGCCACTGCCCCAGTGGGACCGTGGGCAGTTCCCCACCCCTCCAGCCCCCGGTTCCCTTCTCCGTGAAAGGAGGGCTCTCCAAGCTGCCTGCTCCATCTGATTAAGGGGGGGTGCAGCTTGGAGAGGCCCCTAGAAAACAGCTCTGCCCTCAATGTATACTCTCTGCCCGGACAGAGGGTGTGTGTTCCCCTGAACAGGGAGGAAGGCGGGCAGCTCTGAAAGTCTCCAAGCCACACCTGATACCCGCCTCGTGCCCACGCTGACCTCACAGAAGCAGACCCCCCCAGCAAATCCACCCCTACACACTGTCCCCAATGCAGGATGCAGTCTCGGAGCCACACCACGTGGGCTGTGGGTCTCAGGGGACATGGGACGGTGCAGTGGGTTCAGGGGAAGCCAGATCTAGGGGTGGAGTCCATCTCTTCCTCTCCCTGAACCCCAGTTTCCTTGGCCACACGGTGAGAAAGCTAACAAAGGCCACACGCGCCCTGCCAGCCCCAAGGGCTCCGGCGCACGCACATGGGAGGCAGCCCAGATGTGAAAGCCCTTTGTGAATTGCCGCCATCGGCTGCAATCATCATAATTATTATCTGTAGAATGAGGGGGTTGGACCAGCGGATCTCCGTGGGCTCCTCTCCAGCTCTGATGCTGAGGATTTCTCAGTTTCTGAGCTGGAGTTGATGCAGACTAGTGCAGGGCGGGGGGCTGGGGCGCGGTGTGCAGGGGAATCCAGGGTCTGTGGGATTGGACATCCTTGGGAACCTCTGCAAACAAGTCTCCCCAGTTGTCCTCTTCTCCCAACCTAGCCTGGGATGCTGGGCCCCACAGACAGAAGGGAAAGGGCAGGGCATGGGAGGGAGCCGGGAGGTTCAGGGCTAGGTCCCGAAGGTGGGGCAGCCCCAGGGTTTGAGCCCTACCCCACCCCCTGCCTAGAACTAGGCCTCAGGCCCCCTCCCCAACGAATTCTGCATGCCGTACACCAAAGTGGCTAAAAACAGAATCCAACAGCCGTTAATTCAAGTCTCAGCTCCAGCCACACGCCAGCTGGGTGACCTTGGACAGGCTGTTTAACCTCTCTGA
>SJYQ01094354.1:33868-53935 GCA_006410935.1 Redunca redunca
GTTGCTGGGATGGGAAAGGCTGGAGCTCTCTCCTTTGCGAACAGGAGGGAAAGGGGACCCAGAGACACAGGCTGAGGAGCCATCCTCACCCAGCAGGGGCAGGGCAGAGAGCCGGGCTGGACTAGCTCCTACCCGAGGCCTGCCCACAGAAGGTTCAGTCAGTCCCACCCATGGTTTTCCCATTGGCCTGCAGAGAATATTCCTCAGCTCGGTATTCAAGGCCCTTGAGAACCTGACTCCAACTCACCCCTACACACACCTCGCAGTGAAGCCAAACCGGTGTCCTGACTGCCGCTTTTCATGCTGTGGCGGTTAGTAACTCCACTCACAGCCACCATGACCGCTCATCGACCACCTTCTGGGTGCCAGGCACTGACTCCCCAAGGGGGAGACCTACTCATCTCACATGACAAGGCTAAAGCCAACTGCCTTGGAAATGTGAGATTATGGAAACAATTCCCACTGCCCACCCCGGCCCCGCAGATGTTAAACAAAAGGCTTATTTCTTCTTGCTGCAATAAAATATTTGAAGTTTCTTTTTTGAAATCTTTTTCTCTGTATGTTTCTAGGGTTTGTTTTTCCTGCTGTCCATTCATATCTCCTGAGAGCAGCTCCCAGCCATCACGTCTGATCTGCATAGACAACACCCCCAGGCAGGCAGGCAGGCCAGGCCTTATCACTCCTGTCCTGTGAAGACGGAAAGGAGGCACCAAGAGGGTCAGTGACTTGTGCAGAGTCACACAGCAGAGACTGGACCTGAACTCCTGGCAACTCCCAGCACACTTCCTCTGAGTCCTCAACAAATGTCCACCACAAGCTGGGCACTGCCCTGGATGATCTTAACCCTCGAAACAACCCCACCAGATACCTGAAATGGGTGATCCCAACTTTATAAAGAAACAGAGTCTCAGGTACACACTGCTGTATGGATAACGTTTAAGCGGATAGTCAACAGGGACCTCCTGTATGGCCCACGGTATATGGAATGTGTGGGAGGGGAGTTTGGGGCAGAGTGTTTACATGTGTGTGTATGTACCTGTGCTAAGTCGCTTCTGTTGTGTTGGACTCTCTGCAGCCCTGGGGACCAGAGCCCACCAGGCTCCCCTGTCCATGGGATTCTTCAGGCAAGGCTACTGGAGTGGGCTGTCATTTCCTTCTGCAGCATATGTGTGACTGAGTCCCTTCCCTGTTTACCTGAAACTATCACAACACTGTTAATCGGCTGTACTCTAACATAAAATCAAAGGTTAAATTAATAAAAAAGAGGGCTTCCCTGGTGGCTCAGTGGTAAAGAACTACCTGCCTGCCTGCCAATGCAGGAGACACGGGTTCAACCCCTGGCCCGGGAAGATCCCACGTGCTGCAGAGCCACCAAGCCCGTGAGCCGCACTACTGAGCCTGCACTCTAGAGCCTGCGAACCCCAACGACCGAAGCCCGCGCGCCTGGAGCCTGTGATCCGTGGCAAGAGAAGCCCCCACAGGGAGCAGCCCACCCACCGCAACTAGAGAGCAGCCCCTGCTCGCCACAACTCAAGAAAAGCCGGGGCAGCAATGGAGACCCAGCCCAGCCAAAAATAAATAAATATTAAAAAAGAAAAAAAGGGACACGGGCTCAAAGAGATGGAGTAAAGGGCCCCCAGTTGGGTGGTTAGCTGGTGGCAAAGTCAGATTTTTAACTCAGGTCTTCTTCCCAAAGGGGACTCCAGGGCAGGTGGCCCCAGGCTGGCAGGATATTTACTAGAGGAGCGGGTGGATCATTTCACCTCCTCGAGCCTCACCTCCTCGTCCAAGCTGTGGCCGCAGAAGCTCCACCCTGGGCTGTGTCAGGGACCAAAGGATGCCACACCCAGCTCACGTCTGTTACCGACCCCGGGACACACTTCACACTCAGCACACTCAATACACGCTTCGCAAGTGTCCAAAGGAGGGCCCAGCCCTTGTGCCAGCCAGCACACAGCAAGGGCATCACAGTTGGACTCCTCTCTGCCTGTGGGGAAGGCTGCTGCCCCGGCAGACCCCCTCTGTTTTGGGGTGTCTCACCGACACCCCTCTGCCTCCTCTCCCTTCCTCTCTGAGTCACTGCCTGCAGCCCTAAAAATAGAGCACAGAGAAAAACACGCACAGATGGAGACCACAGCAGCAACCCCTGCCCTCGGGCCCCCCTGCTGACCCCAGGACTGCCAGCCCCACCTGACGCAGAGGGGACCCAGAGTGTTCCACCCGCTGGAGGTCCTTGGCCAGGGGTCCCCGCCTGCCCCCCACTCTACCCAGCAGCATCGAACTTTCTTTCCTGATTGGCACAGGGCTGCCATCCCGCCTGACGTAGAGTGGTCCCAGAGTTTTCCATCTGCCGGAGGTCCTTAGCCAGGGGTCCCCGTCTGCCCCCTACACTACCCAGCAGAGTCAAACTTTCTTTCCTCACTGGCACAGGGCTGCCATCTCACACCTCACACTCCCTTGCCAGGTGGAGCTGCCTCTTGGAACTGGAAATGGGCCCAGAGAGAGGAAGTGACTTCCCAGAGCCACACGGCCAGCCAGAGGCAGGACCAGGCCTGGACTCAGAGCCAGCTTCTGGCCAGCCCCGGGGTGAGCGCCCAAGTGAGCAGGGCAAAGCCCTGAGTCCCTCACTGTCCTCTGCCTACATCAGCCTGCCCTGCAGACATCCGAGCCCTAGAAGCACCTCTCAGCAGCAGCTACCCAGGGATGCCAGGCTCCCAGAGGCTCAGCCAGGGTGCCAGGACCCAGGCAGGCAGAGGTGAGGAGAGGGCAAGCTGGAGGACTCCCCTCCCTTCACCCCAGCTGGCCCCCAGCCTTGCGGGGAAGGCAAAGCAGAAAGCAGGAGTTGGCCAGGTCTCCTGGAAAACTGGCAAAGGAAAGGGGACCCCAGGGCTGCCTGGAGCCTGGGCTGAGGGGTGTCCTGCCTCGGGAGGGGCCCTGGGGAATAGCATGTCCAGGGGCAGCTCAGGGAGAGGCTCCTCTGGCCCCAGAGGACGTGGGTTTGAGGGGAAGGGGGGCAGGAGAGGAAGGCCCACTGAGGGGGCACGCCAGCTGGTTTCTCGATTTTCAGGGTCAGCCGACCAGGCTTCACGTGACCCAGAAAAGAGGGAAGACGACGGGCTGAGGCCAGGCTGGGGCGGCTGCTCACCAGGGTGGTACCCAGTTCAAGTCCCCCGCACCAAAAGCTGATGACATGCACGCATGTGAACCCCCACGGGGGCTGGGGTATGGGTGTGTTCCCGTGACTATCTGCCAGGTTCCCTCCTAAGGGTGTGCTCGTTCCTGCGTGTACACCGTGCGTGTGCCCTGGAGGAGATAACGGGGTCGTTATCTGCCTGACAACGAGCCTCCGGAGGAGGCTCTCCGGGCCAACAACACCCTCCTCTGCATGTCTGGATGGCCTGGCTCTTGTCTGCAGTGCGGGTCGGACTGAGAGGTGGGATCTCGGCCCGCGTGTGCAGGGCCTGCCCGCCCGGGTCTGGCTCTCAGGTATTCATGGGATCGGAGCATGTTGGCACCTGTGTCTGGCTGTGTGAAGCCAGGTGGCTGCCCAGTGGTGTCTGACAGCCAGGACAAAGGCCTCCACAGACAGACAGGTGGTGTGGGACACAGACCTGCCCCAGGGGTTCTGCACAGGGCCTCCAGATCTGCAACAGGACAGCGGGCAGGGGTGGGGCTGGGGGGAGAGTGAGGTGGAGAGGGATCTCGGGGTTCCCATACCCCAGGCTTGTACTGACCCTGCTGGGGGGTGGTGGCGAGGTCAGAACAGCAGAGATAGCCCAGCCAAGACCCGAGGCCAAAGGAAAGATCGTGTCTCACAGCAGGTAGAGGGTGGATAGAGGGAGGTCTCTAGAGACCCCTGCCAGGCAGGCACCCAGCACAGGAGAAGGCTGGAAGCTGGGAAGGTCCCAGGAAGGGGACGCTCACCATCACGGCTGCAGCCAGGGGCGGCGGAGAGCTCTGGGAAGTGGGGAAGTTCTGGACGCTGAAGAAAGGTGAGGTCCTCCTGGATCTGACCCAGCTTCACCTCCTCCATCCAGATGCACCTTCCCCCTCCCCCAGGCAGCAAGGGAGAGGGGATCACCACCCCATCCTGCCACCCTGCCTCGACCCCGCCACTGTGGCGCTCTGCCTGGACCAGGAGTCAGAGAGCTGATGCTAAGCCAGCCAGAGACAGCTCTGTGACCTTGGGTGGTTCAGTTAGCCTCTCCGAGCCTCAGTTTCCTCATCTGTGCAATGGAGACCCCAGTTCCCCACCTTAACAATATTGCTGTGGGTCGGGAAGACACTCTGCCACTTGAGAATTAATCGTGACCCTGAAATCCTTTCCAAGGCTGTTAAGATTCCCCCTCTGCTTCCCCCAGATCCTCCAACTGCCAGGGGAGGGGTCTTCGGACTGAGGTCCCAGATGCAGGAATTGGGAATGTCTCCGGGTATGCTGGACATGACCACCGACTTCCTGGTCAGCTGCTGCCCTCCCCCTGTTCAGGGGACCCTGTGGCGGGTTTCTGTCTCAGTAGCTTGGGAAACTCAGGGCCACCCACCTTCTCTGGATTCTTCTTCCCCACCCCCTGGGCAAGGAGGGACCACAGCCCCGCCGCAGCAGGATGGACTAGGAGCCTGGGGAGGAATGCTACCCCTTCCTTCTTCACCCTGATCCGTTCAGACCCGGCTTCTCCCAGGGCTCCCTCCTCCTTGGCCTTTGACTTTGGAGAAGGAGGAGGGTACAGGATGGGTCAGACGCCAACGTATGAAGGGTGGTGTCCTCGGTCACCGGCCCCCCGGGCTCGCAGAAGGACCCCCGACAAAAACTCCGGGTCACGCACAGGTCGGGGTGTCGCTAGCCCAGAGGGCGGGCGCGCACCCCCTGAGCTGGTGTCTGGATGGGCGCGTGCGTGTGTGAACACAGATCTTCCCCAAGCCCTGGGGGCCCCACGGTTGGCACCAAAGCGTCTGCGGGGCTTCCCACCCTGTGGATTCCCACCCTGTGGATTCCCACCGAGTCCTCAGATCCTGCGGAACCAGGGGAGGCGACGAGGGGGCGCCCGACTGCGTGACGCGGGTGCCCTGCTCCGCGGCGGCTTGGGGACGGGGTTGGGTTCGGGGGTGGGGACGGGGTGGGAAGCAAGGACATCACTGCCCCCTCAGTTTGGGGTCGTCGGACCCCCACTTCCCTCCTCTGAGGACCGGAGCGCTTCCTCCTGGGGGTGTCGGGGCTGGGCGGGCCCCTCCTTAGGGATTGAGAGAACGCACCCACTTCTCCGCGCCCCCTCCCCAGGGTGAGCGGAACACGGACCCCCCACCTACGCAGGGGGGTGGGACCCGAGCCCCCCAGCTAGCCGCGGCCTGGACGCATCCCGGGAGGAAGGGGGCAGAGCCGGCTCACCCCAGGCCTGCCTCTCCGTCCCCTGCCTGCGCCCCCTCCCCGCTGGCCGCTCCCCCCAGTGCCCCGGGTCCTCGCCGGCGGCCCCCATCCCCCTGCCCAGCCCGCCCGCGCCGGGAGCCCGGGCCACGTCCATCCCTTCCCCTTTCCAGGGCCGCGTCCGCCGAGCGCGGCGCACTCACCCGCGGGCCTGGGCCGGGGGCGTCCTGGGCTCGGCGCTCCGGTGCCCGCGGCTGCAGCTGCAGCTCTGCTCCGACGCGGCTCCGCGATCGCCGCCGCCGCCGCCGCCGCAGTTCGGGGCGGGGGTGGGGGGGCGCGTCACGTGACCGCGGAGCCTCCTTCCCGGCGCGCTCCCCCCACTGCGGACGGAGCGGGGGCCGCGGGCGCGGCGGAGGTCCCCACCCGGCCTCTCTCCCACCCACTCCGACAACAGGTCCCCGAGGCGGGCGCTCTGCGCCCCACTTTACCGGTCGGGAAACTGAGAACCCGAGATGGGGAGGACTAGGTTCCACAGCTCGACTGGCGGGGCCGGGCGGGGACCCCGCGGTCCAGACGATAGTCCCTGTCCCCCCCGCCCCCCTGCCCAGGGAAGAGGGGGCAACTTCTGGGGCAGTGGGGTCGACGCGGACGCGGAGCCCACGCCTTAGGCCCGCGTCTGCAGGGGCGGGGTGGAAGGAGAAGGCGCCCCGGGTTTAGCGGGGTGAGGAAGCCGTGCCCGCGCGCGCATCCTCCGCACCCAGGCGCCTGGCCTGCGTCCTGCCCGTGGCCGCGCACTGGTCCCCCCATCTTCCATCCAGCCGGCTAGCCCCACCCCCCCGACAGCCTCCCTGGCCCCGGCAACTTGCTTCCCACTCTCAGCCTCACCGGGAAACGGGGGGATGGCGGCCCTCAGGGCACGCTCTAAAGGAGAAGCGGACGGAAGGCAGCAGGAGTCAGGTGGCCTCAGGGCTGGAGTGCACACGCGTGCAGGAAGGGGCCCCGAGATGACCTGAACCTGACCCCCCGCGGCGCAGAGAGAGGGAAGAGCCGGGCCCAAGGTCACAAGCGCGGGAGCAGCGGCGGCAGCAGCGCCGGGGCCCACAACGCGCTGGACTCGCTTCCAAGGGACAACCCTTCCAGGCGGACTGAGCACTCGGGCCCTGTGTCTACAGGCTGGAGTCGTGGGGGTCCATGGGTGGGGGCGTGCTTGGCAGGCCCGGGGCACGCAGAACGTTACCTTCAGAGGGGATCGTTGAGACCTCTGGACCTCAATGCTGCTCTAGTAAGTGGAGAAACGGAGGTTGCGGAAGGGGTGGAGACAAACCTGCAAGGCCTCTGCCCTCCAAGATCAGCGGGTGGGCGAGGGCCATCTCACAGAGATTTAGGGAGGATTCAAGTCTTGCATTCATTTCGTTGTTGTTAACATTTTTATTTATTTTTGGCTCTGCTGGGTCCTGCTGCCCCGGCTTCTCTTGTGGAAACAGGCTCTGGGGCGGCGGGCCTCAGTAGCTGCGTGGCTGGCTCCCAGGCTGTGGAGCGCAGGCTCAGTCGCTGCAGCACAGGGGCTTAGCTGCTCCGAGGCATGTGGATCTTCCTGGGTCAAGGATCGGCTCAGGATTGGCAGATGGACTCAGTACCACTGAACCATAAGGGAAGCCTCCAGGTCTTGTTTTCAGTTCCTCAGTGTGTTTATTGAGAGCCTGCTGTGCGCTTAACAAATGACTTCCACCTACATTTTCCCAGCTATGGGGATTCCTTTCATTAAAGACAAGACACAGGGCCTTCAGCCACACTTACAACCGCTGCTGGACAATCTGACATGTGCAGGCCTGAGTGTTGAGGACCAACCACGCTGGGACCCGTTTCCCCACCAAGACTCTCACTTCAGCCAAGAGAGATCAGAATTAGGGGGGAGCTGCAGGCCATGCCTCACCCTCATCCCCACCTGCCTGCACCCCCAGAAAACTGAAAAGGCAGAGGGGAAGTAGGGATGGGTCCATGTTCTTTGCAGTCCTTTGGGGCCTCATCTCCAGGCTCACCCCAGCCATGGGTGGGAAAGAGTTCCCAGATCAGGATGCCTTGAACTTCTAAGAGCACAGGCCTGATCCAGATTCACTGGGTGATTTCTAATAAAGCGTCGCCGCACTGCTGGTGCTATAGGGCCACAGATGTTATACTTTTGTCAACATTTTGTTTTGGCTGTGCTGGGTCTTCGTCGCTGCATGTGGGCCTGCCCTAGTTGAGCGTGGGCTTCTCACTGTGGTGGCGCCTCCAGATGGGGAGCGCGGGCTTTAGCACATGCGGATTCCGTAGTTGTGGTACCCAGATTTAGTTGCCCCGTGGCCTGAGGGATCGTCCCGGACCAGGGATCCGATCTGCGCGGCCTGCACTGGCGAGGATTCTTCACTACTGGACAGCCAGGGAGGTCCCGAGACATCGTTTTGAATAGTGCTGGCAGAAGAAGGCTGTCGAGGAAGAAAGAAAACTGCAGGGGCTCTGAGAGCAGCGCCTCCTCACTCTGTGCCCACCCCAACCGCTGGGGGCCATCTGACTTCCTGTCGAAGACGCTGCAGGCCTGAGCCTGGATCCTTCTCAGGATGCTCCAGGGCTTTATAAGTTTGGTTCAAAACTAGGGGGAAGGAGTCGAATGAGACTGGTCAAGGCGCTTCTGGGATAGTGCAGGAGGGATTCTGTAGTGCAGCGATTGCCTCAGATGGGCATGTTGGGCAGGACATCGGTCCCGGGAGATGCTGGGTGAAATCAAACTGAGTCATATTTGGGAAACAATGGTTGAGAGCCTAAAGCCCTTCCTGGGCAGCATGCACTGGGTTGACCTGCCGAGAGCAAAGCTGGGCTTCTCGGGGAGGGCACACAAACTCCAGGGCTCTCCGAAGCAGCACACCTCTTCCCATCCTCTTTTTTTATACATGGTGCTAGAATTGCACCCTTGAATTCCATTCCCATCAAGATTCTGGTGCCTGTTCAGCTTCTCCAGCTGCTCTCCAAAAGAGCCCTCTTCCCCTCCGTGCGGTGAGACACAGACCGTGGGCTCCCAGCTGGAAAGGGCTGCTGAGGGAACCGCTTCAGACGGGGCTCCAGGATGGAGCCACAGTGCCTCACATGAGCCTCGGCCAGGGGCCCACGGAAGCAAAGGAGGTGTGGAAACACTAAGTGAGGAGCCGCAGCTGTGATCTGGACCAGCAAACTCCAAGCTCTCCAAGGGCCCATGGTCCCCGAGGGACTGAACAGTACCCAACCCTGGCTGAGTAGCTCCTAAAACGAAGGCTCTTTTGTGCCAGGCCTCCCTTTCTTCTTTATAACCAAGGAGCTCTTCAATTACAGCACTTTCCTCTTTACAGAAAAACCTCAGTGCAAGAGGCCTGCGATCTCTCCTGTGTCCTGAGGGCCACGTGCGGAGACTGTCTGTCGGGGGCCCTGGGGAGCAGGCAGCAGGCACGTGCAGTAGGGGGCTAGGCACGGAGCCTGGGTACTGACAACTGGATGAAGGCCCCAGAGCTCTGCTTTCTCTGCCCTATTTCAATCCAAACCACTCAAGACTGACCACTCACGCATGGCTGCCTCTGGGCACAAGCCTTCTCTTTTCCAAACACTTAATACATTTCGACCCAGCCACCAAGCCTGCCCTCCCTCCCAACTGCTGAAAAATGGGAGCTGGCTTCAAGAAAAGAAAAAAAAAATCTGATGTCTACGAAGGCTGGAGTGAAAACGTGGGTGGTACTACAGTAAGCTTGGAATGCACAAGGGAGTCAAAAAAAACAGGAATGGAAGTAACTCTCCTCTCTGCCCCCGCCCCTCCCTGGCCAGACCAGAAAGAGGAGGATGCGGACAGAGGGAGAAAATTCCGGAGGGCTGGCTCCCTGAAGTGTGCTGTCCTCGAGGAGCAAGTCAGGCTGAGGAGGGGCTGGTGAAGAGGGTGGACTGCAGGGGTGGCTGGAAGAAAGTCCTGCTCCAGTGAGAGCAAGATGGGATAAGGACTGGGAGTCAGCTCCGGGGCAGGTCAGTCAAGAAATGTTCTGAGGCCTCTGTTTCTGGGGCGGCGAGGGGGAGAGCGGGTGCTGCCCTGCTAATGCCAGATGCACGGCAGAGAGGACGCCACCCAGGAGGATCCACTCTTAGATCACAGCTAGGAAGTCCTCATTTTGAGGACAAAAACAGTCAAGCCTAAAGGTGGGGATGGCACTGGCCACACCCAAGTAATGGAAAGCTCCCCTCCAGGGACCCTGCTATGGTTCGACAAGAGCTTCCCGGGGGTCCGTTCTTCCTTGCTGGGAACCTATGTGCCACGCTGTAGGGTACAGGATGAGGAAAATGACTGGAGCCCTGCCCTCGGGGAGCTGGAACAGTCCAGCGCTAACTAGCTTGATCCATTTCCTGGGATTTGGAGTTGGTTTTAGGTGCAGACGTAGGATCCAGCAGAGCCCTAACTCTGGTTCCCAGTTAAGACAAAAATAAATAACTCACTCTAGTTCTAGACAGTCTAGCACGGCTTGAAGCCTCCTTCACCCAGAGCCAGTGCATGTTACAGATGGGAGATGCAGCAAACTCCAAACATAAAGCAAAGAACAACTCAGATACAAAAGACAAGTCCCTTAGAGGTGGTCCACTGGGGCAATTTCTCAAACACACTCCCAGGACTTGGAAGCAGTGGGTGGGGCTGGTGGTGGAGGTGAAGAGGTGAGGCCCCACTATCTTCACAATTTCTACACCCACTTCCTTTTACAGCCAACACTGAGGCACAAAGGGGAACATAGTTATCCAGGATCATAAAAAGGGCCGGTAGCAGTCCACTGTTCCCTCGGTTACAAACAAATACGCCAGAGAATGGGGGAAGGGGAGACCAAGATCCAAGCCTGCAGAGGCCCGTGTGCCAGCCGGCAGCGTTTCAGCCCAGACGGCCGCTGCCCAGGCCTTCTGGCTTCCTCGGGGTGTGTCCCCCCACTTCCTGTGGCCCAGGGCCTCTCCTGGCAGCCCTAATGCCGATCTGAAAATCAAACTGCCGTTCCAGCTGCTGTTACGAGGTTTGGTCCCTCCCTGACCAAGAGCACTCTCAAAGGCCCTGGCCTGTGCAATCTCAGCCAAATCCTTGAAAGCAGGTTTTTTTTTTTTTTAAATTTTCTTAAAGCATGTGAGGGGAGATCAGATGATGCCCTCTATTTGAGATCAATACAGTAATTATGTTGGACAAGCTCTCAGAACTAACTTCAGGGGAACTGAGACAGCTTCAGGGGATGGCAAGGCGTGAAAGCACAGCACAAGAAGAGCCACCGCGTTTCTGGTGCCTGTGGATGGAGCCCATCTGGTGGCAGGCTCCACTTCTTCAGGGAATGTGGTCTTATCTCTGCTGGGGTCGGGGTGGACACAGCCGTGGCTTAGTCCAGTAATGAGCTGGTGCAGCTCTCAATGCTGGAGGCAGAACAGCGTCCCCTAGAAAAGGCCAGACAACTCCTGGCAAGTTACAAAGGTGACTTGATTCACAAGATCAATTCTACAACTTCTTCCCAAACTCTAACAAGCCTCAGAAAAAATACTTAACTCTTACCATATGAGCAAATGTCACCAGCTTGTCTGAAACATATGCATTTTTTAAGAATGCTGAATGTAATATGGTAAGCAAGTAACACTAATCATTTGATAAAACAGGTCCTGGGGCTTATCTGTTTGGAAAGTTCCCCCAGAAGCACATGAAATAACTGTTCCCTGGGCTCTACTCTTGACAAGTATTATTCCAGAAGTCTCAAGAGGTTAAATAAAGAATGAAAAACAAGATTCTCAGGTCAGAAAGGAGCCTGAAGCACTGGCCACAGCCTTCTGCTCGGCTTCGCGCCTGCACAGCTCTGCCTCCGAGGCTCATGGCACCTGTTACTGATGTTCTTGGCAATGACAATCAAGACACCGGAAGCTACTGCTCTGGGGCAGAACCTGCCTATCACAAAGGCATAAATCGTCAACACTCATTCTAAACGTGTTTTGAATTCCTTTCAACGTGACTCTGCAAATAAACACAGAGTTAAGGAGCCTTACTGTTTGTCCATTAGCTTCGTTTTCCTTATGGGCCAAGAGGAAATATTTATGTAGCAGAGTGACCAAACACACCTGTCCAGCCATTATTTAAATTCCAGTGGCTTCAGGCACAAGCAATGTCCTCATGTTCCTGGCCAGCTCTGCTCTGTGGTTAACAAGACCTCTTTCTGAAGACTTGCAGAAGGTTCCACCATTTCCTCACAAAGGCTAAAGTCAACTTACAAAGAATGATACAAGGTAATTTTTCCAACAAAAATGTATTATTGTGTGGTTCTCAGTGTGGAAGGGTAAACAAAGCGGCAAATATTGCTCTAAGAGATAATACGGGAAGGAAGACAAAGCAAAGCCAAGTAACTTTTCTTAATTACGAGGTAAATGCTGAGATTATCTGCAGCACGGTGACCCAAATTCTCAAACGTGCCCTTCCAGTGCTCGCCTACACATGCGTGCGATCTGAACAGCTAGCAGACTCCTCAGCCCAATTAGCTCAAAAGCTAGACTTGGAAAAAACCCACAGATGTTTGGGATGGAGGAGCTTTCTGTCTTCCTACTGGGTTCTTTGGCCCTCAGGACTCGACATGAAGCCGTTGCTCCGTGAAATGCCAGACAAAGTGTTACCTTTTTACAAAGGTCTGAGACTTGCATTTTAATGAATAAAGGACTCATGTTAATAATCAAATTCCCAGCCAAAATTGATATCTACACACTGCCTGGGTTTTGGGGGTGGCAAACTGCCAGCCTGCACAATCAGAAACAGTTGGTGACAAACTCTGCCCTTGGGGTTACTCTAGGGTGGCACACATGCCATTGGCAAAGGGGTGAGAATCTTCTTAAAATGAAAACGATGGCTGTTTTTGAGACTGAAGTCTGGTCACAGTCCCCTGAAACACTGAATGAGCGAACATTCAAATGCCAGAGAAAGGCTGTGACACTCCTTCGTGATTCTGAAACAGGAAAGGCAGGCTCCAATGCTTACTTCACCTCAGCAGTTTGTTTAGACAGACATAAATCGTCTCTTGTGTATTTCAAATGGGTTATTAAATCCTAGCATTCACTTCAAATATTAACCAGGGCCTGGTCAACAAGCCCATGACTACACAGACCAGCCAACGGGACATTTAGGGTATTAACAGATTCCGAGGAATTCCCTGGTGGTCCACACTCACTGCCATGGGCCTGGAATTCTATCTCTGGTCCAGGAACTAAGGTCTCAGAAGGTCTGCAGCAAGTTCCCTCACCCCCCAAAAAAGGAATTAAAAATGGAATAATAAATTGGCTCTGGATTCTGACGTCACAGAAACAAAGGGACGTTCAGTTCTTTTTAACTGGGCAGAAAGGTTAACTGTAATTCTAACCAATAAAGTTCATTAATACACTGAACTAATACACAGATACTTATTTCCCCCCTAGGAATGAAGACATCCAAATGGTGACCTACATTCCAGGTAGGTCACAACTTTGTACCAGAATGGCATGTGGCACCCATTAGATTGGGACTGAGGAATGGTAAGAAATATAACAGGGGTAGGGGGTAGCAGTGACTTCAAGCTTCATTTTACCTTTCACAGAAGACTTATACTTAAAATAAGTCTTTGCACCTTACAGTACGCATCAGCCAAGACAGACAACTGATCTATCAGTTCAGACAAGGCAAGAGTGGATCTCAGGTTCCCTGCTGTACCTGTTTTCCCTGTACTAAATGGTGAGGTGGTGATGCAGACCACAAATTCATGTACACAATACTGCTCAACTCTGGGGACCGGGGCTGGGAGAGAGAGCCTAGCCCAGGGCTCCTCAGCAGGGGTGGCCTGTGCATGCTCTGGGGCCTAAGCATGTCTAATGAAGCTTCACAGTGCTGCTGGTCCTGTGGGGGCCACAGACATCACTGAGTTGGGCGCGTAGAACATGGTTGGGTTGTGGGGGCCCATCCCATTCCCACCCATTCTGCAGAGTTAACAAAGGAGTCGGTACTGGCTTATCAGCCTGAAAGACTTTTATCACAGGGTGTTATTTTGTACCAATGCACGAGGGAAAAAGACTCAAGTAACACATTTGAAACTGCGATTAACAGCAAACTGGGAAAGGGTATCAGATTTCTGGGGACTACTGACATGTTTATGTCAATCCTCAGAAAGAACCTTCTCTGGCCAAGCAGCTTCTTAGTAGGCAGAAGGAAGCAGCTGCCTCAAACACGAAGTGAACCACACACAGGTCTTTACCCTGGGGAAGGAGCGGGGCTTGGCGTGTTGTTATTTTATGTTCAGCTTCATGGGGTGGGGGTGGGAGTGGGGCGGGGGAAATCTATACATCAGAAGTAGCTCACGCTCTAAACCAGGAGTCCTTCTTTTCCCTGCACTGGCCTCAGGGTGGGACCCACAGGTTCCAAGGATGGATGGCTTCTGAGGGTCCTGTGTGCCATGCACGCTCTCACACAGACTCGTTAAAACACCCTCTGCCTCCTCAGGGGCACAGGCTAAAGACACTGCAAACACAGATGGAAAACAAAGGCAAGGAGTTGTAATTTTACCAAACAGCCACGATTACTCTGATAAAAAAGAGCTGTTCCAACGGGATGCTGCCAAGGTTACTGGTTCTCAGATTGAAACCTGCCTCCCCCATCCAGGATTTCAGCTTAAATTTTCAGAAAAGGGAGGGGTTAAAAAAAAAAAAAACAAAAAACGCCTAGCAAAACCCCAGGCTAAATAGTGTTAGCAAGGGAGGTGTCTGAGTCAGCATCTCGGCCCACACTCAGAGAAAACAGAAACAAGCTCCAGTCTTCAATTCCATCTGAAAATCTTGAGTTTTCTCAAGATTACTGTTTTGCTTCTACGTTGCTAATCAACAATAATCCTGAATTGGATAACAGGGCACACTCCATCCACACATTTTTTCTTTGTTAAATAATGTGATGTAGAAGATCTTTTCTGGGCACTTCAGAAGAATGCTTTGAAAAAGAGAGGAAGTGAGGGAATTCCCTGGCTGTCCAGTAGTTAAGACTCCACGCTTCCAGTGCAGAGGGCGTGGTGGGTTCCATCCCTGGTCAGGGAATAAAGATCCCACATGCTGTGCAACATGGCAAAAGAGAGGAGAGGGGAGTGAGATCCAAGAGATGGGATCTGGAGGCTGGGAAGATGAACCTTTATATATAAAAATCTGTGTTATCATCCAAATGGACTTCATTTTACTCTTCTTATAAGGTGGTCAGATTTCTCCAAAGGGCAAGGTGTTATCTGATTTCCCACTTCTGAATAATGGGCTTTCTTCACAGCTCAGTCGGTGAGGAATCTGCCTGCAATGCACCCCGGTTTGATTCCTGGGTCGGGAAGATCCCCTGGAGAAGAGGTAGGCTGCCCACTCCAGTATTCGTGGGCTTCCCTGGTGGCTCAGCTGGTAAAGAATCCATCTGCAATGCAGGAGACCTGGGTTCGATTTTCCCTGGTTGGGGAAGATCCCCTGGAGAAGGGAGAGGTTACCCACTCCAGTATTCTGGCCTGGAGAATTCCACGGACTGTACCGTCAATGGGGTGGCAGAGAGCTGGACACGACTGAGCGACTTTCACAGCAGCACTGGAGGATGCTGTCTCGTGCATTGCCCGCGCCACCCCTTCCGCAAGGCCTGACAGTGAACAGCCTTGGGAGACAAAAATGACACACGAGCCCCTGGCTCTTTGAAGGGGACACACAGGTGCCGCTCCCCTTCCCAACACGGAGCGAGACCGACCACAGGCAGCGTGTGAGGGGGGTGTCCTGAGGCCGACACAGGAGTCTGATCTGAAGACACTTTCCCACAAGTACAGCAAGTTCTTCACTTTCATGCTTTATTGAAAGTAAAATATGAATCAAAGACAGGTACTGGTAAGCAGGTTATGTCTCTAAAGAATCACTTTTAGTTCAGAGCAGAATGTTGTCCCATCTACTGTGATACAAATTCTTCATGGACCAATGCATCTGGTATGAAACTCGAGCAAGGAAATAGAATGGAACTTTATTCCCTCTCGTGACTATAAATCTCATATGTAAACATGATTTACTGATACTGCTACTAAACTTGTTCAGTCTTTTACTTGCCCTTTCCCTCCCACCACCCCCCTTAAATATAAAATTTGAAACATTTCCTTCAAGTCTGATGGCCTTCAGTGCAATCTGCTTTATTTGACATAAGGCATTTTTGGACAGTCACTTTTTTGAATGGTTTTCTGCCTTTTGGAAGAGTCATGTAATGGTTTAATTCTTAAATCCACCTTTTCTTTAATGCCCTAACATGTCAAACTCCTCTTCCCTTCTGGTCATTTCTGAGCAGTCAGCAAGCGTTCAAAAAGATTAATGTCCAAGTAGACCAGTACCTGGGGAAAGAAACACACGTGGAGGCACAGCGGTAAGCTGCAAGGTTAAGGGTTCACGTATCCCATTTGCATCACCAACAGGGAATATTCAACTCAGTGACTCAGCATAGAAGCCCTCTGACATTGAAAATAAGAAAATATATCAGCCGTCTCTAGGCTCTCAGCTAAAGCACATTTCTGTTGAAAGCCATGCGGCTCGTATGCATTATCTTCACACAAGGTAATCAAATTTTATTGAAGCTTTCATTTGATGGCCGTTTTTCATAAAAAAAAAAAAAAAGTTCTGCTTTGTTTGTTTTGTTTGAACCACTTTGGGAGTTTCTTTGTAGTAGGAACGTGTACGCAGAAAGCTGCACTTAGAGCGAGGCTTTATTGAGGCCAGGAGCTCGGCTCACTTGTTTGCAAGGAACCCCTGGTATCTGACTCAAACTCATTCTTTGGCAAAAATCACCACCTGTCATGGACCTCTGGACTAGGCCACAAAGAATCAAAATGGCAACAGTTAAATTTGTGAAAGTCAAAGGTCTGAATTCAACTGTGTGCAGAACCCTAGTGGCCAGGATGCAGAAGAAGGCATCGCCGTTTATCCATTTAAAGCGATAATCCAAGAGATGCCTTAATCCTACATAGAGAAATGAAACCTTTTCACTGAACCTAATGTAGTTCAGCAGATTCTTCTCCTCTAATTCTTATCAGTTACAAACTGTTTTGCTCTAAGATGGGACTGATAAGAGGAACTGGAAAACGGTTAAGTATAAAAATGAAAATGCCACTAGCTAAGTGCCCAGCTTCCCCCCAAAACGAGATAGAAAAAGCACAGTGGACATCTGGCAGTGGAAGCGTCTAACACACAGGCCCGATCCGAGGCTTGAGTGCTGATACAGATAATGAAGAAGCTTGAATAAAAAATGCATTTAACTAAAATTAATTTCAGTCATGAGACTCAGATTGAATTAAATTTTAAAATCAAATTATAGGCTTCACATTAATAGAAAATTACAGTATGACTGTGACACTCATGAACGAAGCATGACAAATGTAACTTACCTTTAAACCCTTCTTCTGGCATACACACTGGAAGGAAAAAAAATAAGAATTCCAAATTGAAAAGACTGTTGCTACAGACAGCAATAAGTTCACTTCAATGCCGAAGGATGAAAAGTTTAAAATAGCTTTTAATAACCTTACTCACCTATAAAGGTTACCTTTGAAGTTACGGATAATATCAACCGGCAATCTTTGTTTTCATTTTTATAAAAGCAATACATATGCATCATTGAAAAAGACAAATACTGGGAAGAACAAGGGTTGTGACTGGAGCCAACATTCTGCACCAGCAGGGGGGCCCTGCTGGAGAAGTCCATGGGGCCCGCCTCCTGACCCCCCCCTCCCGTGCCCACTCTACAGGGAACAGCTCTTGGCCCTTGCGGCCACGTCTCCTGGTGTCTAACCTCAGCATTTCTGGATGCTTATGTTGCCAATTCACAATTTTGGTAATACCTGATAGAGTCCCCAAAGACAGAACCACCTATAACGTAACACATGGCCCCCACCCGCCCTTCCTGACACGCTGATATTTTCAATCTCCAGTGTCTAGACTCTTTTTTCACTCCTCAACAGCGTCCATGGTTGAACCCTCTGGGGTGCCTTGGTGATCGTTCTTGTCCGGCGTGACCCTGTCTCTCTGGGGTTGGTAGCTGCTGCGTTATTTGTGTGTTTCATGTTCTCTGTACCATCTCTGATTCAAGGGTAAACTCCTCAGGACAGCCATCTGTCACTGCCACCCTCCCCAGGGAGCGTGCACCGATCTGCAGCGGGCGTGCTCAACGCCTACTGCAGCGGGCGTGCTGGAAGCACTGGGACCGCCCCCTGCCTTCCTCTAGGGCATCTACTCCTGTGCTGCACCCGTGTTCAGGTTCCACTGTTGACGTCTTTCTTCTTACTCTTGTTTAACAGAGTACACCCTCCCGGAGTAAACGGTAGGTGAGAAAGAAATTTTTTGAGGCCTTATATTCACAGAGCCACCAAAGGCGTGTAACAGAATAGTCTAGTCAGAGAATTCTAGACTGAAGCTCACACTTCCTCATTCTCTTGTGGGCACTGGCCCATTGGTTTGTCCTTGACTCTTCATCCCAGGAATATGACTGGTTTTTCCTTCCATACCTCTAGATGTTTTTAGGGTCTTAGTCTCTAGATTTGCACTAAATTGTACCTGGGCCTTGGCGCACCTGTTTTTATTTTCATGAATTGTCTTCTGTTCTCTGAATGTTCCTTACATACAGACGATTTGCTCTTTCTCTCGTACTGTTTACAGTTACTTTTAAAGCTTTCTTGTGCTTCCTGCATCATCTACTTCCTGTCCAGCCTGTTGACTGACGTCTTTCAGTTCCATGCTTCCCTCTGCCCCACTGTCCGGAGTTCTCTGGCTGTCCGCTCCCACCTACAGAAGTGTGAGGGACTAAAAAGATGTCTGAAAACTGTCTGGTTTGGCTTCACCCAAAGGTACCTGGGAGATGAACTACTTTTAAAAAAATATCTGTAGGCTATTTCCTTGAATTGCTCTGGTTTCCACTGTGGGAAGGGAAGAGATGGGCTGCCAGTGTTTGAACAAAGGGCTGGTCTCCCTATTTGGTAGGTAACACATCTCATTCTCACCTTTCTAGTTTAATTTCTTCGAAGAAACACAAACTCTACAGGTCAAGAAGGGGCACTGAATGGATGTAAAGGGAGGAGCTGTGAAGATGTGTGCGGTGGTGAGCCGTCTAACTGCTTCTTACACAGTCTCCAACCTGCCTTGAGGCTGGGACCTCACTCCGATGTTCAAAGGCACCCGGGGCATCTAATTCCTGTGTGCCAAAGGCCCTGCAACCTGAATTGGCTCTGCTTTTTGTTGACCTCGTCCATCTGCAGGCTTACATCTGTTTCAGTTTCCTACAGTAAATTAAATACTAGTATACTTTCCTCCATTTTCTCAATTTTCATAGATATCATTCTTTAAAAAGAGCACTAACGGTAAGACTCCACCTTAGCATGTAGAAGCTTTACTCAAGCTTAAAAGTAAAAACGCTGTAGATTAAGATTCAATAACTAAAGCCCCACCATTGCTGAACAAGCTCCTCAACCATTTCTCAGACAAACGGGTCTTTACCTTGCATGACATCGTCCATCGCAGCATAATCTGCAATTGGTTCATCGGCCTGGAAAACAAATGCAGACAATTCACAGCCGCACGGGAATGGAAGCCAGGAATGGAAGCCAGGACGAGGAGCGAGCCCAGCCTCCCAACACAAAAGGCTGACCGTGGAGTTGACCAGCATGTTGCTCCCGGACACAAACACTAATGTGGAAACGGTGTTCAAGCCAGAGCTGGCGACGTCCAGGATGAACAAACGGCACCCTGTCGAGTGGGCCAAGACTCATCACCCCCATAACTGCACGGACTGCACACTGGTGGCGGTGCTTTCCTGCTCCTCAGACACTTTTTAGATGCAGCAAAGATCAGATACCCTCATTTAACGGATATGATTTCAGGTGCCAATGATGACAGCGTGAGTCGTGAGAAGTAAAATCAGGATGGTCCTCGAAAAATGCCATTAGGTTAAAAATACATTTTCATCTTTCCCCACCATCAAGAACGAAATACCCATATCCTTTTAAAGGCAAGAAGCAAGTGCTGAGTCTGAGCTTGTGGTAGGATTAGCTGCAAGGGCAAAGAGGACAACGACCAGTACAGACTCCAGTTGCCCACTGAAGTGCAAGCCCATCAGCGACACAGGCTGCTTCTAGATTTAGACCGGGCTCTTCTGATTCGGTAAACCAAACAAGCTTTCAGAGTTAATTCCACAGAACCTACAGTTCCAAGAAAACCAAGCAGAGGGAGGGGGCGGGGAGCAGGATGAGGGGCGTGTGTGCGCATGTGTGAAGGGCCAGATATGGACCTGCATCACCACTTCCAGGGCCTAACTTTATCTGGCCAGAATTGAGGCTCTGCCTATGAACAACACGCTCCCCAGTTCAGAAACCTGCAGAATATTCTAACACATCACGCAGGGGGCATGCGTCTAGCCACCCAGAAACAAAACAGCCAGAGGAAAGTGACGAAATCAGGCCCTGCCTGAGGGGGAGTCAGCCTGGACTAGGCAGGCTGGCTCAGTGAATCTTCATCCGTGACAGTCGCATAAGCCCCAGCCTTCCAAAACACACCTGCCTCTTTTAAACCTTTTCTCCCCAAGGTCAATTTTCATATCCTGGACAAGAATCTCACTAAGCCAACCTCAAGTATTTTGACTACTATGGTCAAGCCTTGATTCTTATGTTTCTTTC
>SJYQ01094354.1:61465-146101 GCA_006410935.1 Redunca redunca
GAGGGGTAGAAATACCATAAAGAAATCCTCAAAATACGTAATTTTAATAGAAGAATTTAAGGTCATCACAACGAAAAATCAAAGACTAATGTTGCTTCTAGCCACCTGACTAACTTTAGAGAGCTGGAAGTCTCTTCTATAAACTTCAGTATTATAAATGCTATTACGTGTTTTGTTTGTAATGAGAGAGGTTGAGGTTAGTAATTTTTTCATACATATATATTCCATGATTAAGCAGCAAACTAGGATTATAGTTAGTTTAAGTCTTTTTTCCAGGTAAAAATTTAATCATTACAGTATATTTTAGCGCTTCTTCTTTAATAGCAATTAATTCTGGAGTCTTGTAGTCCATGACTTTTCATGAGAAATCGGGACAGCTATAGCATGCTAGCCAATGAAGAAAAGAAGGGGAAGGGTCCTGAGGACCAACCCCGCATACAGGCCCCAGAGAGATGTCCAGGAGCTTGGAGCAACTGCTTTCAGAGCAGTGGAGGGTGTAACAGTGAAAAGCAGCTTCAACACATACTTGATTAAAGTCTGGATCTTTTTCTCCATCCAGTTTAGCTTCTTCCTTATCCTCCTCTGTTTCAGAACTACTCACATTTAGCTCTGGAGCTGAATCCTTCATCACCTGAATGCGCCAGGAAAAGAGAGAAGTAGGTCAGACCCTAGGGAGGCGAGCTATGGAGACGGTGGAGCTTTGACAGCACAACTTCATCAATCACGGGGTAACAGATCAGACAGAGGATCAGGACACGACGGCGCTCTTGCTTTCTGTGCTCTGTGAACACGTTAGTTTTATCCTAACCCAGGATAAAGAGAACGGATGAAATACCGCTACCAAACTTAAAAAATAGTAAGACATCTTTTCCTAAATTGGATATTTCACACTAGATATCAATATATACATGTACTAAGAGGTAAAAAAGATACAAGAAAATATTAGGGGGAAAACGGACATTTTTACTCATCCATTTTCCCAGCAAACAAGGTAATGAGGCCTCCTTAATTCAACTTCTGAGGCAGAACCCTACATCATCAGAGAATAATCTGTAAGGTACCCTTCTAAAATTCATGTCAAGTTTGGCAAATATCATCAAATATAATGCATTTATTTTGTCTTCAATTCCAAAAACCTTGGAATCAAATTAATGAGGTGTCCAGAGAACTGGGTCAGGATCTACCTAAGAGCCATACTTAACATAGTGAAAATTCTCCCAAAACAGTCCACCTAACACCCTGCTCCCAAAATACACCCAAATCTGTGTTTCACCTACCCTTTAGGTCAACCAACGCAAGACGTTCTACAGCGCTCTTTCTTTTTTCTGTCTGTCCAATCAACTCCAGATACAATGGCCAGGGTGACTTTTTGAAACCATAAGTGAGATCACACCATGACCTCCCCTGAAACTTCAGTGGCTTACATCTAGGCTTCAAACAAAGATCCCAAATCCCTGGTATGATGTACAAAATTCAATTAAAATTTGATCCCTCATCACACATCACCTTCCCTCCTTGGGAGAAACTTCTCTCTAGATCAATGCTGCCCACTATGGGAGTGAGAGGTGACACAGGTCTGTTGAAGTTAAAACTACATAAAAACCCGGTTCCTCAAGTCAGCCCAGTCGCATTTCAGATGCTCCACAGTCAAGGGTGGCTGGTGGCTACAATGCAGATCGAGAACACCTCTGTCACTGCAGAAGCATCCACTGGGCACTGCTGCTCTAGACACGACGACCGACTCTACTGCTCGAGGGCGCCAGGCTTATGCTCCTGCCTAACCTCCATGTCACAGGCAGGGTCTCTGACAGCTAATGCTCATGTAAAACAACTCCTCCTCCAAGGCGTCTTGCCCACCCCCTCCCTATTTAACAGGGCACCTCCACCTCTGTCAGTCAAATGCTCTACTCTGCAGATTTCCTTCACAATGCTTGTTCTTGTATGAAACCATCTCACACATCTGTGGCTTATTCTTGATCTGCCTCGCTAGGTACAAATACTCTCGAAGGCAGGGACAGCAGGCTTCTGCACCAACTGTATCCCAAGATAGTTCCTAGCAGACAGCTGGCATTCAATCAATACTGTGTATCGAAATCAGCAACTGACTAGACCCACATAAGGCTTCCCTTGTGGCTTAGCTGGTAAAGAATCCGCCCACAATGCAGGAGACCTGGGTTCAATCCTGGGGTCGGGAACACCCCCTAAAGAAGGGAGCGGCTACCCACTCCAGTATTCTGGCCTGGAGAATCCCATGGACTGTGCCCATGGGGTCGCAAAGAGCTGGACACGGCCGAGTGACTTTCACTTCACTTCACTTCAGACCCACATAAGAAAAGCCTTCTTACGTGAACAATGCAAACAAATAGAAGAAAACAGCAGAATGGGAAAGACTAGAGATACCAAGGGAACATTTCAAGCAAAGATGGGCACAATAAGGGTCAAAAGGTCAAGCACTTAACAGAAGCAGAAGAGATTAAGAAGAGATGGCAAGAATACACAGAAGAACTTTACAAAAATTTTTAATGTTCTGGATAACCGTGATGGTGTGGTCACTCATCTAGAGCCAGATACCCTGGAGTGTGAAGTCAAGTGGACCTTAGGAAGCATTACTATGAACAAAGCTAGAGAAGGTGATGGAACTCCAGCTGAGCTACTTCAAATCCTAAAAGAGGATGCTGTTAAAGTGCTGCAGTCAATATGCCAGTAAACTTCCCTGGTGGCTTAGACGGTAAAGCGTCTGCCTACAATGAGGGAGAGCTGGGTTCAATCCCTGGGTCGGGAAGATCCTCTGGAGAAGGAAATGGCAACCCACTTCAGTATCCTTGCCTGGAAAAATCCCATGGATTGAGAACCTGGTAGGCTACAGTCCACAGGACCACAGAGAGTCAGACATGACTGAGCAACCTCACTTCATGTCACTTCAGCAATGGCCACAGGACTGGAAAAGGTCAGTTTTCATTTCATTCCCAAAGAAAAGTAATGACAAAGAATGTCCAAATTACTGTACATTGCACTCATTTCACACACTAGCAAGGTAACGTTCAAAATCCTTCAAGCTAGGCTTCAAAGTATATGAACTGAGAACTTTCAGATGTACAAGCTGGATTTAGAAAAGGCAGAGGAACCAGAGATCAAATAGCCAACATCTGCTGGATCAAATAAAAAGCGAGATTTCCAGAAAAACATCCACTTCTGTTTTACTGACTATACCACATTGTTTTAGACTACACCTTTGACCTTGTGATCACAACAAACTGTGGACAATTCTTCAGGAGATGGGAATACCAGATCACCTTACCTAGCTCTTGACAAACTTGTATGCAGGACAAGAAGCAACAGTTAGAACAGGATATGGAACAACAGAACAGTTCAGAATTGAGAAAGGAGAAAGGAGTACGTCAAAGCTGTATACTGTCACCCTGCTTCTTTAACTTATATGCAGAGTACATCATGGAAATGTTGGGCTGGATGAATCACAAGCTGGAATCAAGACTGCCAGGAGAAATAACCACAACCTCAGATATGCAGATGATACCACTCTAAAGGCAGAAAGCAAAGAGGAACTAAAGAACCTCTTGATGAGAATGAAAGAGGAGAGCGAAAAAGCTGGCTTAAAACTCAACATTCAGAAAACTAAGATCATGGCATCTGGTCCAATCACTTCATGGCAAACAGATGGGAAAAATGTGGAAACAGTGACAGATTTTATTTTCTTGGGCTCCACAATCACTGCAGATGGCTACTGCAGCCATGAAATTAAGACACTGGGTCCTTGGAAGAAAAGCTATGGCAAACCTAGATACTATTAAAAAGCAGAGACATCACTTTGCCAACAAAGATCCATACAATCAAAGCTATGGTTTTTCCAGTAGTCATGTATGGATTTGAGAGTTGGACCATAAAGAAGAATTGATGCTTTTGAACTGTGGTGCTGGAGAAGACTCTTGAGAGTCCCCTAGACTGCAAGGAGATCAAACCTGTCAACCCTAAAGGAAATCAACCCTGAATATTCACTGGAAGGACTGATGCTGAAGCTCCAATACTTTGCCCACCTGATGCTAAGAGCCGACTCACTGGAAAAGACCCTGATGCTGGGAAAGATTAAGGGTAGAAGGAGAAGGGGAAGACAGAGGATGAGATGGCTGGATGGCATCACCAATTCAACGGATATGGGTTTGAGCAAATTCTGGGAGATAGTGAAGGACAGGGAAGCCGGGCGTGCTGCAGTCCATGGGGCCACAAAGAGCTGACCGTGACCGAGTGACCGAACAGCAGATCCACATCAATTTATGTGACTCCTCCTCTGCTACTCCAGCCCAATGGCTCCACCCTCCAAAGGAACCCCAGGTGATATTCAGTGAAAATCAAACAAGTCACAAAGCAAGCTTAATCATTACTAGTCATGGCCACACGAGGGACTGGTACCTTCTTATTGTCCACAACTTTATGGACGTAGATGGTGGCTTGAGTGTACTCACGCAGGTCCCTCTGCTGCTGACACAATAAGCCTTCTCGACATTCTGGACAGAGTTCTAAGAAAAAGGGTGTTTTTTTAAAAAAAAAAAAAAAGGTAAAATAGTAGTGGCTGAGGAATTACTACCAAAAGAATGAAAGATCTAAAAGAACATTTCAAAGTTACCACAGAGTATTTATCAAACTACTACTCTTATCTTTTAGGGCTGTATTACATGCAAATAAGTAAATTTTTACTGTCAAAAAACATACAAATATAGTCATTATATGATACTTTCCAGCTAAGGAATATAGAATGGACCACCATGAGATCTTTAAGTAAAGAATACAATACTGACATACTCTTTCCCTCCCAGTTAAAATTGTAACTTTTAACTACATAAACCAAGAGTGATATGAATACTTACTAGGCTCAGAAATATACTGTGTTTCTGAAGGGTTTGCATCACCTCCTTCAGTTCTCGTGATTTTAATTACATGATCCACGACAAAGAGCTTTTGTATCATTTGCCACTCACTGGGCCATATGAGAGCTATACTGTGCAAAAAAACACAACATGCTTTAAGACACAAGGACATAACCCATCTGTAAACCAAAACTATCAAAACCACTATTTAATACAAAGAAACTGAGAAGGAAAAGATATACCAACAGGAATGGTAGTTTTGCAAATGAAAGAATGCTATGACTTTCTTTTTGTATGAAAAAAAGCAGTGAAACTAAATGCACTGGAGTCACGAATCAACATGGCTAAACCTCAAAAACCAAAGTTGAGCCAAGAAACTAGCTATAGAGGGTAATAACGTAACCTAGAGACACTGTCCTGGGTACTAGCAATTTCTAAGGAGAAAGTGGGGCTCCAGGAAGGACAGGGGAGAAATAAGAGCAAGTAGCCTCAGGCAGCCTCCTGACTTTTATGGAGAAGCAGTCTTTTTTTTTCAGTATATGTGCTGCCAAAGCAAGCACAAGAAACAGTCTTTAAAAAAAAAAAAGACGAGTCAAACTCTAGTTATACCAGAGGAAATAATCCCACAATTCAAGAAAAGATTGGTTCTTAAAATAGATTGTGTCAGACGAGACATTTCCTAAACACATTCTATTAATCATCAAACAAACACTGCATGAAGAGAAGAAACTCACAGTTTAGAATCTTCTTTGGTCATGGAAGCAAATGTAAACATGAGGCCCCCGTGGGGACACAGGAGAGCGCTGTTTCCGACCGATGACACAGGACTGCACCTGGTAGGTTTCCTACTCAAATGAGCAAAGGACAATCAATATACTTCACTATGGCATGACTGAAGAGAAGATTTTTTATGATTATTTAAAAATTAGAGACATTTTTCAAGGCTATTAATAGCTAAATGTACTTCTTAGGATTATTCATTTAAATTCTCAGGAAAAAAGCTTTCAGTATAGGCTATTATAGTAAAAGGTAAGGTACCATGATTACAATTCATGAATTAAAAATACTGTAATCAAAAATAAAAAAAGGGAAATAGGTAACCTTTGGTATTTACCTGACAAATTTTCGCCACTCTTCTACAAAGAACTGTGACACGATGTAGAGGACATCTGTTTCCTGGAACAAAAAAATCAGACCAAAGTATCTCTTAATTCTCTGCATTCTTAACCTAAATCCTACAGAGAAAATGTCTCCATATACTGTGGGTTTTCCCTTTCAAGTCTCATAAATAAAATGGAAATAGAACCTCTACCAAGCAACCACAAGGAAGAGTCGAATCCTCCAGATTAGAAAACTATACAAATGTAAGAAACAGAGACGATCTCATTATTCTGAAAGCACTGTTCACTGAGGAACTTGGCAAGGGCCTTACAAAGGTGAGATGGATTCTACCCCTTTGTGGGAATCATGATACCTCTGGCCAGTTACTGAGACACGGTCTGTTTTTGTCCTGGAACAAATTTGGAAGAGACGTTTTCTGCTCGTTTGCAATCATCTTATGTAAGGCTTCATTTTCTTCCCCTTCTCTTTCTAGAATCTGAAAAAGAGTCAAGCAGGAAGCAATCAGCCAGCCCCAGCTGCCAGCACAGGACCTGCCACCTCCCTGCACCTCCACTCAAAGTGCAGTGCCAGTCCTCCTGGCAGATCAGTCCAGGGAGGAGACCCGTGGCTCCCCAGCTGCCAGGGCCGTGGGCGGCACGCACCTTGCACTGGGAACAGCACTCTCTGGAGCTTGGGAATTCGGGAGCCTTCGGAAAGTACTGCTGCAGTTTGCTCCAAGCCTCTTTAGAAACAAGCCTTCTTTCATTTTCTGATATGCATAACTCGCCTAGGTCAAAAAGAAAAAAAAAAGGGCGGGGGGGAGTTTGGGGAAAAAAGTTAATATATATCCTGCCAAAATCTACTTAATACAAATTGGTAGCGCTTCTTATCCTTCTGTTCCAAGTGCTGTAATTTTCCCTCTCTCCAATTTCAAAATCTCTAAATTTTAAATTTCATCTAATTCTAAAACAGCTAGCCATTCCTTTGTCCTTAATCTAGGTCTTTCTTCCTGCCAGTGAAGGAAGTAATATAAAAGGCCTTCCAGAGGTTCTGGGGTGCCACCGTGGAGGCTGTCCAATAGCATTTCATCTCCGCCTACATTCAAATGGCACAATTTCCTGCAGAATGCATTTTCTCCCATTTTGTCTTATTACTTTACTAAATTCACCCTGAACCAAAATGCTATTTTCAATGTTGTGTGACCCTCACAGTTAAATAGTAAAGCAATCTACTGTTAAGTTGGGAGACCATCTCCAGTCAATGCCCAATTGGTTTGCTGTTACTACTGCAAACATCTGAACCCCGTGGATCTTTAGAAACCCGAGAAGAGAAGAAACAAGCAGAGGACTAGGCACCACCGCCTTCCTCTCCTCAGGTCACAGAAATGGCCATGTGGCAGTGACCCTGGGCCTCATCAGCCCCGCCTGATCTGCTGCTCACGCGGGTGCTTCCAGCATTCCAGGGCCATTCTCCCCACTCTGTCCCGCATTCTGCTGTGGGTCTAGCTCTACTCCCTCAGCTGTTCCCAGCAGACAGCCAGGTGCATACACGGACCTATACGGTTCATTACCCCAAAAAATTCTTTAAGTTTCCAAAGGAAACTGTGTCTATTGCCATTGGCAAGATACCTACATGTTTAATAAGAGATAGAAAGCCAGGGGCTTTCTAAACATACTATCTTAATTCTTTGCTTTATGTATTTTATATAATAAATAAATCAAGAATCAGAGAAATTAATACACTAAGGATCACCACAACTGGTGAATAACAAAGCTGGGATATAAAAACCAGATCTGTCTCATCTAAACTCCATAGTTTCTAATGCCTCAAAATTCATCTTAACTTCCATGCATCACTTCCTCTTAGTGAGCTTTGATTAATCCCAAGAAAAGATTACATTGCTTTAATATATTTATTACTAGAGAAAATAGGTCATAATGTAAAAATTAACTTTATTTCTGAAGAGGTTAACAAACTTCCTCTGAGGTTATGAAAACTTACTTTAAAATGCTTACCCTCAGACACAATTATGGAATTTATTATTATTTTTAAATTTAATTTTTTATTTTTTTATTTTATGGAATTTATTATTATTTTAAACACTAACTGGATAGTCAGACTTCAATTTAGTACACCTTTATGGTGAAATATAATACAGCTATAAAAAAGATTAAACCAGACTTCTATAACTAATTTAAAAATAATTCCAAGGCAATCACACTTTTTAAAGTGGTTTCTTTTTTATGAAAAGGACCCTTCCTCTGCATATATGTGCTATAAACAAATCTGGTTCAAAAAGGGAGAGAGAATGAAGGGAAACAATAATACAAACACATATTTTAAATACGATTCCACAGGCTCTGGAGTCTATACCGCCTCTTTTTTGGGTCAGGGTGCTTTTACTTTATGACTGGCTATAATGTTGGATGCACATTTCTCAGGTAATTAAAAAAAAATAACTCGTTTATTTAAAAAGTCAGCAAAGGATTCTAATACACTACAGTCAGAAATTGGTTAATAAAGTGCTTTGCTCTACTCCTAGCTATGCTTCTAAATTTAGGTTCACATCAACATATCATGATTTAATATATCCGGATATTATTTAACCTAACAATGAACTTTTATTCAAGACATATGAATTTTTAGAAATCAGACTTGTATCCTGCAATATGTAACACTCTCTTAAATCTTAAGAGAAAGCCAATAAATTAAATTCATTTTGTAAGCAACATCTCTGAATATAAGGATCACACAAGTCATGAGAGATTTAATTCACCAAACATATCAGGATAATGTAATCCCCAAAGATTCTTCGGGTAAAAATAGAAATCTAGTTAACAATGAGTTTAGATTCTGGATAAATCTCCCCGACAAAATCTAGTTCAAACCCTAATATTTCGGGTCACAGAACATCCAAAGAATTTGCAAAAAAAAAAGATTAATTTAAAAACTGCTCAGCCCCTTAGTAAACAAGTGTAAGGAAGGTTAACTGTTAAATAAATGTAGAATGAAATGGATAAGACAGCCTGATGGATCTGGAATATCAGCAGTAAATGCTGAACTCTGTGACAGCGTAAACTACCTAACAGAATGTAATCCGTGATTAGTTCACATAAAATCCGTGATAAATATACAAAGCTTTAGAACATGAAAATTCAAACAAGGATTTCTAGATAAAAATGATGTTTTAAAATGACATTAAAACCACAGTAACAGGCATCTTTACTGAAAGACATAAAATCATAATGAAGGATAAAAAAGAACAGAGGCAATAGCAACAGATATTATAGGAGATTAGAAGGTGGATGGATGAGATGCAAGAAAAATGAACTCTAAACCGACAAAAGTCAAGAAGCAAATAGATTTACTACACTACAGAATTGCCCCCACAAACCCAGGAAATTGGGGTACCCGGAAGGGAACGGATTACAGTCTGTTTAAGAGACAGTTAAAATAGATGGGGAAACAGTGGGAACAGTGTCAGAGCTTATTTTGGGGGGCTCCAAAATCACTGCAGATGGTGACTGCAGCCATGAAATTAAAAGATGCTTACTCCTTGAAAGTAAAGTTATGACCAGCCTAGATAGCATATTCAAAAGCAGAGACATTACTTTGCCAACAAAGGTCCATCTAGTCAAGGCTATGGTTTTTCCAGTGGTCATGTATGGATGTGAGAGTTGGACTGTGAAGAAAGCTGAGAAGAATTGATGCTTTTGACCTGTGGTGTTGGAGAAGATTCTTGAGAGTCCCTTGGACTGCAAGGAGATCCAACCAGTCCATCTTAAAGGAGATCAGCCCTGGGTGTTCTTTGGAAGGAATGATGCTAAAGCTGAAACTCCAGTACCTTGGCCACCTCATGCGAAGAGTTGACTCACTGGAAAAGACTCTGATGCTGGGAAGGATTGGGGGCAGAAAGCGAAGGGGGCGACAGAGGATGAGATGGCTGGATGGCATCACCGACTCAATGGATGTGAGTTTGAGTGAACTCCGGGAGTTGGTGATGGACAGGGAGGCCTCGTGTCCTGCGGTTCATGGGGTCACAAAGAGTCGGACACGACTGAGTGACTGAACTGAACTGAACTAAAAATTCTGGCTCCCTCTTCTATACATTTTACAGATACCTGCCCCCCTCTACCCACAAAAGAAGACACGAGCTGCTCTGATGACACAAAACCTCAGGCCTCTAACTGGAGACGCAAGCAGAGATGTGAGGCAGCGTGCTGAGATGCGTCCAGCTAAGTGCAGGCTTCCGTACAGAAGGCAGAGGTTCCAAGCCCTCTTCTCTATAACCCTGAAGTGACAGTCAGCTCTGCAGTTTTCAGGCAGAAGAAGGAAAGATGCTTATGGAAAAATCTGAGCAGCTGGAGAGGAGATAATGAAATTGAGAATTCTGCAGTGAAATAGCCCCGTGGGGACACCAAATGAGGAAACCTGCGGTCGCTCACACTGCACATGTGGGAGGCGTCCACAGAGCACCTCACACGGTACATGTGCTGGGACCTGCACAGGGGGAAGTGTCCCAGGGCTGTGGTCAGAGATCTTATTAGCTGCCAAAAGTGGCTACTGCTAAGTCGCTTCAGTTGTGTCCGACTCTGTGCGACCCCAGAGATGGCAGCCCATCCCTGGGATCCAGGCAAGAACACTGGAGTGGGTGCCCAAAGTGGAAGGGACAAAAATTATCTATGAAGGGCTTTGGACAAACAGTATATTGAAAGATCCGTTAAGTCCTTCAAATTTTCAAAGAAAAAGAATTTCTGACGATTTTACAACTAGGGGGCAAGTAACCATCAGGTATGGTGACCTTTAGTGAATGACTCACCTCTCGATGCCTCAGTTTGCTTTTTCATCAGCAGAATCAGTATAATAATAATACAGCAGTGAGTTAATAGCTACCACTTAGAAAACTCCTGGGCACAACACTCAACAAATGCCCAACCATCATCTTACTGCTTGCAGTACTGTGACGACCGTGGCCACAGCTCAGAAAAAAGTTTGAATGTAACTCCAGTGAGGGGTGGTTTTCAGCAAGGTTCCACACCCTGCACCTGAAAACCCTGCTGCCATGGACGCGGTACACTGAGGGGTGATATCCCCAAGAACAAGAGTTGAGGGGATGCTTTTTACACTCGAGATGACTAGGTGCAGCAACCAAACGGCACTGGGTTGCAGATCAAGCTAGAAGATCTAAAAAAAAGCTCATGTACCATTTCTGACAAGCTGAGGGGCATGGCACAAGTCCTGAAATCACATTCAGCTCTGCCATGCTTTCTAGTCAAAGCTGTAAAACTGAAATGACAAGATGAGAGAGGTGGGCTGAGAGCAAATGTCAGTGTGCGAGGGAGGAAGACAATCGGTGTTCTGGCACATTTCAGCCTGTCAAGCGGCATCGAGCACGGAAACTTAGTATTTAACTACAGACTCCTCAACACTCAAAATGGAAGCACTTATGCTGTGGGCAAATCTACAGCAAAAGGTTAAAAAAAAGAGAGTTGATATTAAAGCATCAGGAGAAAAGCTAATTTACTTCTGGCTATTCACATCACCTTCCTCTTAGTTCAGTTCAGTCGCTCAGTCATGTCTGACTCTTTGCGACCCCATGAATCGCAGCACGCCAGGCCTCCCTGTCCATCACCAACTCCCGGAGTTCACTCAGACTCACGTCCATCAAGTCAGTGATGCCATCCAGCCATCTCATCCTCTGTTGTCCCCTTCTCCTCCTGCCCCCAATCTCTCCCAGCATCAGAGTCTTTTCCAATGCGTCAACTCTTCGCATGAGGTGGCCAAAGTCCTGGAGTTTCAGCTTTAGCATCATTCCTTCCAAAGAACACCCAGGGCTGATCTCCTTCAGAATGGACTGGTTGGATCTCCTTGCAGTCCAAGGGACTCTCAAGAGTCTTCTCCAATACCACAGTTCAAACGCATCAATTCTGCAGCACTCAGCCTTCTTCACAGTCCAACTTTCACATCCATACAAGACCACAGGAAAAACCATAGCCTTGACTAGATGGACCTTAGTCGGCAAAGTAATGTCTCTGCTTTTGAATACGCTATCTAGGCTGGTCATAACTTTTCTTCCAAAGAGTAAGCGTCTTTTAATTTCATGGCTGCAGTCACCATCTGCAGTGACTTTGGAGCCCCCACAAATAAAGTCTGACACTGTTTCCACTGTTTCCCCATCTATTTCCCATGAAGTGATGGGACCGGATGCCACCTGTCTACCACTCAGGGTTACACATCTGCCTTCAAACTTGTGTTCCTGCTGTGCTCTAGTAATGCATCAACTGTGTCCGACTCTTTGCCACCTCACGCACTGTAGCCCGCCAGGCTCCTCTGTCCACGGGATTCCCCAGGCAAGAGTACTGGAGTGGGTTGCCATTTCTTCCTGCAGGGGGTCTTCCAGACCCAGGGAACAAACCTGCATCTCCTGCACGGGCAGGCAGTGAGTTTGTGTCTAGAAAGACAGGCATGGAAGTATCACTCATGTGGCAACTACTATCACCATCACCAAGGACTGTTTAACAAAATCACTGATTCAGGGACTTCCCTGGTGGTCCACTGGTTAAGACTCTGTGAGTCCAACGCAGGGGGCAAGGGCTGGACCCTTGGTCGGGGAACTAAGACTGTGCACGCTGCGTAAGTCAAAAAAGGAAGGTGTGAATGAGGGCAAGGGTCGGGCATCAAGAATGGGTTCCTAATGAGGCAACGAAGAACTAAGGAACTGATCAGGACTGACCAGAATTCAGACCATTAGTCCCAGTCATGAAAAAAGATGAAACTGGACTTCTCTGATGGCGCAGTGGATCGGAATCCACTACCAGTGCAGGAGACGGGGTCCGATCCCCGGGCCGGGAAGATTCCATGTGCCCTGGAGCAACGGAGCCCATTGGCCAAAACTACCGGGCCTGTGATCTAGAGCCCAAGGGCCACAGCTACTGAAGCCCGCGTGCCGACAGCCCGTGCTCCCAAGGAGACAAGCCACTGCAATGGGAACCCGAGCCAGCCGTGGAGGCCCAGCCCAGCCAACGTGAAGAGGGAAATAAGCCCACTCACAGCAACACGGACGGACCCAAGGTTATCGTATTAAGGGAAGTCAGACAGACAGGTATTACCTGATACCACTCAGGTGCAACATAAGAGAAAATTATACAAACGAACCTATTTAGCAAACAGACGCACAGACACAGGAAATAAAACTTATGGTTACCAAAGGGGAGGGCAGAGGGAGGATAACTAAGGCGTTTCAGACCAGCAGATACATGCTACTACATATAAACTGGATAAACTGTAAGCGCAAGGAACTATACTCATGTCTTATAGTAACCCATAATGAAAAAGAACCTGAAAAAGAATATACATGGGCATGTTCACATATGTAGAACCAGTTTGCTGTACACATAAAAGTAACACAACACAATAAATTAACTATACTTCAGTTAAAAAAAGAGAATTCTGAGTACTCTCAATATGTTAGCACACAACCAGAAATGCCAAAAGGGGTTAAGAGACCCACCACTGACATCCGAGTGTCTCTGCAGCCAGTTCTTCCCAGGGGAGGGAAAGGGGGAGAGGAAAGAAGGAAGGCAGGGTCAGTGGGGGAACTTATTCAGTAGAAGGCTTTGAGAAGGAGGCACCTTTCTGGCTTTCAGAGTGCTGACAATGGGAAACCATACGATATATATAAGGAGTCCCTCTCCAAAGGGAAAAAAAAACCAAACTCATCTATCACAAGTGAGCTCCCACTAAAACGAACACACATGAACAAATACAGAGGATTAATGAAGATTTGGAAACTGAGAGTATACAGAATACACAGTAGCCAGTCAGTCAATACCTAAGAAGCTAAACCAGAAACAGTCCTGAGGAGAATGTAAAAATGCTGCCTTCAAAGTATTCACATCTGGATAATGACATAAGACACAGAAATGGGAAATAACTGAGATCCTCCTTCAAGCTCAGAAAGCCCTTCAATGTGACAAGTGACAAATTTTCCCCTCTAAAATACGGGGAAATTCTATCTTGTATTATTTACAATTTTCCTTGTGAGGAGAAAGGAAAAGGTGAGAGAGGCACTGGCGTGAAGGCAGGCCAGAGAAGCTAGCCGCTGAAGAGGGCAAGAGAGCAGCACCGTCAGGTCAAGGCCAGTTCAGAGAGCCACTCACTCTACCATGCCTTCCACATTGGGGCCTAATCTCTGAGCATGAAATATTGTTAACAAAATATTTATGATATGCTAAACACTAACAAAGGAAGTCGGACACTTTTGGCTTACCATGTGGGCACAGAATGTCTTCATTGAAATTCAATTCCTCCTCGTCCTCCTTTCTTTCTTCCTTTGATTCATCTAATCAAAAGATATACAAATAGTAACTCCTCTAGCTGCTACATTTAAAGTTCAAAGGAGCAAAGACACTACTCTACACAGCTTCAAACACAGAAAACTTTAAAACATTCTAAAAATTAGACCCAGCTGATTCTGACACAGTTGAGCTAAGAAGTGTTTCATCTTTCCCTTAAAAGGAAAGAACAATTTCTGAATGGCAGTTTTACTTTTTAAAGATTTGGGTTATGTAAGAAAATATGCATTTTTTTTCAAACTGAAAAACAGTTCATCTATCTTTCCATTAATTCTAACCTAGGTACTTAGGATACTGTGTCATAAACCAGGATAATCATATACATGTCATGTTACTTTCATCCATCGATTCTTTAGGGCAACAAGAGAAAGCTTTAGAAGGCTAATGAAGTAAAGATTCAACCTTTAATATACACATAATTAAAACACTCCTTTTCCTATTACCAGTTCTCTTACAGTGGCTGCCTTTCCTACTTGTCTACACTGTGACAACTGTCAATCTGTAGTTGTGTATACCAGGGAACAGGATCACGTAAAGGAAGCCCTAGGCACCAACAGATTAGAATAGTGATCCATGCAATTTCCAGGTTAAGCACACAACACACTTTTCATACACTTAACACATATAAAGAACATTTACTTAAAATTAAATTAATAAACTTAAATTAAAATTTATTAATTAGTCATTAAAAAGCTCAAGTAGAAAAAAACAGTTCAAGTGGAAAAAATGGGCAAGAACACATGACCGGTAACTCTGTCTCCTGTCTGTTTCTCAATCTGGGTCACACGAAGTGAAAATTTGGCAAAGAAGCAGGTGCTGCATCTGTGTTTACAAACTAACTGTAAAAAGCTGAAATAAGTTAAATAAATATATACACTCTACATTCATACATATACTTTCAATGTATATTATATATATACTTTCAATGTATATTATATATATTATATAATTCAANAACTTCATGAAGTATACAGCACAATAAAATACACTAACCAAAATAAAAACACTCTTCAAATTTAAAATTTTTTTTTTTTTAAAAATCACAGTTTAAAATTAATAGTGGCTTTGGGCTTCCCTGATAGCTCAGTTGGTAAATAACCCACCTGCAACACGGGAGACCCCGGTTTGATTCCTGGGTTGGGAAGACCCGCTGAAGCAGGGATAGGCTACCCACTCCAGTATTCCTGGGCTTCCCTTGTGGCTCAGCTGGTAAAGAATCCACTTGCAATGAGGGAGACCTGGGTTTGATCCCTGGGTTAGGAAGATCCCCTGGAAAAGGGAAAGGCTACCCACTCCAGTATTCTGGCCTGGAGAAGTCCATGGGGTTGCAGAAAGTCAGATAAGACTGAGTCATTTTCACTTTCTAGTGTTTTTACAGTCTTAAAAAGAAAAAGCAGTGACATGAGAAGTCCCATACCAATAAAATGATACAAATATTCAAATGCAATAAATACAGAATAATTCAGTAAAAGGTTAAGAATATTAAAATAATAAAAATATATGTAGGTAAATACTAATATCTGGAGATAAAAGTTAAATGAAATAATTTCTTATGGATCACTAATTGTATCTCTCAAATAATAAACTATTCAAACAATTTCTATTTTAAAGTTAAAAGGTTTTAATGCCTTAACTTCCCATGATCTTATAAAATACTGATTACAAAACTGAACTGAGTCGTTGACTGACATTAGTATCTTTTCCTATTTACAAGCATAACTTCAGAAATCTCCAAAGAATTTATAAGTAAAATGCTATTCAAAACTTGCCTTTTCTCCTGGATGAAAAATGCAGAAGTTCAAGGTCATTCACTTAACAAACTCCTCTTTCAGTATGGCTAACAAGCTATACATTGGGCAATTTGCAACCAACAGGCTTTTCTTAAAAACTTTAGCTGAAGCAAAATTTAAAATAATTTTTCTTGGGACTAATTAGAGAGACCCAAAGCCGAAAGCAGGTCAGGTTATGAGGAATGCCCCTTGCTCACTTTCAATAGCTTACAAATCTTTTATTTGTTCTGAGACATTTTTGAGGGCTTTAGGCATTACATGGAAGCAATTAAAACAACTTTGAAGGTGTGTAAGTGTTAGTTGCTCAGTCGTGTCTGACTCTTTGCAACCCCATGGACTGTCTAGTCCGCCAGGCTCCTCTGTCCATGTGATTCTCCAGGCAAGAATACTGTGGGTAGCCATTCCCTCCTCCAGGGGATCTTTCTGACCCAGGGATCGAACCCAGGTCTCCTGTATTGCAGGCATATTCTTTACTGTCATCAGGGAAGCCCCAAAACAATTTCACCACAAACAAGTGCTTACAATTGTGGTATAATTCACAGCACCTGCAAACAGGTTTTATTGATAAGTATCACCTTTATTCAAGGTGCTGCCATTCATTTTCCCGTTGCTTTGGTCTGCATCGCCATCTTGCTCATCAAGCTGTTCAAGAGCCAGCTGGCGCCAACTGCGTAAGGAGGACTTCCCCACCCAAAATCCATCACTGCTGTGGAACAGAGAGAGAATGCAAAATTATGCAAGCAACATTCTCAATATCCTTCTCCCTCCTTTCCATAAAAAGATCACAATAAAACTGAATCAAAAGTTCAATATCTGCTTCTGTGCATTTATACTTTCTTAACCTATTTTGGCCATTTTTATTCCTCACTACTAAACTGCAGGTAGTCAGACGCGCAGTTTGTTAACATTCTTACTTCAGCCTCTCTCAAGAGGACACCCTAAGGCCTGCTAGAATGGTTTTCCAACATCAGCATTTCCTGACTCCTTGACACAGGCGAGCACCCAGCCTTGGGTTGTTTAGGCCTCAGATCCACATCTCTGCTTCCACCTTTATAACGGATGGAATACAGCCAGGAGGGCTGCCACTCTGTTCTATCTTTGCCTCAGTGGCGATCACTGCAAAATTTAATCTGACGTGGCTAATCACTCATTACCTTCTTTCTTCCGAAGATCCCAAGTCTCTATTATTCATAAATGATAGGCTACTTGGTTTTTTAGCCTATGAAACAATATATACCATGTTAACATACCTCTTTACTGTTGCTTTAAGCAGATTATTTACAGTTTTATAATCTTCGTTTAGTTGGTTCTTCAGACGCAACACACGACAACGTTCTACTACACATTCCTTACACAGGGCTTTCACTGAAGCAGAGGAAACGAAAGAAAAGACTGTATTCACAGACAGATTTTCTGTGATGAAAATGTTTTCAGCGCTTCATGAAGCAATGAAGAATTTTAACCCAAAGTCACTAATGCTGACAACTCAGCAAACTGGTATACGTCCTAAATTATTTTGGTGACAAACATCAAGACAGCAATAGGGCTATCCTACATAAGGAACCATTGGTAATAAAACGTTATAATGTGCTTTGACTGTCTGTGCCACAAAGGAAAACCTTTCACAAGATTTTGATGCAAGTTTTGCCAGACCATCATCAAATAATAGAGGCTATAAAAGAGAGGAGAGTGATCAATGTATCTGACAACTCTAAATGTCATGTTAATTGTTTAAGACCTTCATGTGGGTGTCAACCAGACCAATACTGTGAAGGATACTGAATAAAATAACAAAACACTACTAGATGGTTTTCTCAAATGTGTCCTATTTTGTCTGCCTTGTCAGAAAACAAAACAAAACTGAATAAGCAGTATCAGTTTCTTTTCTAATGTTGTAAATATACCATGTATAATGCTTCTTAACTTCTATTTGAGGCAGCAGATCCTTTTTGCAAAGTACATGGAAGATGAGGTCTAAGCACGATTTGAGTCAAATGATCATGGAGACCATAGGAGGAGCAGTGACGCTCCCACATGCCACAACTGAGAGCCAGCACCGAAAATAAACAAACACTTAAAAAAAAAGATCATATGATGACGACTTAATGCAGCACTCCTTTTTTAAAGCAGAGAAGACAGCTTGAATTACCAGTTAGTCTTGGTCCTCCTCCGTATCTACTGTAGAAAATGTCTGCCGCATATTCAGATATTCTCTTCATAATCGATATTTTATCGGGATGAAGCTTGTCGTGGGAACACAGGCAAGCATGATTATCAATAGGCTTGGTAGGTGTTGACTCATCCAACCACTTCTGCAGCCACTCAAGAGAGACAAATTCATAGGGCTCTGAGGAAGAAAGCAAGGGAAAGAGCCTATGTATTTTTACAGTCTTTTGACTGAATGACTCATTCATTTTCCTCAAAAGGCAATGCAAACTCTTTCCAAAGTTAGCAGAATCGAGAAGACTCATTGTTCAGGGAAGATGTCTGATGAGTACACCACAAAGCACCATTTAACTACCACTCAGCTGAGTTCCAGGAGCTGTGCACACTGCCCTGTAAGATCGGCTGGTATTATTAACCCCATTCTACAAAAGAGGCTTCCACAGAGAGAAGTGTCTTGCTTGATAGCACAGCAGAGCTCTGATCAGGACACCCAAGCTTGGTGACAAGCCACACTCGAAGCTAGCTCGCAAATCACCATAGCCTCACTCCCATAGTGATTTTCATAAACATTTATCATCCATGTGTGATACACAACTGAAAGTTAAAATGAGAAGTCTGACTAGGTCTTAAGTTAAAAAATGAACCTCACTCAGCTACAACTGCACAAGTCCGTTTCAACACCGGAACTTTTCTTCATCCAAGATGATACTGACATTGATTAAAAGGTAGTTGATTTCCCCACACAAATCCATATTATATATTTCAAGAAATTAAGCTATGTTAAGCAACTTCTAGGATGACGTGCACCAGAGTCAAATGTATCGATTCCAAAGTTGGAAAAAATTAAGATACAGCCAGACACCTCAAATGAGTTTTAATTTGGGAAAACACAGCCCCAGAGTTCCATAAAAGCCAAAATTAAAGATAAAGGGCCAGCTTTGATTACTTACAAAGATCTCCAGTGAGTCCCAGCATAAAACATAGAAGAAAACATACAGAGGTTGAATTTATATATTTGTATTATGATACTATTTCTGATGAGATCTGAGGGATAGACAATTCAACTCAAAAGCCCATTTTGACCAATTTCATACTTCCCTGAAATTTACAAGTCTGAAAACTAACTTCCATTTTAAGTGCAGTGTAAAACATTTCAATTTTTACAAAAACAAAATTCAGAACTGTTGGATCCCTTATTTGTGCTAAAACTGTATATCATAAACGGAGAGCCTCGCAACTGATTGGTCAGCTCTGACATAGCTGCAGAAGAAGAGCCCGGGACCACAAGCTGAGTCCAAGTTCTGCCACCAAGAAACTGAACTTGAGCAAGTCACTTGAACTCTCTATGCTTCAGATCTTTTACTTGTAAAATGAAGGTAATAATACCTGCCTTCCACCTACCTCACAGGGATGTTGCTGAATGTAAAAGATAAGATATGTGAAGCATTTTGAGCTTTGTTGGAGGAAAAGAGATACAGAAAAGTTAATCGTATATTTGCACAATTATATAAAAGTGGAGACCTTAAGACTCAGCACAGGTAACATGACTGGGGCATTTTACACTACATAATGGTAATGAATAATCTCTATCCAAAAGAGCAAAAAAGAAGTCTTAGCATAGCTAATCTTTTCCCAAGGAGAGTTCCCATAGGTTAAACTTTTAGCAATCCCAAGGCTATCAATACAAGGTATGAAGATCAGAAAAACCTGTAAAAAAAAGAGCTGTATCGATTTCTACCAAGAGTCTCCTTAACAACTGGGGTGTCCACTAAACAAACACTCCTGGCAGTTTCTCAAAGATGTTCTCTATTATTGGGATTCCAAAGCATGGATAATCAACTAACAAACAGGAGGAAGAACTCTGTCAAGTTGGGATAACACACTGTATAAAAATCTCAGCATCTCATGAAGTGAGAAAACTATCAAAATATTTACCAAAGGAAAATGTATACTATGGTTCAAGGTTATTTATATGCAGTTTTAAATGTCTGGATTTTAAACAGGAACTTTTCTTTTGAAAAGGGATGACGTCTAGAAAGGCCATGGCATCAAAAATATCTGAAAGAACTTACCTAGAGATAATTTAGGATTATTAAAAAATAATTTATTTCAATTTAAATAAAAAGGGCCAAAAGCGTTCTGGTTCCTGGTGAGGTTCATATTTTATAGTAAATGACCCTTCTTTTAATATATTCACAAAGATTTAGGAAAAAAAGTAACAAGATTTGATTGGCAGCACAAAACCACGGTCATTAATTTTGAGATCAACAATATTTTAGGAAAACATGCACTTTCTACCACGTATGGTTACTGTAAATATGAAAAATAAGAAGCACGTAACTGCAAGAGTGCTGATGACATAGATACATACTTGGAGAGCATGAGTACAGGTTCTTATAGGTGGAATGAAAACAGCCAAGAGTACAGTGTAAATTTGAAACATAACATCTTTGGACCACGAGCTTTTAAAGCGTGACTCAAAAATAGCATTCTAGTTTATAGACCCAGTAAGTCCTTTCTCTTGTCCTGTGAATCCAGGAAGCTATGAACAAAGTCCAGAAAATAGATTTTAAGGTACCAATTCCTTTCAATAAATTTAGAGATTTTAATTACATGTTCACTTCCAAACTATTTCCAGTAAAATTAAGGTCAGTCTAGTTCTTTAGGATAATCCCAACTCTTGAAAGAGAGTGAGAATAACAAATTACAAAGAAAGCTGAGAGTCAAATTAAGGTACAGTTCAGACAGAACTTTGAGAGAGATTCTTACAGATGTAGCAATTGATGTTCATTTTTTGCTTAAAGTTCTACCGGTCATGGAAAACTGAGATATCAAAACAACAAAACCACAAGTACAATTATGCTTGAGTATTTATTCTCTAAAATTAGTAAAACTGTCTCTTTTTTAAGTAGGAGTTGGGTATGGGGAATTGCCTATGAAATGACAAAAAACATATTATTACAAATGGCATACCAGCCTTAAAAAGTTGAGGTTCCCTTTATGAGGCATTAGATAAACTTGAATAAACATACAGAGTAAAAGAATGAGCTGGACTGTGTGGGATAATTCTTAAGAAATTAGATGTCAGCAGAAAGCTTTCCTATTCTTAGACTATTTGATATTCAATTTCAGAATAATCTAACAGTATCATAAAAAGAGCACTCATATAAAAGAGTGCTTGTTAATACTGTTGGCACACAAAGCATGCAAGGAAACAGACTAGGCAAGTTGCTTCCATTGTAGCCTGATCAGATTTTTTCTGTTAAAAATAGGCTAATGTCTCATAAATTAGAAATACCTGTAAGAGTTATATATGCATAGTGCTGACCTAAACCTCATAATTTATTAAGAGCTTCCCATTTTTAAAAGTACATGATAAGAATTATACGGAATGCTACACATTAAGTTAATGCTGGTTTACATAGTAAGTGTATAGGGCATAAGCTGGCATTAATGGGTTATAAGTAAGGAAGGGCAGGGGAATGTTTGTTCATATACATTTGTGGACATAAAAGAAACAAGGCACTTAATGGCAACAGTGCTGTCCCAGAATATCTTACAGACCAGCTCCAGCAGGTAACCTTTGGTACAGCTCCTTAACTTCTTCGTGCTTTGCTTTTCCTTTATCCACACTCTGCTTACGCATCTCGGCCATTTCCACACACCACTCCTCAAATTTGGAATTATCTCGATCCACCAGCTCCTGAAGAAAGGCTACTCAGAACAGAAAAGACAGAAAAACCTTTATGCTGTTTTCCAAAGACCAAGAACCGTGCCGAACTCTAAATTATAGCAAACACTGGCTGAGATTTTGGCAGCAACTTCATACTGCGGTTGCCCTCCAACCTGCAGGCAGAAGCAAAGCTGAGGACAGCCCCTAATAATGAGTACCAGGGGCTCCTCGACCTGGTTCTCCATAGTACCAGCCAACTGGAAACACCCAATGGCTCAGAAACACATTCACAACAAATGGTGCCACGGAGCACAGCACAGGACTAGGAAAGATGGCAACTAAAGACCGCCTTCAGGCAAGCACGGCTCTTCCTTTTTAAAAAAAATTAAAGCTAGAAGATTTATAAGTGGCTAAACCCATAACTGTTTTACAAGCTGAACAAAACAGAATGGAACTGCTCTTTAAATTCATCTTTACTATCCACAGGCATTTCTTTAATTGCTTTTGTTTTTCTTTAGGGAGGTCCGTGGAATAGCTCTGTGAAAGCCTTCTTTGTTTTAAAAATTCATCACTTTAAATCAAATTTATGATTATATGCACTTTTACCACTTACCATATACACAGTCAACCTATCATAATAGATAAAAGTCACCTGTTCTAATCATTGATCTTAGAGCAAGGCATTCAAAAATTTTGCCTTAAGTAATACTGGAAAATTGCGTACCTGGTACCTGAATAGTTGTGCTGGGTCTTTCTTGAGTTTGTAGTCTATAAACCAACATGTATGCATTTCGAGAACAGTGAGTTCCTTTGCCACACTTAGGTTTACGTGTCTGGGACTTGGAAGGTTCTGCTGAGGTAAGAGAAATCAAAAGATGATTAAATTAGAATTCCTATCATTTGTTCATTCTTTTGTAGGGCAGGGAAAGCGGTGGGGGTGGTGGTGGTCATAGATAACAATTCCTAAAATACAAACTAAAGATACGTTGAAAGGCAACATAAATTTTGCAGGCTGGATACATTTTGACATTATTAACCCCCAATGCCTGCCATATTCCATTTTTAAAAACTGCAAAGAAGGTACTGTTTTTCACAATGACTAACCTGAACCAAATATATAGATTTTATTTTCCTGTTGGTCTTAAATTACAAAAATAAATCTAGGCTTAACTGCACAAAGAAATAAAATGAAATGTTTCCTCCCCACTCCCCAAATGAAATGAAATGCTAAGATGAGCCACTAACCTCTATGAATTCAGAAGGAGAAAACGTTAGTGTTTTACATGCCATGTATATCACATGAAGGTGACCTTCAAATTGGGTTTGACTATCCCAGGGTAACTTTCTAATGGGGAGGAGGGCATGGACAGTTCTGAGGAAATCAAGAACCAGATCCTCAGCTGCCAGTGCGCTTTTCTAAAGTTGCTGAGGTTCCACTGCCGGTTTCCACTTCTCCTTTCAGCCATCTGTCTCCCACTTGACAGAAGAAAGATATAAGCTCCTATCCTGTGACAAGTCTTATCTCATCAGAAGATTCGTTTACAGTAACATTTTGTTGCGTTCAATCCTTTTAAAACCTGTACTGGTTTTATGGAATATATAGGAATATTTATTTAAAATGAAAACAAAAAAAACAAAAACTCAGAACACTTTCTAACTTTTTGGAGCTTTACAGTTACAGAAAACTTATTATATTCCATCATAGCAAAATTCTCGAGGGTCAGTGTGATGGAAACACTAGCACAGGACAAAGAGGAAGTATTAAAAAAAATTCTGTCATTAAAAAAATATCAGTTCATGTAACTTTGAAAAGAATGATGGCGATGTATGGAATCTCTGTTACATAATTTCATTTGGATACAAGAATAATAATGCTGCAGTTTGTTTCAGTATTTATAACTTGTCAGAAGTTACATTATTGGGAGCTACTTAAATTTACAATGAAAAGTCCTGGATTTTAAAGTGTTCAGTGAAACACAAAAGTTGTTCAATATTTCTCAGACAATCAGGAGCAAAAAAGCTTAAAGACTACAGTAGTAGGGAATTAAAAACCTCAGCATGTAAAAGGAAAAGCTGTTGGTCATTTCTAACTAAAAACTCTTAAGATGTTCGTTCATTAACTTGTGTAAGGTGGAATATAAAATGATTCATAAACGTTCACAAGAGAATATAAGATGAATGACTAATGGAATTTAATAAGGATTTTCTATTTTTGATAAAACAGATAAAAGCAGCAATGTAAGCTGCATATAATGAGGCATTAAAATACTGGAATGGGATCCTAACATCTAGAGTCTCTTCCCCTTGAAATGCTCTGAAATTTAAGACTACCTATATGGACAGCCGTAACAATGCTTTTAATCCTACGATTTTCTTACTAAAAATGAAACAGATCAAAAAAACTCAGTAAAGAACATTTAAATAAAACTAAAGTTTAATTATTCACAATTTAAAGCTAAATGTCAATTTTGTTCCTATTAAGAATATCACAATAAGAAAAAATATAAGCAAATGTTACTTAAGAGCCTGAGTATTACAGAGGTAAAGTGGGAGCAACGTTGCTATATATCTAACATGTGCCTTAAAATTAGAAAATACTCGTAGCATCACACCTGGGTGGAGCACTACTCACAACAGGTAAGTCCAGCACACCTCCCACCTTCACTTTTCAAGCTCTATAAGGTACAACTGATGAACAAAAGTAGTGTACACAAAATAAAAAGCAAATATTCCTTCAAATTACAGTATAGCCACTACCTGACTACCTGCAGCGAAATCCCCTATGCCTTCCTTGAAAGCCAGTGTCCAGGGCCATGGTCCTCTACTTGGGCAAGCAGCATTGATCCTTAAGAAAGGACAGTGGCGGGAGACACCCACCTATTCCCATTCCTTTTCCCTTTTTGCATCTCACAGTCCAAGTGACAAACAGTAAGAAAGTGATTAAAACTTCAGCCAAGATGGCTCCTACTGGAAGAACTATCCACTCCGTTAGACAATAAACGGGTACTTAGCCCACGAAAACCAAGGTGATGAGAACTATATACTAGAAACTACTTCAGAAAGCACCCTTTATAGCACACCTCATTACCATGGAACAATAAGCAGCTTAATCCCCACAGAGGCCTGGCTCCACCCTCTAGGGTTGCGGTAAGATGCTTAACAGTGAAGGGGAGACGCTGTTCACAGAACAGAGTTCCCCTACTATTACTTCCCAAGCATATGTCCTGACCCAGAGAAATAGACAGTCCCAATCCTACTACATTACATCTACTACTCATAGTTTCTAGCTTAATACTTACCACCCTCTTTCCCAGCTGCCCACAATTAACCTGTTAATTGAAAATGAAACATATGCCTTCAGACTGTCCTAAAAACAGGACATTACGGAACCTGGAGCAAAATCACTTTTTTCTTTTTTGTCACGTCAGATAGGTAATGTGCCGGTGTTGTGACAGGTCTGGAGGGAGGCACAAATCACTCAATAGCGTGAACACCCAATCATCACCCTCATGAACTACAAAAGGATCCAAAATCACTTTTTGAAAAAAAAAATCCAAGCATTACTAAGAAAGTTTAGAGATTTCACGTGTTTAAGAAATGCAAATAGCATTAATAGTCCATAACAATCTTGGGCCATAATTTCTCACAGACATTTTTGTTAAAAAAAATAAAATTATATTTTAAAAGGGCACTCACAACTTAAAGGTTTTACCTAGATCTTCCTCAATCCCTAGTTGTAATTTCTTCCCCTCCATCTTTTCTATGTCTTCATCATTAAACTTATACCATTCGCCAGACTGTGGATCTTTCACGTGGGCAATGTAGTGGCCAGAATAAGCACTCACTCCTCTGTGTATGAGGACTGCGCTGAGTTCATACACATAGGACCCACCTAGGGAAGGAGAAGGGGAAAAAGTGAAAGAAATTTTAGATGATATTATTTCTTCTTACATCCTGAGCCTGCACTGTAATGATTACAACTCTTTATGCATGCGGTAGAACCCAAAACATGTCACCTTAGATTTAAACAATTTAGTCTCATAAAATAACGTGGCAGTCATTGTTTTTATCACCTCTCTGGCAACTCTCCATTCCCTCTGCGAGATGTGCAGATGCAAAGCTACGGGATTCTGCGCGCTAAGGGTCACAAAGCTATTCTGTAGTATGCTTCCCCTTACGCACGAACAGACTGAGCCGTATGCTTACCAAGAATCAGTTATTCATGTTTTCATTATGAACAATCAGATCGTTCATATTTTCTAACTTCTTACAAAAACTAACTACACACAAACTAAGAAAATTTGAATGCAAAATCAAAAAGCTATTATTTCTAGAAAAAAAAGAGAATATTTTTTTAAATTAGATATGTCATTAAAGAAAATTGCTTTCAATACAGGTGTAGATAAGGGAATTCCCCGGCGGCCCAGTGGTTAGGACTCTGCGCTCTCACTGCCGAAGGTGAGGTTTGGATCACTGGTCAGGGGACGAAGGTCCCACAAGCCACGGAGCAGCTGAGCTCACGAGTGCCACAACCACAGAGCCCACGCCCCCCACAAGTCCTGAAATGACCCATGGAACTAGTCGTGGATGTCTCCACTAAAAATAAACTGGCCAGGTTCTTACAGCATGAGTGAGCAAGGGAACCTTAAGCACTGAACTTGATCTGCAATGATACCTAACCCGTAGGGACCCCAGGAGCCTGGCAGAAAGAAACCTAAGGCTCTCTTGAGGAGGTGGCTTCATCTCAGCCCTATGTGAGTCTCCACAGAAAATTTTACAGGGACTTCCGTGTTGGTCCAATGGTTAAGGCTCTGTGCTTCCACTGTGGGGGTGGGGGTGGGGGCGGGGGCGCGCGCTCAGATTCAACCCCTGGTGGGGGAACAAAGATCCCACATGTCACACAGTGCAACAAAAAGTAAAAAAATACCATAAAAAGTTTTCCCGAGATAACCAGGTACAGAAGACCTGGTAACATTAAAATAACCGAATGGGACAGCAAAAAGAAACTTACATAATACCCCAACAATGTCAGTCATGGATCATAAAATCGGGCTTCTATGTTTAGAGAAAGAGAGACTTGAAAACATAGGCAAGTGACAGGACACTTTAATAAAAGTGATGCAAATTTTAATTAGAGAAACTTAAGAGGGTAAATTAACAAGAGTGTAAACTGATGAACTGATCCAGTTAAAAGAACAAAATTGTTTCATTTGATTTTGTTCACAAAAATTTGGAATTCTTCAAAATACAGACAGACACACCAATGATATTGTTCTCCAGCCACCAATGGCCCAGACGAACAAGCAGAGGAGGCAGACTGAGGTTAAACAATGGGTTAGGCTTCACCTGGCAATATCCCAGGAGGCAGAACTACACTCTAACTGCTACACTATACCACACTACACTACAACTACACTGTACTGTTTAGGGATACGAGTTTATATAGGGAAATGCTAAAGCCAAAACATAAAAAAAGTAGTGACTGCCAGACAACTCAGACTAATGGCTCCATTTCAGGAGGAAGGAGACTGCAACCAGGCGGGTCACACAGGAAGCTTTGGAGTGCGTGGTGCTCAGGAAGATATTCGCTGCATGATAATTCTCCGAACCGTTTATTTCTGTATTTTAATTTTTATGGATGTCTTCTATTTTATCATTTTTAAAAGAGGAGGAAAATAGAGTGGAACAAGATATACGGTATTTAAATTATAGAAAGACTAGGTAGGTTATGACCTTCAGAAGAGCTGAGGGAGGGTGGAAGACAAAATCACTGAAGGAGAGAAGTCATTATCAGGTCAGCTGAAGACTGTCTACAATAGCGGCACCTAGCAGTATCCTTAAATTATTAATGAAGACAATACATCATAGAAGTATTAGCAGTAACTATAACTATTACCAATAGATACAAGTTTTTATTATATTATCACTGTTGCAGAATACCTGATTTTAGTTATCTATCAATTCATTAAAAAAAGAAAGAGTACAGAATTAAAATTCCAACTTTATGAAAATCCTTACGCTGTGGGTTTCTCAGGCAAACAATTTAAAAGATCATTTATTCCTTCTGAGTTTTTTGTATGGTATGAGAACAGAAAAGGAACTGATGTTTGTCCGGTGTTATCTATTCCCATTTAAAGGGCTTCCCTGGTTGTTCAGCTGGTAAAGAATCTACCTGCAATGCAGGAGATCCTGGTTTGACTCCTGGGTTAGGAAGATGCGCTGGAGAAGGGATAGCCTACCCACTCCAGTGTTCTTGGGCTTCCCTGGTGGCTCAGCTGGTAGAGAATCCGCCTGCAATGTGGGAGACCTGGGTTCGATCCCTGGGTTGGGAAGATCCCCTGAAAAAGGGAAAAGCTACCCACTCCGGTATTCTGGCCTTGAGAATTCCATGGACTATATAGTCCATGGGGTTGCAAAGAGTCAGACATGACTGAGCAACTCTGACTTCACTTCTATTACTCTATCACAAATCTGTCTTAGTATTTTGATAACTACATTTAAGTGACAAAAGTCTATGAATTTTATTTAGACTTCATGTTGTCTATAGGGATATTAAAATCCCCAAGTAATATGGCAGGAGCTGAGTTAAGATAGTAAGCTGCTAAATATTCAAGGTATGAGAATCCCTCAGTCTACACATCTGTGTATCTGCAGGTTCACTATTTAAAAAAATAAATTCTCCTTTTACAAACAGATCACCTTTTTAGATCTATCTTTTCTGTTTTGTGTGGATACACGTGTGCAGACACATAGGAATAAGAATACAGAAAAAAAAAGAATATCAAAGTGGAAGGGTTATTCTTTACAGTATGAACTGGAAAAATGTAATTAATTGAATCATGAGAAGAACTATTCGAAATCGTACACTGGAGTCAAGGAAAGGAATAATGTGGGAATTCCCTAACAGTCCAGTGGTTGGGGTTCAGAGCTTTCACTGTAGTAGCCCAGAGTTCAATTCCTGAATCCACTGTGAGGGAACTAAGGTCCTGCAAGTGGCAAAGAAAAAAAGGGGGGGGGAAAGGAATAATTTGTACATTTCCTACATTCCTAACCCCCAAGAAACCACTAAGTAACCAGGCTTCTCTAATTTCAAATAATTGACTACGCGAAGGAGGCAGGAAGCAAACTACTACAGACACTGAACTACTGCGAAGCTCGTTCCATCAGGCAAGCGTAACGGCACCAGCACCGGGCGCAGCAGCTCTCCTCTCCCAGCCGTGCGTGTGGCGAGGGGCGGAGGGGCAGGCCTCGGGCTTTCTCTGCCGTGGCGGGCGGGGGCTGCTCTTGGGGTGCCGGCTTCTCACAGCAGTGGTGCTCTTGTGGAGCGAGAGCTCTGGGCGCACAAGCTTCAGGAGTTGTGGTGCACAGGCTTGGCTGCTCCACAGCATGTGGGATCTTCCCAGACCCGGGATCAAACCGATGTCCCTTGTATTGCCTAGGTGGATTCTTAACCACTGGACCACCAGGGAAACCCCACAGGCATACATTTTAAACTCCTGTATACTGATTAGAGAGCATCATGCATTTAAGGCTTAAGTATCACTTCCCCACCTTCCCAATCCTTGCTTTTGAAGGTTTTAGATTATGGCTTGCCACCAGAACCTTTTTATGGAGACAGAGGTTATGATATAATTTCTCTATTAAAAATTTCACAAACATTAATGTCAATCTTAAAAGAGAAGTAAAACGGTCCATCCAGTAAGGGCAGGAGAGAAACAAAGGGCAAGATGCTTCTTTTCTCTAACAAGGATCATCCTGTTTAGTAAGATGACGACTACCAAAGAAAGTAATTACGTTACAGCATAAATATTGCAACTAGGCCATCTGATGTTTCTGATAAAATGTTTTTTAAAACCATGAATGGAGGCAGTGTGGAGACCCTTAATTTTATGAGGAATTACAGATATAGTAGTGAGGCTAACAAAGGTTTACTTTGCCAACAAAGGTCTGTCTAGTCAAGGCTATGGTTTTTCCAGTAGTCATGTATGGATGTGAGAGTTGGACTATAAAGAAAGCTGAAAGCCGAAGAATTGATGCTTTTGCACTGTGGTTGGAGAAGACTCAAAGAGTCCCTTGGACTGCAAGGAGATCCAACCAGTCCATCCTAAAGGAAATCAGTCCTGGGTGTTCATTGGAAAGACTGATGTTAAAGCTAAAACTCCAATTCTTTGGCCACCTGATGTGAAGAACTGACTCATTGGAAAAGACCCTGATGCTGGGAAAGATTGAAGGCGGGAGGAGAAGGGGATGACAGGGGATGACATGGTTGGATGGCATCACTGACTCTATGGACATGAGTAAACTCCAGGAGTTGGTGATGGCCAGGGAGGCCTGGCGTGCTGCAGTCCATGGGGTCGCAAAGAGTTGGACACGACCGAGTGACTGAACTGAACTGAAATGAGGCTAAGGCAACAAGAGTGAGTTCAGGAGTAGCAAGGTAGTTTATTCTTTATTCTTTTATATCCTTAATTATATAGATATTGATGAACCATCTAATCTTTGTTATGGACTCACTTGTAGAAAATAAAAATAACCTCTCAACTCACCTAACACGCCTTTGTTCTCAGAGACTGGCAAATAAAATTTAGTGGTAAACTCCTATTCTGTACTTAGCACAAGTGGATCACAAGTTACAGTCTCTGAGCACCGTCATTATCACTGCTTGGTAAAAATATTACCTTTGTGTTCCACATACGGCTCCATATCCAAAATTTCTGAGAAACCAATGTAGGTATTCAGCTTTTTCTTATGTCCAGTTTGCCTAACCAAGAAGAAAGCTAATTGTAATTATATTTAAAACAACCATAAAACAACGTGTAAGTTCTACTGGCTTCTTTAAATAAACTGGGGAGTATCTAGGTAGATTTTTTTTTACCGTCTTGCTCAAGACATGTCATTGAATTGGACAATAAATAATCAACAAGCTAAAAAGTATGAATTTAAAGAGCTAATTCCAAATAGCACATTTCCGGACATTTCAATTTTAATACAAAAGAAAACACATGTTCCAGCTATACAGAAGAAATGCACATGTTAAAAAAAAATCGTCTGATTTTAATTATAAAAGATCTATTTCAATGGAAATGATGGGAGTTGCACTGTTGTGAATAGAAAATTTATTCAACTTCTTATACAATAATATAAAATATTAAGGTTACTGATACATAAATGTCTGCTTTTCCTTTGCAGTTTTAAGTAATTTTACAGAAAAATAAGGATTCTCTACTTCTCTAGTTCTTGATTGTGACAGGCTCTATCTATTATCTTGCATCCGCAAATCCAAGGTTTCAAATTAAAAGCATTTTACTATCATTTCTATGGTAAAATCTGTACATATGAGTCCATGGTGAGCAGCCAAACACTACAACTTGCACATATTTACCTGTCAAAGACAAAACGCATTAGCTGCAAGTTCAGAGTACAAGGGAGACTAAGGAGGCGGATCTTCCTTGTTGCATTCTGTTTGCTTTGACAGTTTTCACAAAAGTATCGATTGTCTCCTTCTAACTTTTCTTCCTGATCAGGAATAAGGCACATTAGTTAAAAAAAAAAAAAAAAAAAAAAGTTTTTTTTAATGATCAAAACTCTGATGCAAATTATAATTTCACTTTAGCTAACAGTTTTTACTCAAGCTGTTAAGATCAAGTCATTATAAATAATGAAGGACACACAAGATTAAGTTAGATTAACAATGACATTAACTTGTATATAATGATTTAAAACTGATGTTTCTTTCTGAAATGTATGATTTTTTAAATGCTTGGGTTTTAGGTCTTTTTTTCCTGATAATCCTGTTTCTGGGAATTGAAGGAAATAGGTTTAAAAGAGAAATCATATGTACTTTAATGCAGCCAAATTAATTTTAAAACAGTGAAAATGGGTGGAAAATACCTACAGGCACCAAATATGAAACTGTATATGCAAATTTCACACACACACACAGTTAAAATTACTAAACCGCATTCATGACACAAAACTAAGAGTGCAGAAAAACTCAATGCTAGAGCGAACGGTGGTTTAGATTAACTGTTTCCTGTTTCTGCACCAGCGTTTTGTTAGATTGCACTTCAGCACAGTAATACAGCACTAGCTACCACTTTACGCCTTTGCTCCACTGACACTCTCCCCCGTCTTCTTCACTCACCTCCCCCTCGGTGTCTCTCACTAGCTGCACCCCCGTCCCCGTCTCTTAATGTCTGAATGTCCCAGGGTCCAGTCTTGGTCTTCACCTCTCTCGTGCCCCTGGGGATTTTACTATGCCCTGGCGTTTTCACCCTGAACCCTATCAAGTCTAACATGCCCCAGTGCAGGCTCCTACTTCCTCTCCCGAACTTGCTCCTCCCACCCTGCTTCACATCTCAGTCACGCCAACTCCATTCTTCTAGTTCTTGAGGACAAAACCTTAGTAATTCTTGACTCCTTTTTTTCTCCATATCCAGTTGGCAAATTTCTTCAGCTCTACTTTGAAAAATCCGAACACTTCTTATCATCTCTTCAGTTAACCCTTGGTCCAAGTCACCATCAACTCCTTCTGTCTGCCCTTGTCTCACTGTTAGCCTTTTCTCAAGACAGTACTCAAAGTTTTCCTGTTGAAACAGATTACATTGCGTACAGCCCTTGAGAGCACTGTATTTCACTCAAACTTCAAAGGCCTACCAGGCCCTCTGATATGGCCCTTAGTTATCTCTATGATGTCTTCTATCATTTCCCCCTAGTCTATTTATTTCAGCCACACTGATCTCCTTGCTGGTCCTCAAGCCTGCAGACATATTCCTGTCTTCTGCTCTGAATCTGTTATTTCATCTTCTCCCCAGTTCTTGGCCTACTCACTACTCCACTTTATCACCCTTCCACATTCTCCATGCCCTGCTTTAGTTTTCTTCACCACACTTATTACAGTTGACACATTAGATATTTTTCTATTTATTTTATTGTTCCTTGTTGCTCCCCTTCCACTATATTATAAGCTTTCTTAAAGGCAAAAATGTTTGTCTGCCTCATTCACTATGGTTATTTCCAACAGTGGAAATACTGCCTGAACACTGCAACCAGTCAGTATTTAGCTGAATGAATCCAATAAATGAGTACTTCAAGCATGCTGATGGCTGTGCCAAAAAAAAAAAAGTAAGAAAAGTACAAAAATATTTCAAGAAAGGAAGCTATATAATAAGCTTATCTTCTATGCCATGTGCCTGTTCCTACATGATTACAAAGGTTTCTGATTAGCAATTTTTCCACTCTGAACAAAAGAACCATTTCCTTGTCTCTACATAAATCTAAACACACAAAGAGAGAAACATGGAGTGGAGGGGCTGAAGAGTAGTTATATTTTGATGTAAAAAATTACATTCAACACTTTCTATTTCCCATTAAGTGAAAAAGTAAATTAGTCTTATGTTAACATAGCTTACACTTTCTTATTCTACTATACCCCAATCACACAACTTTTATACATACATAATTCTACATATAAAATAACCTGAAATAGCCAAAAATTATGTTAAGGTGCTTCTGTACTTTTTAATTTACAAAGTTTCTTCTAAATCATTACATAAACAGTTCATATGGAGAAAAAGTTAAAATAATGAATTTATCCATTAAATCAAAAGGACATTCAGAGCAGTATTTAACTGTTAAGGAGCAGAAATGACAAATATGCCAAAATCTGAATACCTTCAAAAATTCCGAGATACAATCTGTTAACTGTTTGTGGCCTTGGATATTTAACTCCAGTTCATAAAATTTTGATAAAAGCTTAGATTCTCTGCCACACTGGTTGCAGCTATAATGAAACAGAGCGAGAACATTATGATCAGAGTGGGAAAAGCAATAAGGTTTCACTGTACTATAACCTGAGATACAGAAAGAAACATTACCTTAATTCTTTCACTGACATTTTCTACACTATGTATACTCAAAAAATAAAACAAAGTGATTGATGAGGCCATGCATTTCATGATTAGGAAAATGTTCAAGATTTATTTTACTTTTGGTATCGAGTAGGCTCCAATTTTACTCCTGTCAGCTCACACCACAGCCATAAAATAAACAGCAAGAGCTCAACCAGACAGTTTCCAACACCTGCATAGGTTCAATTGCAATTATCAGGTCAGTTGTTTACATGTTTCCATAGAAACATATTACTATAAATATCTCAGGTCCCATGATAAGCCATTAAAGCCATAACGTGGACCTGAAGTCAAAATTACAAAACATATAAGCAACCACCTCAGAATAAAATGTATCATGAAAAAGTGGAAACACACTTACACAGTTACATAAGCATATTCCCCACAGAACTGCTGTTGGACAATGTTCCTCACATCGGGATTCTTTTGTTTAGACAAAGTATCTTCCAAAAGAGACATAAAGAGCTTTGAAAATTCCTGGGCATCCTACAATACAGGTTTGAGGTAATTAAAAAAAAATACCTTGCTTTTCAATTTCTGTTACAAACAGTAGTAAGTAAAATAACCCAGAAGCTGTCTGTACTTAGAACTTAAAATTTCTGAAAAAGGACTACAGCAATGTTGAATACACTTTGTGCCCACATATGAATTTTCAGAAATGGAATCAAGGAAAATGTGTAATATGCTAAGCAGTAAATAAATGCTCTAATTCAAAACAGAGGAAAATTAATTTTTTAAAATTCCTTTCTTTCTATAATGATTAAAAGGAATGCTTTTTATATTAAAAAAAATAATTAAAAGAAAGGTTCTTACCTGCTGTTGCCCTGTGTCCAAGCCCAAGGCTTTCACAAATCCTGACGGATCAATGTATCGCCTATTACTATTTTGTAACAAGGCAAATAAGTACTGGAGATGCTCACAAATCGTTTGAGGCTCATAATCTATTAAAGAAATGTTTGTTTTCAAAAAACTGCTATTTTAAAAAATATGTACACCTCATCACATGAGGACATAATTAAAAAACCTTATGTCCAAACTAAATTAGTGTTTTATTACTTTTTTTTTAAACTTTCAAAAAAATTAGTAACCACAACTTTTGGAGGTAATGAGGCAACCTTGGCTGTCCATATACATCCCCTACAGGCAAGGGCCTACCCTCATCACAACAACAATAATGATCATGACTACAGTTTCCAGAGCATCAAATCCCACCAAAACTTCCAATCCAATAAAAGCCATATACCATATTTACTATTTGCCAAATACTTTAATATAACCCCCATTCATGTGAACTTGCTACAGAGCAAATGATACATTGATTCAAATCTGAATGAACAACAGAACAATTTACTGGTAAGAATCCTAAAATTTAGTTTCACGTTTTAATGAGTTGCGGAAAGAAAGTGAAGTTGCTCAGTTGTGTCCAACTATTTGCGACCCCACGGACTGTAGCCTACCAGGCTTCTCTGTCCATGGGACTTTCTAGGCAACAGTACAGAGTGGGTTGCCATTTCCTTCTCCAGGGGATCTTCTTGACCCAGGTCTCGAACTTGGGTCTCCTGCATGGCACGCAGATGCTTTTACCATCTGAGCCACCAGGTAAGTCATCAGTTGGGGGAAGGTGCCTGGAGAATCCCAGGGACAGGGGAGCCTGCCTGGTGGGCTGCCAACTATGGGGTCGCACAGAGTTGGACATGACTGAAGCGACTTAGCAGCAGCAGTAGCATGCAAATAGGAAGCATGGATCAAGAGCCCTAAAAGATCTGAATTTTCCCTTCTGTGCTGCCGTTATCAATTAATTTCAGCTCCAAATCTACCCTTCTTTGCCTGCTCTGTGCCAACAAAGATGAGCTCTGCCAAGATTCCTCCTGTGCCAGCTAGTGCAAAGTTGACTCTTGTCAGCAGAGGGGGCTGGAGGGCTCCACTGTGCCTCTTGTCAGGCTCTGCCCACTCTTAGCTAGCAGTGGTCAACACCCTCTTAATTTATTAAACAGCAACTCCTCTAGTAGTTTCAGTGGGATGCCTCTGGTGGGATACTTCCTCTTAAATGACTGCCCTGTGAATGACCCGGACACTCTGTGCAGGGAATTCCAAGGCCCAGTAACTCGCTGAGGACCGTTTCTGGCAAGGAAACCCACTGAGGTATGTTTCTTTTTGGCCATCCAGTAATGCGAGAGCTGACCCATTCGAAAAGACCCTGATCCTGGGAAAAGATTGAGGGCTGGAGAAGGGGAAGACAGAGGATGAGATGGCTGGATGGCATCACCGACTTGATGGGCATGAATTTGAGCCAACTCTGGAAAACAGTGAAGGACAAGGAAGCCTGGCGTGCTGCACTCCATGAGGTTGCAGTCAGATACGCCTTAGCAGCTGAACAACAAAAGTGAGCTTGGGCAGCGCTTTCTCCAGTGAGGTCTGGACCTCAAAGCTGGTCAGGGGCCCAGTGGCTCCTCCTCGTGTGTTCCTTCTCAGCCCTAGAGCTGGTGGCTGCTCCCCTATCTGCTATGTCTGTGTTTTTCAAGTCACCCTGAATTCTTGCTAACCAATTCCCCTATTACTGTAATTTCCTGTTAATAATTCTTTGTTCAAGTCTTTGTGTAGTTTCTGTCTCCTGACTGGTCTGAATGGTCTCTTACTACTGATTGTGACTCATCCATTGTGAAAAGGAAGCCAACATTTCATTTGTAAAATAAAGATAAAAATCTTACTTCCTGGGGGTGCAGGGACTTTACAGGATATTAAAAGCTATTCAAGTAAGTCTATATCAACTCCAAATGTCTTATTTTACAGGTTATATACTACCTGAGATCTTAAATACTTATCCTGTGATGGTTTTCCTATCTGTAAAATACGGCAAGAATGGGGCTGGGACTAGAACTTAGGTCCCATCATTTCCAACCCAAAGCTTTCTTAACTACATTGCACTAAGTCTGTTAACAGGACCCAGAAATGCACACTCTTATCAGAGAACAAGGTTAAGGACTCTGATGGAATATTAAAATCTAAGTGTTTAGAAATTAAAAAAACAAAAGACAGACAGTCCTAACGGAAATCAACTCTGAATATTTACTGGAAGGACTGATGCTGAAGCTCCAGCACTGGTCATCTGGCCATCTGATGAGGAGAGCCAACTCCTGGAAAAGACCCTGATGCTGGGAAAGAGTGAAGGCAAGAGGACAAGAGGACAACAGAGGACGAGATGGTTGGATGGCATATCACTGACTCAGTGGATGTGAGTAAACTCTGGGAGATGGTGAAGGACGGGTAAGCCTGGCATGCTGCAGCGCATGGGGCTGTAAAGCGTCGGACATGACTGAAGCACTAAACAGCAAGTGCTTAGAAATTAAAAAAAAAAAAAAAAAAAATCACATCTTTCGAAGACACACATTAAAACCACAATTCCCAAAGGAGTCTGTGGTACATTATTCTACACAATAGAAATTTAGTGTCCACTTTTTATTAGCAAATTTATATTTACCAATGTAAATTTATCATTGGTAAATTTATATTTCAGCAAAAACAATGCTAAAAATTAAAAAGGATCCATTTTCCATTACTCATCCTTTACATACACTCATTCTTTACCTTCTGTACCACTAATCTAGATTTACATATTCAGAACTATAGCTTTAGGGAAACAAACTTAAGAATTTTTAAGCACTGTTTTGAAGCAAAGATTACTATTAACAAGGACTAAAACTATTACCGTTGTCTAAAGAGCAGCAAGAAGGAAGATGTGGGGCTTAGGAATTTTATTTTTTCTCTTTCAGAGTCAAAGGCAAGGGCCATGAGCCCAAATCAGATCACATAAACGACAGTACCGGATTTACAGAGAGTCAAAAAAGTTCCCAACTTGGAGCTCTTACACTGTATCATCTCAGAGAAAAACCTCTAAATAGACATATTAATTAGGAATAACAATCCACATATTATGCAGGAAAAAAACTAAATAATTCCACTAGGAACAGTTTGAAACTGGTTTCTAAATTTGCAACAAGTGTACTCACATCATTAGTCTTGCTTTGCCAAGGTTGGTTAATCTTAATTTTAGAGGGTATTTTGTAAGTCAGCCTATTTGAGAATCAAAACAAAAGGCTGTGGTTACACTGAAGTATTTATTAAGCCTCTCAAACCAGGCAGAAGAGTAACCCTGTGTGTTTTATTGACTGATTTCTATCAAGCACTAGAATTTAATGGACTGCAATCACAGTGTATCACAGTGAAAACCGGTAGCTCAGGTTTCCTCTCGATGGTTGGCTCAAAGCGGTCTAGCTGGCAATCAGCTCAGGAGTGAGGCCTCCCCACACCCATCCCCACTCACCTTTTTCTTCTTGGATGCCATCTCCCATCATGTAGTCAGTACAGGTGCTTGGACATAAGTAGAGCGCCTGCCGAAGCTCCAGGTTAAGAAACCACACTTGGAGAAAAGTGTTGACATAACAAGTGGCTCCAAGGTTAGTGAGGCCCACAAACGAGTTCTACGGATACGAAAAGTTTACAGTCATAAAACGAACTTTCTCCTGAAATAAAAAAATTATGCCAAATGCTTTTAAAATTTCATCTAAGATGTGTTGAACTATCTCAATCCCATAAGCCTCTCTCGGGAAAGGTTAAGGGATAGCGGTCTTGATAGCCCATGTGGGCTGGCTACAGGAGCGGGAAAAGACTCAGGACAGCAGCACCGCTCATCACCTGTCTCCAGCCACTTACACCTGTAACTCGGAGAACTGCGAGTTCCAGGAAACATCAGTGTGAAGATGCGTTACAGAGGTTTTTCCTAAGAGGTCCGAAGGACAGAGGTGAAACTTTCAGATAAATTATTTTGTATCCTACATATCTGAGAGATTGGGGGCGGGGAGGTAAGAGGAAGTTTGTTGTTTAGTCGCTGAGTTGTATCCGACTCCTTTGTGACCCCATGGACTGTAGCCTGCCAGGCTCCTCTGTCCATGGGATTTTTCCAGGGAAGAATACTGGAATGAATTGCCATTTCTTTCTCCAGGGAATCCTCCCAACCCAGCGATCAAACCATGTCTTTGGCATTGCAGGTGGATTCTTTACTGAGCCACCTGGGAAGCCTCTAGAAGAAGGTAGTTAACAACTTCTTTCGAAGATAAGGCTGAGAATTCTGAAACTTACAAAGAATCATTCTTTTTAAGAGAGAAAATACCAATACGGGTGACTGTATTGTAAATGCCAAGCTTTATGATTAACATTAATGTATATTACAAAAAGATTAAAACTATCTATTGTATAACATGTAAAAATATAAGCCCAAGGAGGCCAAGTCATATCACTATGGGAGCTTGTTCTCTGGACTTACCACCTCCTTTAAAGAGACTAAAAAGAGCTCTGCTCTAAGTAAAACATGCTGCTGCTGCTGCTAAGTCGCTTCAGTCGTGTCCAACTCTGTGCAACCCCATAGACGGCAGCCCATGAGGCTCCCCCATCCCTGGGATTCTCCAGGCAAGAACACTGGAGTGGGTTGCCATTTCCTTCTCCAATGAGCTCTGCTCTAAGTAAAACATGCTACATTAAAGCAAACAGAGTCAGCACTGAACTAAAACTATTCTTAAAAGTTGACTGTATTACACAGCTACCTGCACATCATTGAGAAGTGCTCCAATTCAAGTGATTCCGAGTCTGAAATTCCACTACTGATCTTAAAGCTGCACAGGTTACCTGAAATCAGTAATGGTTTCTGACCACAGGCACTGAAAAAAGCACACAGGAATACCATATGGAAATCTCTTACAAAGTGCTGGCTTACCTTTTTTCTCCTCTCACAGTTGGGGTCATCAATGTTATGAAAACTATTTTCATCTATTTCTCCTAACCAAATGTGTTCACCAATCCCAACCAAGCAATTTGGATTTCCTTTGCAGTTTCGTCTATGAAAAAAAAATTGTATAATTAAAAATACCACAGTTTCATGAAAAGATACATGCAAATTCAGTTCAGTTCAGTTCAGTCGCTCAGTCGTGTCCGACTCTTTGCGACCCTATGAATCGCAGCACGCCAGGCCTCCCTGTCCATCACCAACTCCCGGAGTTCACTCAGACTCACGTCCATCGAGTCCGTGATGCCATCCAGCCATCTCATCCTCAGTTGTCCCCTTCTCCTCCTGCCCCCAATCCCTCCTAGCATCAGTCTTTTCCAATGAGTCAACTCTTTGTATGAGAAGAAAAACTATAATGATACTATTTTTTCAAAAACGCTATTTCTCATCTATTAGATTAGCAAAACGGAAAAAGCATAGTATCACATCTGGTGTGTGAGGCTCTGGGGAAAGAATCCATTCACTCTGATGAGAATGCAAACTGGCAGGACTCTTACAGAGGGAAATTTCACAACTGCTAACAAATGGGCTACACACACCCCTATTTACCGTCCTGTCCATTCCAATTCTAAGAATTCACCTGAAGACGCATCTCCAGCAGTGCAGAGACACGTGCACTAGCTTATTCATCACAACACTGCTTTTAAACGACCCAACACAGGCAATGCGGCACATCCACACGGTGAAGCGCGACGCAACCACGACAGCAAAACCACGTGGCGGTCTCCATGAAACAGGGCAGAGGGGCTTCCAGGTACCGAGCGAGTAAAGAGCGTTTGCAAGAGAGTGACCTACAGCGCGCTGCTCTGTAGTGTAAGAAAGATGGGGAACTAAAACATACATGTATCTGCTCGCTGGAACACAAAAGAAAACACAAATGTATCTATATGCATAACTGAATCACTCTGCTGTACAGCAATAACCAACACAACATTTTATATCAACTGTACCTCAATTTAAAAAACTAATAGTAAATCAGAGACTAGTGCAAGTGGTTACCTAAAGAGCATGAATGGAATTAAGATGGAAAAAAAAAAAAAGAGGTATGTGATCCTTTCCTGAACATACTGTTTCATACCTTGCTGAATTTTGGGGGCCATGTGAATGTTATACACAAATCAGTGAGGGTGGAAGGAACTCTAAGAGCACCAACAGTAACGTATTTTAGCTGAGTAACATACGCCGAAAGGAAGAAGATGGGGCACTACCCATGTAACTTGAACTCAAGTCATCAGCAAGTTCATTTAGCAGCGTCGGGATCAAGATAAAGGGAAGAAAACAATGAACAACCCTTTTCAAAGATACACAGCTTAACAAATCCGAAACTTTATGCATTCTGCAGTTGAACAAATAAGTAAATATATACTGAGGATGAAGGGAATCAAGTTTCAGAGAAGAAAGTTACAAATGAGAGGAAGGCTAAAATGAACCCTACAGTGTTTATTAGGAATAACAGGCTTAAATCTAAATCCATATGGGTCCTAACACGTATGAACAGGTAGATTAGTGCTGCGAGATAAAATACAAGACAGTAGTGATTTGAATTCAGATAAATTATATATTTATATATTTTAAAGTATTTTTTATTTATCAGAAATTTGGGTTTAATTGGGCAGCCTAAACTAGACAGCCTTTTTGTCAGCTGAGGACCTAAGAGCAATAACATGAACACAGCCAGCAACCAGATCTTAACTTCTAAATATTCCCCCAGGGAAGAACCCAGGGCTCCTGGGAGAAATAGTAAATTTGAAGGCTGGGCAGGGAAAGTACAAGATATACATGGACATATTGCAGTGCCCCCTACGTAAGGATGTACTCAAAGAGTGAGGGGGATATGTTGAAAGGAAGAGCTTGGAGTGGGCTCCCAGTGCCCAAGTCTGGAACAACTTGAGCGACAAAATGGCTGGATTACAATCTGCTCTGTAATATAGGGATTCATTGCATCTCGCTGCAGGTGGTGCCTGCAGCCATGAAATTAAAAGACGCTTGCTCCTTGGAAGAAAACCGATGACCAACCTAGACAGCATATTAAAAAGCAGAGACATTACTTTGCCAACAAAGGTCCATCTAGTCAAAGCTATGGTTTTTCCAGTAGTCATGTATGGATGTGAGAGTGGGGCTATAAAGAAAGCTGAGTGCCGAAGAATTGATGCTTTTGACCTGTGGTTGGAGAAGACTCTTGAGAGTCCCCTGGACAGCAAGGAGATCCAACCAGGCCATCCTAAAGGAGATCAGTCCTGAATATTCATTGGAGGGACTGATGCTTAAGCTGAAACTCCAATATTTTGGCCATCTGATGTGAAGAACTGACTCATTGGAAAAGACCCTAATGCTGGGAAAGATTGAAGGCGGGAGGAGAAGGGGATGACAGAGGATGAGATGGCTGAATGGCATCACCAACTCAATGGACATGAGTTTGAGGAACCTCTGGGAGTTGGTGGTGGACAAGGAAGCCTGGCGTGCTGCAGACCATGGGGTCGCAAAGAGTCGGACACGACTGAGCGCCTGAACTGAAACAAGCAGCACAGCAGATGCCAAGTGCAGATGGCTAGATGAAAGCCCCTGTAGAAGAAAATCTCTCCCAGTCAGTCTCCAGTGCCCCCAAGCTCCTTTTACCCCATCAGCTGCAGACTACAGGTATGCAGGCAGTTGTTGCTATTTAGTCATCCAGTCGTGTCCGACTCTTTCTGACCCCATGGACTACAGCACACCAAGTCTCTCTGTCCCTCACCATCTTCAGAAGTTTGCCCAAGTTCATGTCCATTACATCAGTGATGCCATCCAGACATCTCATCCTCTGATGTCCCCTTTTCCTTCTGCCCTCTATCTTCCCCAGCATTAGGGACTTTTCCAATGAGTCAGCTGTTCCCATCAGATGACCAAAACATTGGAGTTTCAGCTTCAGCATCAGTCCTTCCATCGAGTAGGTTGATTTCCCAAGATGGACTGGTTGGATCTCCTTGCTCTTCAAGGGACTCTCAGGAGTCTTCTCCAACACCACAGTTCAAAAGCATCAAATCTTTGGCGCTCCACCTTCTTTACAGTCCAGCTCTCACAACCATACGTGACCACTGGGAAGACTATAACGTTGAGTATACAGATCTTTGTCGGCAGAGTAGTATCTCTGCTTTTCAACACACTAAGTTTGCCAAGAAGCAAACGTCTTCTGAGTTCATGGCTGCAGTCTCCATCCACGGTGATTTTAGAGCCCAAAAAGAGGAAATCTGTCACTACTTACACATTTCACCCTCTATTTGCCATGAAGTAACAAGGCTGGATGCCACGATCTTAGTTTTTTTAATGTTTAGTTTTACGCCAGCTCTTTCACACTCCTCCTTCACCCTCATCAAGACACTCTTTAGTTCTTCTTCATTTTCTGCCGTAAGAGTGGTGTCATCCACATATCGGAGGTTGTCGATGTTTCTCCCGCCTGACTTGGTTCCAGCTTCTAACTCATCCAGCCCAGCACTTCTCATGATGTGCTCAGCGTATAGATTAAACAAACACAGTGACAGCAGACAGCCCTGTCATACTCGTTTTTCAACCCTGAACCAACCAGTTGTTCCATACAGGATTCTGTTTCTTCTTGACCTGCTCGCATACAGATTTCTTAGGAGATGGGTAAGTGGTCTGGTATTCCCATTTCTAACAGCTTTACACAATTTATTATGATCCACATAGTCAAAGTCTTTGGCGTAGTCAATGAAACAGAGGTAGATGCTTTTCTAAAGTTCCCTAGCTTTCTCTGTGATCCAGTGAATGTTGGGAACTTGACCTCTGGTTCCTCTTCCTTTTCTAAAGCCAGCTTGGACATCTGGAAGTTCCTGGTTCGCATAATGCTCAAGCCTAGCATGCAACATTTTAAGCGTGATCTTACTAGCATGGGAGATGGGTGCAGCTGTCCGATGGTTAGCACATCCCCTTCACGGACACGGCCTTGTTGTGATGCAGGGGCCCGTGTAACTCGATGAAGCTATGAGCCATGCCATGCAGGACCACCCAAGACAGATGGGTAACAGCGGAGAGTTCTGACAAAACGTGATCCACTGGAGGAGGGAATGGCAAACCACCCCAGTTTCCTTGTCGTCAAGAACCTCATGAACTGTACAAAAGCACAAAAAGATATGCAGGCAGACGCCAGTTCGATCCCTGGGTTGGGAAGATCCTCGGAGGAGGAAATTGCAACCCATTCCAGTATTCTTGCCTGAAACATCCCATGGACAGAGGAGCGTGGTGGGCTACTGTTCACAGGGTCGCAAGAGTTGGACACGACTAAGCGTGTGTGCAGAAGTGGCGTGGGTGTCAAGTAGCATCTATCACCCTGTTTGTACCAACTGTCTTAGAGCAGAAAAACAGCCCGCTCTTCTTTTCATCGGCATACGGGAGGCAGATTAAGGAGCCTGAGCCACGCATGTGACCTAGGCACACACGTTTACACGCTTGATGTGTAAATACCCTAGCCAGTCGACTCAAAGTTATAACTCACTAGGACCCTGGAAAGCACCTGGATTTGCTAATGCTGGCCTGAACACCAAATTGTCAAGGTCACAAGCAGTTCAGATTTAACCTAGGTAGAGTAATGCCACTCATCTTCTCTAAAACAGTACATTCTTACAACTCTATAACTATGCCCCGTTATCCTTCTTCCCAGACATCCTTCACTTTGCCTACAGGGGAATCAGGGAAAACAGAATACAAAAACAAAGTGTGAAGAGCAGTCACTCTGGCTCTCCCTGGCTCTCTCCCTCTCCACCACCTCACATATTCACCTGCCAGCGGGCTTCGAGGCTGGGTTTTGTTCTGTGTGCCACATGCCTGTCACTCTATGTGCCTGGCGTCTGCAGCTTCCCCCACCTTCCTTTTCTAATTTGGGGCTAACTGTTCCTCCATCTCTCTGGTTCCAGCAAGAGCTGCTGAGACGCAGCTCCAATTCAGAACCCAAAAACAACCTCACAAAATATTTAAAAGAAGAACTGAGAGAAGGGAAAAAAACAAAACAATCCCTCTCCAGTGGCAGGCCTTATGGGATGTGTGGGACTTTGAAAGCTTAGTTGTCCCAACATTAAGAAGGAAATCAACATGCTGATTTGCATGAGAAATAGGTGAAAGAGGTTCCCAAATCCCTCCTTTACCGTCATTCTAAGTCATGTCCGACTCTTTGCAACCCCATGGCCAGCAGCACGTCAGGCCTCCCTGTCCTTCACCATCTCCTAGAGTTTGCTCAGACCCACAAACATTGAGTCAGTGATGCCATCCAACCATCTCATCCTCTGTCTTCTCCTTATCCTCCTGCCTTCAGTCTTTCCCAGCATCCGGGTCTTTTCCAATGAGTCAGCTCTTCCCATCAGGCGGCCAAAGTATTGGAGCTTCAGCTTCAGCATCAGCCCTTCCAATGAATACTCAGGGTTGATTTCCTTCAGGATTGACTGGTTTGATCTCCTTGCAGTCCAAAGGATTCTCAAGATGTCTCCCCCAGCTCCAGAGTTCGAAAGCATCAGTTCTTTGGTGCTCAGCCTTCTCTACGGTCCAACTCTCACATCCATACATGACTACTGGAAAAACCATAGCTTTGACTAGACAGATCTTTGTCAGCAAAGTGATAGGTCTGCTTTTTAATATGCTGTCTAGGTTTGTCATAGCTTTTTCTCCAAGGGCCAAGTGTCTTTAAACTTCATGGCTACAGTCACTGTCTGTAGTGATTTCAGAACCCAAGAAAATAAAGTCTGTCACTGTTTCCCTTTTTTCCCCACCTATTTGCCATGACGTGATGGACCTGGATGCCATTATCTTAGTTTTTTGAATGTTGAATTTTAAGTTAGCTGTTTCACTCTCCTCTTTCACTTTCATCACGAGGCTCTTTAGTTCTTCTTCACTTTCTGCCATAAGGATGGTGTCATCTGCATATCTAAGGTTACTGATATTTCTCCTGGCAATCTTGATTCCAGCGTGTGCTTCATCCAGCTCAGCATTTCTCATGATGTACTCTGCATTTAAGTTAAATAAGCAGGGTGACAATACGCAACCTTGACATACTTCTTTCCCAATCTGGAACCAGTCTGTTGTTCCATGTCCAGTTCTAAGTGTTGCTTCTTGACCTGCATACAGATTTCTCAGGAGGCAGGTAAGGTGGTCTGGTATTCCCATCCCCATCTCTTTAAAAATTTCCCAGTTTGTTGTGATCCACAGTGTCAAAGGCTTTAGCATAGTCAATGAAGCAGAAGTGGATGTCTTTCTTGCTTTTTCTACGATCCAGTAGATGTTAGCAATCTAAGCTCTGGTTCCTCTGCCTTTTCTAAATCCAGCTTGTGCATCTGCAAGTCCTCGGTTCACATACTGTTGAAGCCTGGCTTGGAGGATTTTGAGCGCCACCTTGCTAGCCTGTGAAAGGAGCACAACTGTACAGTAGTTCTTCGGCATTGTCTTTCTTTGGGATTGGAATGAAAGCTGACCCTTTCCAGTCCTGTGGCCACCGCTGAGTTTTCCAAATTTCCTGGCATATTGACTGCAGCATTTAACATCATCTTTAAGGATGTGAAATAACTCAGCTGGAATTCCATTATCTCCACCAGCTTTGTTCTGCCCTAGCGTTGATTTGTTTGTTCAAATCTTTCCTGAATTAAAACAAACACCTCCTTAGATTTAACTGAGGCACTTCCCTTACATGAGGTTAGTGTCAAGTTTCCGTCACCTCTATCTAAAAGCCCTAACAAATACAGACTAACTAAATAAAGCTTTTTCTGTTATTAACTTCAACAGCCAATGCCCATTTCAGCCTGACAGACCCCCTAGTTCTTTTTTTTTAAGTAAGCACATCATGCAGCTTGCAGGACCTTAGTTCCTCTACCAGGGATTGAATCTACGGCCACAGCAGCACAAATGAGTCCTAACCACTGGACTACCAGGGAATTCCCAAATCTCCCAATTCTTAAAAAGAGCCTCCTCTAAGCTTTCCTATAAGACCAGTTAACAAACACAGGGGGAAACATCTCAGCTCTGGAAAAATGCAAACTTAGAACAGCCATGAGAAATGTCTTCACTTATAGAATTAGCAAAAGAGAAAAAAAACTGGTGATGAATCGGGGTAAAGTCTGAGTCACTGTCCGTCGTGGTTAAACATGACCCTTTTGGGAAAACATGAGAAAATATCTCAAAATGTTAAATGACACCAACATTTTGTTTCAATACCTTTAGGCACATGTCCACAGAATGTCTGACACTGTGGCAATGAAACAAAATGAAGAATTCTACCAGCTACTTTCTTCCTGGGACTACGGATACAAGAACACCAAGTGGTTGCAGGAGCAGGCAGGGGGCAGGTTCCCCAAATGACTGGTCTGATACCCTCACCAGCCGGGACACCACCTGCTGTGGTTTTGGCCAATAAACCCTTTGGCAGCAACGTAAATGATGGACTGAAGGTGAACAGAGAAACACAATGATTTTCCTGGTGAGAGATGAAGTCCTAAACCTATTTGGTGGCAATGCAAGCAAGGGGAGAAAGCTGAATTCAGGCATAGCAATGCAATGAAATCAACAGGACTTGGGAACAGATTAGATGGTGCAAGCAAGAAGGAAAAGGAGACATCTGTAGTGTTGTCCAAAACTGTAAAAAAAGGAAACAATTTCTCACAAGTCAAACTGTCTGGGAGGGACAGTTAGGGAGTCTGGGATAGACATGCACAGACTGCGAGAGTCATAACGGATAACCAAGGATCTGCTGTTCAGCACAGAGAACTGTCCTCAACGTTTCATGGCAAGCCCCGATGGGGGGAGTTCAGAGGAGCACGGACACATTGCATATATACGGCCGAGTGTATACATGTAAGGCTTCCCTGGTAGCTCATACGGTAAAGCGTCTGGCTGCAATGTATATGTATCCCTTTGCTGTCTACCTGAAACTATCACAATATTTTTAATCGGCTATATCCCAATACAAAATAAAAAGGGTAAAAAATAAGTAAAGTTGAGTTATTTTAAAAAAAAAAACTGTAAAGTGGTAAAAAACAAACAAAAAAAGTAGGCTAAGAACCTAGGGGTACAAATGATTTAAGCTCCTTCTACACTCACCGCAGGTGAAGAGTGGTAGTTGGATCTCCAACAACCTGTCATTTAGAAGTACACCTTCCAGCAGAGTGGACAGAAAGCAGTAGTCAATCAACACCCAGTTGCTGTGCAGTTCAGAGAAAATTCTTTATCTGGATGGGAGTGGAGGGCGGAGATCTTACTCTCTGCGTGATCACTTAGAGAGTTACTATCGCTGTCTTTCTCCCTCAACACCTTTTAGTTTCTTGGCTCTTTGGCTTCGTTTCACACCCAGCCCAGGGAGAAATCAATGAAGAACGGCAACAAGCCAGCTCTTCTGCTTCTGGGGAAGACCCCTGGCCATACTAAAGCTTTGCCTAACGCAGCACCAGATCCTGAAAAGTGATTTGTGTGTGGTACACATACATACACATGCAGAGAACAGGTTAGACAAACATTACTGACTGAACTGTCCTTGAAAATTTCAAATCGTCTCTAACTGTGAATGTCTCCACTCTTACCAGAATGGTGGTTGCTTAGGATTAGTTAGGTCCAGAACTCCCTTCCAAACTAGTCCTCTCTAACCAAGAACAATCTTGTCCCTCTTTTCATTTTATTTCCTAATCACAAAACAGTCTCTCGCCAGATGTCAACAAGGAAGGAGGAATTCAGAAGCCTCCCTATCTTTTGACAGGTGGGCGAGGGGAGAGGCTACAGCAGGTCACTGCCTAACTTCAAGCCCTTTCCAGAACTCTGGTGGCTGACTCAACATTCCCTGGCTCCTCACATCCTACATGCTAGTCGAAAGAAGACAAAACCAACCCCCTGCCATGATTCTGCTCAGAGAAAAAAGTCCCCATTTCCTCATTTATAAAACAAGGGGGATGGGATTAGGTGAACACTAAAATTTTCTAATCTTTTTAATTTGGATCCCCTTAGAAGCTCACATTTATAAAAACACTTAAGTACATGAGACAGTAAGACTATTCTGCCCTTTCTGCCTCTAGCCAGGAAGAGAAGATGATGAAAACAAGGGTAGATGTGGTGCTGGGTAAGAGGCAGTGGCTGTGATCAGTCTGGGTGATCTGTGCTCAGAGTGCTGTGCGGGGACCGTTTCAAGTTGCTATCAATCAATGTTACCAGCATCAGATATGTCACAGGGCACTGAGTGAAAGTCAACAATGTCACTCTGTAGCCAAAACCTATCATCTTCTATAAGAAACTAGACTCTACAGGTTCATACATTCTGTCAAGTTGATATGCTCGGATAAGAATTACAGGACCTGCTGCGGCTGCTAAGTCGCTTCAGTCGTATCTGGCCAGCCCAGGATATACCAAAATAAAAGACAAAGTCTCAGGCAGCAAAGAAGCGCTCACAACTCAGACAGCGAGGCAAAAGGACAGCTTCAGAGAAGTTAAGCGCTGTGCTGGCATGAAGCACAGGACGCTCAGCAGGAACCTCACAGGAGGGGGCTGCTGCCAAGCTGGGAGTCTCCAAGGGCACCCAGGAACTCACTACATGTGAGGGGAGAGCCTGTGTAGAGAGGCTGCAGAGGCAAAACCCGCGGAGGCTTCCACGTCAGTCTTCCTGCAGATGAAGTTCATCGCAGCTGGAGGCTCTGGGGACAGGGGGCTGGGAAAGCCCATGCGGCTGCGGAGAAGTAGGGCTGGATCAGATCACAGAAGCCCTCAAACACTATGCGTGGCAAGAGCTCGGACTTTATTCCGGAAGCAACAAGGAGCCAATACACAATTTTACAAAGAAAAAGAACTGGACTGGAACTTTAGGAAGATCCTCTAAATGGATACATGTATACGTATGGCTAAGTCCCTTCGCTGCTCACCTGAAAGTATCAGAGCATTGTAAATCGGTTATACCCCAAAATGAAAAGCTCAACAGGAAAAAGAAAAAGACCAAGGCATTACCAGCCATTTGACAAAAAAATAAAAAAAGGTTCTCTAGTTACGCTTCCCAAGCAAGTTGGCTTTAGAATCACCTGAAGATTTCAGAAGTTTTGCTTTTCAGATCATTGCCATTCTCACCAAGCTCCTCCTATTTTTACTAAGTTTTAAGCTTCTAATTTTTTTTTAATGGGAAATTTTCAAAGTCTAAATCTTGGCTCTTGGTGGGGAGTGGCGGCGAAGCAGAGAAACAACACAGACACTGTAGCTGAGAGATAGGAAACGAAGAGCTGACGCGCAAGGTAGCGGGTGACGCAAGGGTCAGGCAACAGCACTCGGTACTGACTGTTTTTGTGGAGGTGGGGGAGGAACAGGGTTGGATACATGTGGCTTCATTTAAAATGTTTATTAAAGGCAGGACGGGAACCACTAGCAATGGCTGCTTTCAGAATATTCACACCTGGAAATTCATTAAGTCTACACTCACCTGACAGCCTGGTTTTATTTGAAATTCTGAATTCTAACCAGAAGGACACAAGAGAAAGCAAACACACAGCCCAAAGGACGGACGAGGCATCAGGGTCCTAGCGAAGCCTTGTTCAGACATGCAGCCACTGTCCCGAAGCAGGTTTCCCAGCCCTGCGGTTGCTCTTTTTCATGAGAAAGAGTCCCAGGGTTAGATCATTTAACACCAAAAAGGCCTCTCTTATCCATCATCTAAACGTTTACAATTTTTCAAGGCTTGGTGCTGGCTTTCCAGGTGGCGCTAGTGGTCAAGAACCCACAGGCCAATGCAGGAGACGTAAGAGATACAGGTTCGATCCCTGGGTCGGCAAGAGCCCCTGGAGAAGGGCATGGCAACCCACTCCAGAATTCTTGCCTGGGAATCCCACGGACAGAGGAGCCTGGTGGGCCACAATCTATAGGGCAAAGAGTCAGACAAGATTTCGCACACGGAAGGCAAGTTTAAAAAAATCCCCAAAGCAAAGTAACTATTAGAATAATATTAGTAAGTCCTCTGCTAGGAAAAAAAACAAAAAGAGAACACAGCTCAGTGCCCAAGCAGCCTTTCTAAGGTCACCATAGGGCACCCCACCAGACCCCTAAGGAGAGTCCCTCCTTCTACCAGCACAATTTCAAACTGGAAAAAAAAAAAAAAAACCAAACTTAATCTACTCACTCCTGCTTGGTTTGGTTTTTTTTTTAAAGCATTTTATGACACACTGCTCAAGCTCAGCCATGGAGTGAACATGGCGCGTCTTCATCTTCCTGGATTATAAATTGTCCAAAAAAATTAGAAGATTTTTATTATCATTAAATCAAGCAGACAAATTATGGAACAGAACACAAATTTAAAAGCCAAAACAACTCCTAAAAAGAGCAATCAGGAAGGATTAAGTCCTACAAGATACTGAATCACGAAGACCCCCAAACTGAAACAATGTAATAAAATAAAAAGTTCATGCTGCTGCTGCTGCTAAGTCACTTCAGTCGTGTCCGACTCTGTGCGACCCCATAGATGGCAGCCCACCAGGCTCTGCCGTCCCTGGGATTCTCCAGGCAAGAATGCTGGAGTGGGTTGACATTTCCTTTTCCAATGCATGAAAGTGAAAAGTGAAAGTGAAGTCGCTCAGTTGTGTCCGACTCTTCGTGACCCCATGGACTGCAGCCTACCAGGCTCCTCCGTCCATGGGATTTTCCAGGCAAGACTACTGGAGTGGGTTGCCATTGCCTTCAAAAAGACCCAAATGCACACGGTAACTTGGCATGCAACAAAGGTATCCACATCAGTGGAGTAAAGACATAAGTCCTAGAAGATACTGAATCACAAAGACCCCCAAACTAAAACAATGTAATAAAATAAAAAGTACAGAAACACAGGGTAACTTAGCATGCAACAAAGGTATCCATATCAGTGGAGTAAAGACATAATCTTTAATAAACAAGGATAGGGCAACCAGGCAGCTACCTGCAAAAAGATACAATTGGATTCATTTCACAATATCACTTCAGTACAAATTCCAAGTGGATCAAAGATTTAAACATTAATTAAAACCACAATAACATTAAAAAAACATGTTTCTTTTAAACACTGGTATGAAACAGGATTGAGTCGATGACTCAACGTTTAGAAGTCACAAAAGATCCATTCATTTAATCTCATAAAAACTTTTCGCGTGGCAAACCAATCCATAAGTCGAAAGACAATGGTATAGGCGCTTCTCTGGTGGTCCAGTGGTTAAGACTCTGCGCTTCCACTGCAGGAGGCATAGGTTCCCCGCCTGGTAGGGGAAGTTCCTCATGCCACATGGCACAGCCACAGGAGGGGAGAAAAGGACAATGATACAATTAAAAAATTTTACAACTCATGTCACAGAAACAATCTCTTAATACATAAAGACCTCCTACTGGACTTCGCTGGTGATCAGTGGATAAGAATCCTCCCTCCAAAGCACGGGACATGGGTTCGATCCCTGGTCCAGGAAGATCCCACAGGGCAAAGAGCAACTAATCCCGAGAGCCACAGCTGCTGAGCCTGTGCGCTCTTGAGTCTCTGCTCGGCAGCAAGAGAAGCCACCGCCAGCATAAGCCTGCACACCCCCAACTAGAGAGCAGCCCCCACTTGCCACAGCTAAGAGAAAACCACGCACAGCCCACTGAGAAGACTCGGCGCAGGAAAGAATAGTTAAAAAATGTAAGTATTTAAAAAAGAATTCCTACAAACTGATGAGGACTAATAACCCAAAATAAAAATGGGCAAAGGACACAAGAAGCTGCTGAAAGAGGCATACAAATGGCCCCTAAGCATGAAAAATCGTCATATAAGGAATGCGAAACGCAGCTAGACAGACACCTTGAGTGGTAACCTATAGTGAAGTTTGCCAAGCAACCCTCTTCTAGATACTTTCTGAATTGGCAGAACCAATGAAATAAGTTCTGGCCAATGAGCTGTGAACAGAAACATTGAATGTAGGGATTTCCCTGGCGTTCCAGCGGTTAAGAATCCATCTTGCAATGCAGGGGGCTCTGGTTTGATCCCTGGTCACGGAACTAAGATCCCTCACGCGTGTGTATGAAATAGCACAATGGAATTCTGCAAATGACTAAGAATGAAGATCCTGCTGCTACTCACCATGTGAATGAATCTCACAGTGCTGAGCAAAAGAGGCCAGACACAGAGGAAATACAATGTAAAATTAATTGAATACAAAGTTCAAAACAAGGTAGATAATCTGTGGTATTCAAAGTAAGGGAATGTGTTGTCTTTTTTAAGTTTTCTATTTATTTTAATTTTGGCTGTGCTGGGTCTTCCTTTCTGTGCAGGCTTTTCTATAGTTTCGGTATCAGGGCAGCACGTGGGATCTTCCCGGACCAGGGATCAGACCTGTGTCCCCTGCATTGGTAAGCGGATTCTTAACCACTGGACCACTAGAGAAGTCCCTGTGTGATAATTCACCCAGTGTAAATCTCGTGACTTCGTGCACTTTTCTGTACATAAAATATGTTTTAGTTGAATAAGAACCACTAGAAAAAATGTGAGCATTTTTTAAAGCTGCACCTGTCGGGCTGCCACGTGGGCCCTCTAGTTCCCCAGTCAGAGGTGGAACCTGGGCCCTCTGCATGGGGAGCTCAATCTTAAAACACTAGACCACGGGGGAAGTCCCTCACAGAGAAATTTAAGAAGGATCCTGCCTTATCAGATATTCAAAAAATACTGGCAAGTAACTGGAACTGTTATTCTAGTACAGGGATATTGAGTAGAATCAGTGGAAGGGAATAGAGCCAGGAAAAACCCAAATACGTATAGTAGTTTTTCATATAATAGAAGTGGCCTTTTAGCCTTCCCTGGTGGCCCACCAGTTAAGACTCGGTGCTTCCACTGAAGGGACATGAATTCTGTCCCTAGCTGGGGAACCCAGATCCCACAGGCCCCGCGGCAGGACCACTAAGTAAGCAAATAAAGACGGCCTCTCAACCAGTGGTGGTGAAGATTAGATTACTCAATAAATGGTTTAAGAAAACGGAGTGCCCATTTAGTAAAAAGCAAAGATAAAGGTGGGTCCGTACCTCATTCTCTGAATCAAAAGGGAAAAAACCCACAAAGTGTTAAAAAAAAAAAAGACAACACCTGGGTCGCCTGGTGGTTAAGAGTCCACCTTGCTGTGCAGAAGACACGAGTTGGATCCCAGTTAGGGAAGTAAGCTCCCGTGTGCAGCAGAGGGAGGACCTGCCTGGTGGTCCAGTGGCTAAGAATCCATCTGCTAATGCCGGAGGCAGGGGCTCAACCCCCGGCCCAAGAAGATCCCACAGGCCACGGGGCAACTAAACCCTCGTGCCACAAGCACTTAAGCCTGCAAGCCCTAGAGCGCCACAAGAAGCCATGGCGATGAGAAGCCCCGCACTGCAAAAAGAGCAGCCCCTGCTAACCGCCAGCTACAGAAAAGCCACACAGCAACAGAGACCCGTACGGCAAAGACACATTGCTAAAACTTAAAGCAATTTCTAGTTGTGGCATTAGCCATGACTGGGGGGAGAAACCAACTGATCCAGGACTCTAAAGGACATTGCTGAGGTCCATCTTCAAATGGAGGATGAGGAAACCACAAGCTTTAGAAGAGGTTCTAGAGACCTGCAATGGCATCTAGAGAAAACCCTTATAGCAACAGAGACCCAGCACAGCCAAAAATAAATTCATGTTAAAATTCTTAGAAAACAAGAGAACTGGTTAAATTACAAGACATCTATCTCTACACAGTGAAATAGCACACTGCTATTAAAAACAGTAAGACAGATCTATATGGACCAATAAATGCAGAAAAAGACAACCCATCAAATAAAAACAACTCGCAAAAGTGTATTATGTAACACCTGTCTCCTTTTTTGAAACTAACATTATTATGTTGTTTATATCTTTCTTATCTCTAAAATAAATGGCAAATGAAGGAACTTTAACCTTGGTTGGCTCTATTTCAGAGCCACCCTAGACCACAGATGCCAGAAAAAAAATTTTTTTTGAATAAAGAATGACTACTCTGCATGGCATATAATAAATATTTGTTGAATTTAACAGATACACAGAAAGAAAACGAAAAAATTCAAATAACAGCTGAGCCTGAGATTAAGGAGAGGTTTCTTACTTTCATTCAAAGCTTGGTTATGCTAAGTAATCCTGCGTTAGTGTAGAACAGCAGAAAGACACATAATGAACAAAACCCCACAAAGACACAGGTTTCACAGAACATAGAACACTTACTAAACCAGTAACATGCACCACATTGGAAATTTTTAAAGTTGTGTTAAGTAATGAAAGTACATCATGCAATGAGAATGAAACTGACACGGTGCAGGGCCCTCTTGGGCTCCTGCGGACAAGGTCTTTCTGTGCCCCCTATTTCTTTGATTCCAGGAAACAGCCTTCCTTCAGTCTCCTTGACCTTCCCTGCCTTCAGAAGGGCAGACTGGAGCAGTCCTTAATTAGGGAAGGGCGGGGCTGTGAGAGAAACAGTCAAGAGCAGCCTTGGGGCAAGGTCCTGTTTTCCGACAATGGATACACACAACAATACCTTTGAGTTATCTTGCAGAGCCCCAAAGCCCCTCCAGGTGGGAGAAGCTACAGATTAACTTTGGTACAACGCCCACAAGGCTTTCCAGGTGGCAGAGTGGTAAACAATTCACCTGCCAACTCTGGAGAGAGATGAGAGGATTTCATCCTTGGGTGAGGAAGATCCCCTTGGAGTAGGAAATGGCAAACCACTCCAGTATTCTTGCCTGGAAAATTCCATGGACAGAGGAGCCTGGTGGGGCCGCAGAGTCAGACACAACTCTGACATGCACGCTGCCCACAGGCACGCAGACCCCAGATCAGCTGGACCTGAAGCTGACTCTTCCTTATCTCACCACTAACCCCTCAGAAGACTGTCCACAAGGTGAGCACGCCCTTTTTGAATAATTACGGTAAAACTTCTCACTATCTTCCCCAAGAACTAGACTATAAAGACGTGACTATATGAATTGACTATGTGAGAGTCAGACTATAAAGAAAGCTGAGCGCCAAAGAATTGATGCTTTTGAACTGTGGTGTTGGAGAAGACTCTCCCCTTGGACTGCAAGGAGATGCAACCAGTCTATCCTAAAGGAAATCAGTCCTGAATATTCACTGGAAGGACTGAAGCGGAAACTCCCAATACTTTGACCACCTGATGCAAAGAACTGACTCACTGGAAAAGACCCTGATGCTGGAAAAGATTGAAGGCAGGTGCTGGAAAAGACTGAAGGCAGAAGAGGATGGCAGAGGATGAGATCCTCAAGACACAATGCTTTAGGAGAGCCAGAACTAAGATCCGGCATCACCGACTCGATGAACCTGAGCTTGAGCAAGCTCTGGGAGTTGGTGATGGACAGGGAAGCCTGGCGTCCTGCAGTCCGTGGGGTTGCAAAGAGCTGGACATGACTGAGTGACTAAACTGAACTGATCTTCCCCAACTGGGACACGAGGTTCTGAGGGCATTAGCTCGCTGTGGCCCCCTTTGCCTGGCAAAAGTAATAAAGCTATTCTTTTCTACTTCACCCAAAACGGCCTCCGAAATTCAATTTGGCACAGGTGTACAAAGAACTGAGCTTTCAGCAACAAAACAACTGATCATCTTGGGTCAATAACTGATAAAGCTGTATGGAATCATGGGGTGTCATTTATACCATCTCTCTCTTTTTCCCCCCACATCACATAGCATAGGGATCTTAGTTCTCTGACCAGGGATTGAATCCACACCCAATGCAGTGCGAAAATGGAGTCTTAACCACTGGAACAGCAGGAAAATCCTACTTCAGTGTATGTTTAAATGACCTCTTCTGAAGATCAGGGACAGGTTAGCAAGGCGAAAGTGGTAAAGTGAGAGAGAAAGTGCACCAACAGAGAAAAGGTATCACTGGCACATCAGAGAGGAAAGGCTCAACAGAAACTGAAGCAGCAGGTCCAACAGTCCTTATTAAGGGGTTTAGACTAGAGCCAGGGGCAGTCACTTAAGTGTTTCTTAAACCGGCCTAACAAGGGATTCCCTGGCGGTTGGTGGTTCTGACTCAGTGCTTTCAATGCAGGGACCCAGGCTCCATCCCTGATTGCGGAACTAAGATCCCCCTAGCCATGAGACACAGTTAAATCAGTGGCATAACACTTTCTTGAATGCGTCACATCTCTGAAATGGTTTGGTTTCTCTGATGAAAACAAAACAGAAATACACTCCTGTATACAACTAGAAGTGTAAGTTCAGATTGTAAAAATTCAAATCAAGATCTTAACTGTCACACAAATAAGTTAACATGGCACCATATCCCACCTATTAGATGAAAAAGTATGACTAACACATTGTGTTGATTATGGAAACAAGACATTCTTACACACTGGTAGTAGGAATGTAAAGTGAAACCATCACTCTAATGGGAAATCTAGCAAAATGGGTCAAAATGAAAACTGCTTATCCCTTACAGAACAATTTCACTGCAAGGAACTTGAAAGTGAAAGTGTTAGACACTCAGTCGTGTCTGACTCTTTGCGACCCCATGGACTGTAGCCCACCAGGCCCCTCTGTCCATGGGATTCTCCAGGCAAGATCACTGGAGTGGGTTGCCATTTCCTACTCCAAGGGATCTTCCTGATCCAGGGAATGAACCCAGGTTTCCTCCATTACAGGCAGATTCACGGTCTGAGCCACCAGGGAAACCACGGGAAAGGGACTTGATTTGACTACAATCCTCACTGGTTTTAAGAATTAAGACAAAATATCTGCAGAATTCTTTGTACCTAAGATTTAGCATAGATTGCTTTCATGTTGTGATTGTACTAAGCAGTTTCAGAAGGTAAATAGTCCTGAGTCATCTTGTCTTTGCCTGTGGCTACACACTTCTTCAGCTCTGGCATCTCATTAAAAATTTTTCTGTAAAGTATTTAAAAGATTGATTAATATCTTAATTATTTAATCTCATCTTAAGAGTCAGAAGAAATGCTTAAACAAAAGAGTAGGAGAAATCTTTCTGATATTTAAATAAAAACTGCTTGGACTTCAGATCAGGCCTGGTTTCAAAAGTACAAGTGACCAAAACAAAAGATAAGTAAAACTACTGTGTTGTTATTGTTGTTTAGGAGCTAAGTCGTGTCGGACTGTTTGTGACCCCATGGACTGTAGCCCACCAGGCTCCTCTGTCCATGGGATTCTCCAGACAAGAATACTGGAGTGGGTTGCCATTTCTTTCTCCAGCGGACCTTCCAGTGATCTTGCCTTGTCCATGGAGTCGCAAAGAGTCAGACACGACTGAGTGTCTAACACTTTCACTTTCAAGTTCCTTGCAGTGAAATTGTTCTGTAAGGGATAAGCAGTTTTCATTTTGACCCATTTTGCTAGATTTCCCATTAGAGTGATGGTTTCACTTTACATTCCTACTACCAGTGTGTAAGATGGGACTGAACCCATCTCCTGCCTGGCAGGTGGATTCTTTAGCAATGAGCCATCAGCGAAATCCCAGAATTAATGGTACATTAAAGTAAAAGCTGTTTTGTCGCAAAGGGTACTAACTAGAAAGGGAAATAGAGAACCTACAGAATGAGAAAATATATGCAAATACATGGGACTTATATTGAGAATATACGAAGAACTCTAACTCAAAAGTAAAGACAATCTAATTTTAAAACTGGGCAAGGGACATGAAAAGACCTCTCCAAAGATCTACAAATAGTCGATAAGCACAGGAAAAGATGCTCACCCTATTGGTCATCAGGAAAATGCAAATCAAAACCATAATGAGACACCAATTCACACCCACTAGGATGGCTATAAGGAAAACAACAAACTGTGAGGATGAGGGGAAACTGAAAACGTCATACATTATATGTAAACCTCTGCAGCCACTTTGGAAAACAATTAGTTCCTCAAAATGTTAAACATAGTTATTAAATGACCCAGCAATTCCTCTCCCAGGTTCCAACAAAAACTTCAAAAACTTGCACACAAATATTCATACCGAAGCTATTCACAACAGCCAAAAAGTGGGAACAACCAAAATACGCATCAATTTAACTGTGTTGTGAGGTGTCAGTTGCCTTGATTCTGGTAATCACTCCACAACGGCTATCAAATTATCATGTTGTCCACTTTGGTTTTTTAATATTAATTTGGCTGCACCTGGTCTTAGTTGAGGCACATGGGATCTTTAGTTGGGGCATGTGGGATCTAGTTCCACAACAGGGATCAAACCTGGGCTCCCTGCATTGGAAGCATGGACTCTTAGCCACTGGAGCACCAGGAAAGTCCCCTGTGTTGTACACTTTAAATACGTACGACTGTACTTGTCAACTGTCCCTCATGAAGTTGCGGGAGACTCTTTTAGATCCATCACCTGATGAACAGACAAAATGTGTCATATCCAACAATGGAATACTATTCAACCACAAAAGGAAAAAAGTACTGACATGGATGTAACATGGATGACCTTTGAAAACCTTATGCTAAGTGAACGCCAGACAAAATAGGCCACATATTTTATGATTCCACTTAATATAAGATATCCAGAATAAAGAAATCTGTAGAGACAAAAGGATGAGTGCTTGCCAGGGGATGGAGAAGGGAAAATGGGATGTGACTAGGTTAATGGAAATGGAGTTTCCTTTTAGGGTGACGGAAGAAGTCTGGAAGAAGACAATGGTGATGTTTGTACAATATGTAAGGAAACTTAATGCAGTAGAATTGTATACTTTAAAAACGGTAAATTTCATTGTGCGTTTTACACAACTTTTACAGTTTTTTGACATGAAATGGAAACCTGACATATGCGACAACATGGGTGATTCTTGAAAACATTATGCTGTCGAGTTCAGTCAGTCGCCCAGTCGTGTCCGACTCTTCACGACCCCACGAATCGCAGCCCGCCAGGCCTCCCTGTCCATCACCATGTCCCGGAGTTCACTCAGACTCCCGTCCATTGAGTCGGTGATGCCATCCAGCCATCTCGTCCTCGGTCGTCCCCTTCTCCTCCTGCCCCCAATCCCTCCCAGCATCAGAGTCTTTTCCAATGAGTCAACTCTTCGCATGAGGTGGCCAAAGTACTGGAGTTTCAGCTTTAGCATCATTCCCTCCAAAGAAATCCCAGGGCTGATCTCCTTCAGAATGGACTGGTTGGACCTCCTTGCAGTCCAAGGGACTCTCAAGAGTCTTCTCTAACACCACAGTTCGAAAGCATACTGAGAACCCCATGAACCGTATGCTGTCAAAGAAGTCATTAAAGTCGACACACTGCACAATTCCACTTACATGAAATGTTCAGAAAAGGCCAATTTAGAGGCAGAAAGTAGATCAGTGATTACCTGCACACTTGGGGTGGGGGAGGTGGTTTACAAGTGCCAAACTAATGGATACAGGGCTTTTTTGGCGAGGGTGAGGTCAGATTAAAGTTGTGTTCTGAACAACTTTGTGAATATACAAACTAAAAACCACTGGATTGTACATTTTAAATGAGTGATGTTGTTTAAGGAAAAAAAAAAATGCTTGGATATAAACCTTGCTACTGTTGCAGCTTAAAACTCACCTCTGTGACATTTCCCTTATAGTGATCTCAGCCACTTTCTACTCCTTTCTTTCTATTAAAATCAAAACTATTATAGTGAAACAGTTTCTATTTTTTGGTTACTCTGGAAACTAGCTGGAGAAACTGACGGAATCTTATACATTATACAGGCTATGTCATTCCAGTACTGCCTGTTGCCCTCCTCGTGAGCCAGACGCCCAGAACTTGGAATTATTCGTTTGCCTTATGGAAGATCCCTAACTCGTTTCACTTCCCATACTAGATTTTAAAGCTTCAGATCTGAGACCTTGACTTCCATGCCTCCAGGGTCCTGCCTCGAAATATAACAACTCCAGAAAGTCTTTACTGAATTCTTGCTAAAAGGCTACTGAGCATGCCCGCCTTGGCTAAGTCAATTCGACAACACTCCGGAACACAAACTACAGTTCCCGCGTTAAAACGTGGAAAAAACAGCTAAGGATTCGATCTAAAAGGAAAGGCAAAGAAGGTTCGAAGGCTAGGCAGAAGTGAAGGAAAACACCAACACAGCTCACACTGTGTACCTGGCAAAACGGCACTGGGTCAGACACGACCCCTCCCCCGGGGGGGTGGGGTGGCGGTAGAAAAAAAAAAAGCTAAAAAAAATACTAAATTAGTGAAAGAAGGGATGTCAGCTGGACATGAAGGCTACCGATGACGCAGGCTAACTATATACGTTTTCCTAAAGCCGCCCTACCCCAAAAATATGACCCAGCCTTCAGCGTCGACATTAACACAAGACAATGATGAAATGCACTTCCAAGTTCCCAGTTTTCTAAAACCAAACGCCGAGCCGCGGCCAGGATGGAACGACCACCAACGTTTGCGAAGCTCTCCAGTTCCTGCTTTCAACCATCCCCACCGCCATCTTCGAGGTAAGAACTCAGAAGCTCTTCTGAAGAGCTTCCAGCATCATCACCTCCGTGCACAGATCTGCACGGCTGGGCCTTTCCCGGGTCGCCCAGAAGGCGGAGAGGAGGAAGCCCTCCACCGGGTCGTCTCCAAGCCGGAGAGAGGAACGCAATGGGCCGCCGTCTTCCTTCCCCACCCCAACCGGAGCCCCCACCCCCGCCCCCACCACTGCCCCACGGTCTGGTTTTCCAAGGTCCGGCGCGAGGAGGGGCGCGAGGAGGGGCGCGAGTCCCTTTGCGCGGGCCTCACCTGCACACGCCGCGGATGCAGGGCTCCAGCCAGATGCGGTAGGCGGTCTCGATGTGCTCCTGCGACACCTCCTCGGGCCGCACCGTCTCCGCCCAGCGCCAGGCCGCCTTCTCCAGCTGCAGCCGCGGTGCCATGGCCTTGGCCCAGGGAGTGCCTCCTGAGCCCGGCCACCGCTGCCGCCGCCGCCTCCACCGCCGCCCAAATGGATCCCGCCACCTGCCAGCAATGAGGACCAGGCGGTGCCTCAGCCAGCTGGCCAGTCAATCACCTGTGCGCGCCTCAGCCGCCGCGCCTGCCCGCCCGCGCCCGACCCGCACGACCAGCCGCAAAGCGCCGCCGCCGCCGCCGACACCCGACGCCCGCAGCGTCCGCAGACGTTGAGGGTGTACTCCCCGCTGCGGCGTGCGCATGCGCGCGCTCCCAGCAGCCTTTGCGCCGCCCGCGCCTCTCTCTATCGCCCCTCTGTCGCCCCTCTTTTTCGCCTGTCGGGCAGACGACGGGGAAGCTGCTATTCGAGGCTCTCTGGCCACGTCCTCACCGGCGCCGCTGGGGAAGCGACGTCTTAACCACTCTTCAGAACAGAGTCCTGCACACCACTAGTCTCACAAGCCGGCGCCTGGAGGCTTGAAAGCTGCCTGTTCTTGCCCTTTGGTACTTCTTTAACCGTGAAGGAGTTGGGCGAGAGGCCACTCAAGGCACTCCGTAGGTCGGCTGGATTATGGGATGGGACCTGAAACTTGGGTCACCAAAGAAAAACCAGGGTCCGCTCTCTGTACGATTTAAAACTTGATCGTGGACCGCTTTCTGATTCCCCTTTCCCGAGCCCTCCTGACGTCATGGCACGTTCTGGCCTTCTCAGCGAGAACTGGACTACGTGTCCCGGCATACATTGCGTGCTGCCCTTGGGTGCGAGGCATGCTGGGATTCGTAGTCTTCGGAGGCATGGGTTTCCTGAGCCTTGGACTGTGCTGGAGTGCACGCGGGGCCCTGGAGGGCGGGGTTTCTCTACCCTGGAAGGTCATCCTCGCAGGTGGCCAACCCTCCTCACTGTTGATATCTCCATATGCTGATTTCGCCTTTCTTTAGGAACATTCCTTTTTATTCCTTTTTAAACCTTCCCTTTATTCCATCTCTGCCTCTGGATATAAAGAGGAACCTTATCAGAGTGTTTTGCAAACTGTACAGGATACTGCCTGAGTAAGGATTTTGAGGACTTTACTTTTGAGTAAGAGCCCTGGGGCAGGCTAAGCGCTAATTTCTGACTCAATAGCTAGCCAGGTGGGTAACCTTGAACTGGATGCTTTTTTTTTTTTTTTCCACACTTTGCTGCTGCTGGGATTTTGGTTTCCCCACCAAAGATCCACCCTGTAGAGTAAGAGTGCTGAGTCCTAACCATTGGTGGTGGTGGTAGTTGTTCAGTAGCTCAGTCCTGTCGAACTCTTCGCGACCCCATGGACTGCAGCACGCCAGGCCTCCCTGTCCATCACCAGCTCCCGGAGTTTACTCAAACTCCTGTCCATTGAGTCGGTGACTCCATCCAACCATCTCGTCTTCTGTCATCCCCTTCTCCTCCTGCCTTCATTCTTTACCAGCATCCGGGTCTTTCAAGTGGGTTGGCTCTTCCCATCAGGTGGCCAAAGTACTGGAGTTTAGTTTCAGCATCAGTCCTTCCAATGAATATTCAGTTCTGATTTCCTTTAGGATTGACTGGTTGGATCTCGTTGTAGTCCAGGGGACTCTCAAGAGTTTTCCAACACCACAGTTCAAAAGCATCAATTCTTAAGCACTCTCCCTTCTTCATGGTGCAGCTGTAATGTCTACACATGACTACTGGGAAAACCAGACCTTTGACTGTACGGATCTTTGTCAGCAAACTAATGTCTTTGCTTTTTAATATGCTGTCTAGGTTGGTCATAGCTTTTCTCCCACGGATCAAGCATCTTTTGATTTCATGGCTGCAGTTACCATCTGCAGTGATTTTGGAGCCCCCCAAAATAAAGTCTTGTCAGTTTCCATTGTATCCCCATCTATTTTTGCCATGAAGTGATGGGACTGGATACCATGATCTTCATTTTTTGAATGCTGAGTTTTAAGCCAGCTTTTTCACTCTCCTCTTTCAGTTTCATCAAGAAAGTGCTTATGCTTTCTGCCATAAGGATGGTATCATCTGCATATCTGAGGTTATTGATATTTCTTCCAGCAATCTTGTGTCAGGAGACTGTAATTTCCTTGGTTCTATCTTACTGAAACAAAGATTTGAAACAGCAGACCAGTGTTACAGCACAGTTACAGCTCAGAGTTTCATTTGGCAAACAAAGGATAGCACCCTGTGGAGCTGTGAGGGTGGGCGGACCCCAAAAGAGAGGCCTCAACCCATCTTGGCTGTCTTTTTATACGTTTTTGTCTTCCCCGCCTCCCCAACACCACCTCCCAGCTTCCCCTATGCAAATTAGGGCTAGCCAGGAAGGGGGTGTGTTTGTTTCACCTGCGGTTCTCACTCCAGTCGGTGGATATTTCCTTTGTTCCCTTTTTGTGGGCTTCTCCCGCTCTTTGTCTTTTAGCACTTTACCCTGTGCTTCATCCAGCCCAGCATGTCACATGATGTACTTTGCATGATGTACTTCACACTTACAGCAGAAAGTGAGGAAGAACTAAGGAGCCTCTTGATGCAAGTGAAAGAGGAGAGTGAAAAAGTTGACTTAAAACTCAACATTCAGAAAACTAAGATCATGGTGTCTGGTCCCATCACTTCCTGGAAAATAGACGGGGAAAAGGTGGAAACAGTGACAGACTTTATTTTGGGGGGCTCCAAAATCACTGCAGATGGTGACTGCAGCCATGAAATTAAAAGACACTTGGTCCTTAGAAGAAAACCTATGACCAATCTAGACAGCATATTAAAAAGCAAAGACATTAGTTTGCTGACAAAGGTCTGTACAGTCAAAGGTCTGGTTTTTCTAGTAGTCACGTATAGATGTTACAGCTGGACCATAAAGAAGCGAGAGTCCCAAAGAATTGATGCTTTTGAACTGTGGTACTGGAGAAGACTCTCCCAGGGACAGCAAGGAGATCCAACCAGTCAATCCTAAAGGAAATCAGTCCTGAATGTTCACTGGAAAGACTGATGCTGAAGCTGAAATTCCAATACTTTGGCCACCTGATACAAAGAACTAACTCATTGGAAAAGACCCTGATGCTGGGAAATGATTGAAGGCAGGAAGAGAAGGGGACGACGGAGGATGAGATGGTTGGATGGCGTCACCGACTCTTTGGACATAAGTTTGAGTAAGCTCAGGGAGTTGGTGATGGACAAGGAAGCCTGGCATGCTGCACTCTGTGGTGTCCCAAAGAGTCAGACAAGACTGAGAGGCTGAACTGAACTGAGTTCTGCATATGAGTTAAATAAGCAGGGTGACGATATACAGCCTTGATGTACTCCTTTCTCAATTTGTATCAGTCCGTTGTTCCATGTCTGGTTCTTCTAACTATTGCTTCTTAACCTGCATACAGGTTTTTCAAGAGGCAAGTAATGTGCCCTGGTGTTCCCATCTCTTTAAGAAATTTCCCAGTTTGTTGTGATCCACACAATCAAAGGCTTTAGTGTAGTCAGTGAAGCAGAACTAGATGTTTTTCCAAATTCTCTTGCCTTTTCTCTGATCCAACAGATGTCGGCAATTTGATTGATGGTTCCTCTGCCTTTTCTAAATCCAGCTTGAACCTCTGGAAGTTCTCAGTTCACGTACTCTTGAAGCCTGTCTTGGAGAATTTTGAGCATTACTTTGCTAGCGTGTGAAATGTGGTTTGAGCATTCTTTGGCATTGCCTTTCTTTGGGATTGAAATGAAAACAGACTTTTTCCAGTCCTGTGGCCACTGTTGAGTCTCCCAAATTTACTGGCATATTGAGTGCAGCACTTTCACGGCATCATCTTTTAGGATTTGGAATAGCTCAACTAGAATTCTATCACCTCCACTAGCTTTGTTCTTAGCGATGCTTCCTAAGGCCCACTTGACTTCACATTCCAGGATGTCTGACTCCAGGTGAGTTATATGCTATCACACTCGAGGTGTGATAATTACACCATCATGGTTATCTGGGACATGATCTTTTTGTATAGTTCTTCTGTGTATTCTTGCCACTTCTTAATATCTTCTGCTTCTGTTAGCTCCATACCATTCCTGTCCTTTATTGTGCCCATCTTTGCATGAAATTTTCCCTTGGTATCTCTAATTTTCTTGAAGAGATCTCTAGTCTTTCCCATTCTATTGTTTTCCTCTGTTTCTTTGCATTGATTACCTAGGAAGCCTTCCTTATGTCTCCTTGCTATTCTTTGGAACTCTGCATTCAGATGGGTATACCTTTCCTTTTCTACTTGTCTTCTTTTCATAGCTATTTGTAAGGCCTCCTCAGACAACCATTCTGCCTTTTTGCATTTCTTTTTCTTGGGGATGGTTTTGATCACTGCCTCCTGTGCAGTGTCACGAACCTTTGTCCATAGTTCCTCAGGCACTCTGTCTATTTGATCTAGTTCCTTCAATCTGTTTGTCACTTCCACTTTATAATTTTAAGGGATTTCATTTAGGTCATACCTGAATGGCCTAGTGGTTTTCCCTACTTTCTTCAATTTAAGTCTGAATTTTGCAATGAGGAGTTCATGATCTGAGCCAAAGTTGGCTCACAGTCTTTTTTTGCTGACTGTATACAGCTTCTTCATCTTCAGCTGCAAAGAATATGATCAATCTGATTTCGGTATTCACCGTCTGGTGATGTCCATGTATAGAATCCCTTGTGTTGTTGGAATAGGGTGTTTGCTATGATCAGTGCATTCTCTCTGCAAAACTCTGTTAGCCTTTGCCCTGCTTCATTTTATACTCCAAGACCAAACTTGCCTGTTGCTCCAGGTATCTCTTGACTTCCTACTTTTGCATTCCAGTCCCCTATGATGAAAAGGACATCCTTTGTTTTGGTGTTAGTTGTAGAAGGTCTTGTAGGTCTTCTTTGAACCGTTCAGCTTCAGCTTCTTCAGCATTACTGGTTGGGGCAAAGACTTAGATTACTGTGATATTGAATGATTTGCCTTGGAAATGAACAGAGATCTTTCTGTTGTTTTTGAAATTGCACCCAAGTATTTCATTTTGGACTCTTGTTGACTGTGAGGGCTACTCCATTTCTTCTAAGGGATTGTTGCCCACAGTAGTAGATATAATGGTCATCTGAATTAAATTCGCCCATTCTGGTCTATTTTAGTTCACTGACTCCTAAAATGTCGACGTTCACTCTTGTCATCTCCTCTCTGACCACTTCCAATTTACCTTGATTCATGGACCTAACATTCCACTTTCTTATGTGATTTTTTTTTTTTTACAGCATTGGAGTTTACTTTCACCACCAGACACATCCACAGCTGGGTGTTGTTTTCACTTTGGCTCAGGCTCTTCGTTCCTCTGGAGCTCTTTCTCCACTCTTCTGTAGCATATTGGGCACCTACTGACTTGGGGAGTTCACCTTTCAGTGTCAGATCTTTCTGCCTTTTCATACTGCTCATGAGGTTCTTAAGGTAAGAATGGCCCATTGGACTGCCAAGGAGTTCTCCAGACTGGGTCCTTCATGTGTGCAGTTCTTTATAGACAGATGCCCACTGAAGGAAGGATGAAAATAAGACACGGTCCTTGCACTTGGGCGTGGGTGAGGGAAGAACAGTGGAAACCCAAAGTAAGGTCCCCTTATTTGGAAGGTTTGGAGTACTTGGGCAACATCTTCCCAGGAGGGATAACTCTTAAACCTACTCTTCATAGATGAATAGAACTTAGCCAGGTTAGAAGAAAGGTACCATTCTAGACAAAGGGAATGACAAGGAAGACAAAGACAGAAGCGAGAACCGTCTTAGTATGAGGCCACAACTCTGAGCAGGGGAGGTGAGCCTTTGAGAGACTAACCAAGACTTTGCCTTTATCCGAGGGACTCACTAAAACATTTAAAGCTGGTGCATGATACAAGGGGGATTTGCATTTTTTGTAACTTCCTCAGTCTAAGTCAAGGACAGAGGCTGAGAAACTACTTATAAAACTACAGAAGTAAAGAAGCCAGGGATAATGAATGAATGGGGCAGGGTAATGTATGTGGAATGAGGAGAAAAACTTGAAAGATATTTAGGACATGGAATCCCTAAACATGATGGGTTGGTCTAAGCAAAGCCTGTCTAGCTTTCTGTTATTCGACCTTCAGGTCCAGGTCATAACCCTTTCCCAGGTGCTTACAGCTCTCTGTGTGACTGCCTCACTTAGCACATGATGAAACTGTGGAGACTGTTCACTATGCTGTCACTGCTGTATGCCAGTTTTCTAACTGGGTAGTTAAACAAGTAGAGTTTCTACCAAGTGAGATTAAAAAGTATAGAAAAGGAAAGTTTAGAAGGGAGATGCTTTCCATTTCTAATACATTGCATTTTAAATGCATCAGGGACATCCATGTAGAGATAGCAGACATGAGTCTGAATCTTACAGGGCGTATTGCTCCTGGGGCTTTTCAGTCTCCACTGGATGAGTCTCATCAGCATTCAAATATGCTGTAATTTCTCCCAGGTTTAACAAACCCTGCTCTTGACTTCACATCCTCTGCCAGTTACCATCCCAATTCTTTGTTCTTCTTTATAGCAAAACTCCTGAAAATAGTGGTCTAGCGTCTTCTCCAGTTCCATAATTCCCCATCCTCCTTAAATCTATTCTAAATCAGGCTCTTCCCCTCCAAACCAATCACATTAAGGTCATCAAAGTCCTCCACATTGTGAAATTCAGTGGTTAGCTCACACTCTATTTTACTTGACCCGTCTGCAGCATTTGACCTAGTTTTTCACTCTGTTCTCTCGGAACTTTTTTTTTGGCTGCGCTGGGTCTTCGTTGCTGCATGGGCTGTCTATGGCTGTGAGCAGAGGCTGCTCTCTGATTGCAGTGTGTGGGCTTCTTATTGCAACAGCTTCTCGCTGCAGAGCACGGGCTCAAGGCGCTCAGGCTTCGGCACTGGCACACATGGGCTCGGTAGTTGAGGCACGTGCACTCTAGAGCACTGGCTTAGCAGGGGCGGTGCACGGGCCTGGCTGCCCTGCCACCTGTGCTGTCTTCCTGGATTAGGGATCAAACGCACGTGCCCTGCACTGGCAGGTGGAGCCTCAACCACTGGACCACCAGGGAAGCCCCGACACTTTCTTAACTCGCAGTGTTCCTGAGCACAACTCGCATGCCTGATGCACAGTGAGTACAAACAACCTGAAATGTTGGCGTTTGGAGCAGAGAACAGTTTATTGCAGGGCCAGCTGAGGAGACCTATGGCTCTTGTTCAAAAAACCCAAACTCCCTCATGGTTTGGGGGAGATGTTTTATAGGTGAAATTTGGGGTGAGAGTTGCAGAGTGTGTGACTTTCTTGTGATTATTTGGTGGTGAGATAAGAGGGTGGCAGGAATCTCCTGCTCAGCTTGAAGTTATCATCCCCCACCCGGGTAGGGGCCTTAGTTCCAGCAGAAGAACTCAGATATTTTTATGTATATTCCTTGAGGAGGAACCAGGACCCTGCCCAAGGCTGCACTATGGTTTCCTGACTGTACCTCCCCTGTTAATGCACTCCCTGCCCTCTGCCATTTGTAACTGTTTGAACTAGCCATGAAATTAAAGGATGCATGCTCCTTGCAAGAAAAGTTATGACCAACCTAGACAGCATATTAAAAAGCAGAGACGTTACTTTGCCAACAAAGCTCTGTCTAGTCAAGGCTATGGCTTTTCCAGTAGTTGTGTATGGATGTGAGAGTTGGACTATAAAGAAAGCTGAGCACCGAAGAATTGATGCTTTTGACCTGTGTTGTTGGAGAAGACTCTTGAGAGTCCCTTGGACTGCAAGGAGACCCAACCAATCCATCCTAAAGGAGATCAGTCCTGAATATTCCTTGGAAGGACTGATGCTGAAGCTGAAGCTCCAATACTTTGGCCACCTGATGGGAAGAGCTGACTCATTTGAAAAGACCCTGATGCTGGCAAAGATTGAGGGCAGGAGGAGAAGGGGACAACAGAGGATGAGATGGTTGGATGGCATCACAGACTCCATGGACATGAGTTTGAGTAAAGTCTGGGACTTGATGATGGACAGGAAGGCCTGGCGTGCTGCAGTCCATTAGGTTGCAAAGAGTCGGACACGACTGAGCGACGGAACTGAAATGAACTGAACTGAACCTGCCCTTTGGAACACAGGGAAAAGTCATGGGGGTTGAGTGAAGCCTGTTTTCTACCAACAGGGAATGAGAGACAGAGAAAGGATTTATACCAGAGAGCCCCACAGTGTCCTCGTCGGTTTCAGTAGGACACCACACTCTCCTGGTTTTTCCATCACACACTGGCCATTCTTTTTCAGGGCCCTTGGCTGATTCTTTCTTGTCTCTCTAACTTGTAATCCTGAGTGGCCTAGGGTTGTGCTTGGACCTCTTCTCAAACTACAGTTACTCCCTGGGTGATCTGATCTCATGGCTTTAGATACCAGCTGTTGTTCAAGTCACTCAGTCGTGTCTGACTGTGTGACCCCATGGACTGCGGCACGCCAGGCCTCCCTGTCCATCACCAACTCCCGGAGTTTACTCAAACTCATGTCCATCGAATCTGTGATGCCATCCAACCAACTCCTCCTCTGTCATCCCCTTCTCCTGCCCTCAGTCTTTCTCAGCATCAGGGTCTTTTCCAGTGAGTCGGCTCTTCACATCAGGTGGCCAAAGTATTGGAGCTTCAGCATCAGTCCTTCCAGTGAATATACAGAGTTGATTTCCTTTAGGATTGACTGGTTTGATTTCCTTACTTTCCAAGGGACTCTCAGAGGTCTTCTCCAGCACAATTCAAAGGCATCAATTCTTCGGTGCTCAGCCTTCCTTGTGGTCCAACTCTCACATCCATACATGACTACTGGGAAAAAACATAGCTTTACTATATAGACCTTTGTCAGCAAAGTGGTATCTCTGCTTATCACTTCTTTAATTTGCTGCCCCACGCCCAAACTGCGTACTTACTTATTGTGTGTTATCGTTGGCTGTCCTGGGGCTTCCTTGCTGTGCGTGGGCTTTCTCTAGTTGCTTGGCGTGTGCCTCTTGTGGCTTCTCTTCTTTCAGAACACTGACTCTAGGGCACGTGGGCTCAGTCATTGTGGTGCTCGGACTTAGTTGCCCTGTGGCATGTTAAGTCTTCCCAGACCAGGGAGCAAACCTGTATTCCCTGCATCACAAGGCAAACTGTTTACCACTGGGCCACCAGGAAGTCCCCACTCTCTGCTTAGATTCTTCACTAATTGGACGTCCAAACCCTTAGTTTCTTCATCCTGTCAGTTTCTTACAAATGTCTTATTTCTTTGTCTAAAAACTAAAACCTGCCTGCTTTGGCCATTTCTCAGGTCCCATTTCTACGGTACTCCCACACACATAAATTAAAATTGGCTTCTTTTTCTCTTTTTAAACTGTCTTGTGTCAATTTTATTAGTAGTCCAGCCAGAAGAACTCAAGATGGGGTGGGGGTGGAAATTTTCCCCTCCCCAACACCTTTTTATAGTCTGATCTTGGCTTAGCGTGGAAACCAGATGAACATTCCTCTGTTCAAAAACTTCCAAAAACTTAACCACTTCATTCAGCGTCAGTGACAAAGGGCCTCCCGCCCCATATTGCCCGGAGCTCCTTCCCTACCACTGTCCCTTCCTGCAGCTTTGTTCCAATAGCACTCCCTCCTAGTTCCAGAACTACTCAAGTGGACTCCTGCTTCTCTTATCTGGAGCTTTCTTCCCCTGCACAGCCACAGGGCTTCTCTTTCAAGTGATGTTTTGGGAACGGGGAGGACCCTAGGAAGAAGGTCCAGAAGAACAATTGTTAGATATAAGGAGAACCAGAGGAATTGAATACCTCAAGCTTAGGGAGGAGAGTTTCAAGAAGATTGGAATGGTCAGCTATGTTAAATTCCTCTTTTTTTCCTTCTAATTTCTTGGCTCCCTTCACAAAATTATTAAAATAATTATCTACCCCAACATTGTCGAATATAAATCTGAGTCACATATGCAGTTTTAAGTTTCCTAGTGGCCACATCTAAAAGAGTAAAAAGAAACAAGTGAAATTAATTTTAATAATACATTTAACCCAATACAGCCAAAATGTTTACATTTCCACATGAAGTCAATCTTTTGAAAACTTTAATATGATATTCTTTCCACACTACATTTTGGAGATTTGGTATGCATTTTACACTTACTTCTCATCTCAGCTGAAACTTGCCACATTTACGTTCTCAAAAGCCACATGTGGTGAGTGACTACCATGGCAGACAGCACAGACCTGTATTCTCTTGACGTCATCTCCTGTTGTACAGCAGAAAGGGTAGGGGGTTCCCAGAGAAAGAGAACCAGCATGGCTTCCTTGATATAAGTGAAAACATTTTAGGCTAAGCCATTTTGTGATCTAAACCTGACCACAATGCTTGCCCTTGAGTGGGTCTCAGTAATTAGTCAGTTCAGTTGCTCAGTCGTGTCTGACTCTGCAACCCCATGGACTGCAGCATGCCACGCCTCCCTGTCCATCACCAACTCCCAGACTTTACTCAGACTCATGTCCATGGAGTCTGTGATGCCATCCAACCATCTCATCCTCTGTCGTCCCCTTCTCCTCCTGCCTTCAATCTTTCCCAGCATCAGGGTCTTTTCAAATGAGTCAGCTCTTCACATCAGAAGAGCTGATGACTTCGTCATCTTCCAAAGTATTGGAGTTTCAGCTTCAGCATCAGTCCTTCCAATGAACATTCAGGACTGATTTCCTTTAGGATGGACTGGTTGGATCTCCTTGTAATCCAAGGGACTCTCAAGAGTCTTCTCCAACACCACAGTTCAAAAGCATCAATTCTTCGGCATTCAGCTTTTTTTATAGTCCAACCCTCACATCCATACATGACTACTGGAAAAACCATAGCCTTGACTAGACAGAGCTTTGTTGGCAAAGTAACGTCTCTGCTTTTTAATATGCTGTCTAGGTTGGTCATAACTTTTCTTTCAAGGAGTAGGCATCTTTTTATTTCATGGCTGCAGTCAGCATCTGCAGTGATTTTGGAGCCCAAGAAAATAAAGTCTGCCACTGTTTCCACTGTTTCTCTATCTATTTGCCATGAAGTGATGGGACCAGATACTATGATCTTAGCTTTCTGAATGTTGAGCTTTAAGCCAACTTTTTCACTCTCCTCTTTCACTTTCATCAAGAGGCTCTTTAGTTCTTCCTCACTTTCTGCCATAAGTGTGGTGTCATCTGCATATCTGAGGTTATTGATATTTCTCCCAGCAGTCATGATTCCAGTTTGTTCTTCATCCAGTTCACTATTTAATTACCGTAAGGAATTTGAGGGAATGCAGGAGCACAGGAAAAGCAGTCAAGAAAGATCAATAGTTTAGCAATGAAGCAGAGTCCTAGTTCTTCCTCAAGGGATATATATAATCGGGTTTTGCTAGAACTAAGGCCCCCACCCAGGTGGAGGACAGTAGCTACATGCTGAGATCCCAGAACCTAAGAAATGATGTTGCTGACCTTTGCTGACCTTCGTGACTTGAATCAACTGAAGTTGGATTCTGCCAACCTGTACCCCAGTTCTATGCTGAATTCCCCTCTGCTCAGCCCCTTCATGAACATGCATGTACCCTTAGCTGAGAAGAGAAGAAAGCTAAAGGCAAAGGAAAAAAGGAAAGATATGCTCATTTGAATGCAGAGTTCCAAAGAATAGCAAAGAGAGATAAGAAAGCCTTCCTCAGTGATCAATGCAAACAAATAGAGGAAAACAATAGAATGGGAAAGACAGATCTCTTCAAGAAATGAGAGATACCAAGGGAACATTTCATGCAAAGATGGGCTCAATAAAGGACAGAAATGGTATGGACCTAACAGAAGCAGAAGATATTAAGAAGTGGTAAGAATACACAGAACTATACAAAAAGATCTTCACGACCCAGATAACCATGATGGTGTGATTATCACACCTAGAGTGTGATAGCATATAACTCACCTAGAGCCAGACACCCTGGAATGGACAGTCAAGTGGGCATTGAGAAGCATCACTACGAACAAAGCTAGTGGAGATGATGGAATTCCCGTTGAGTTATTTCAAATCCTAAAAGATGATGCTGTGAAAGTGCTGCACTCAATATGCCAGCAAGTTTGGAAAACTCAGCAGTGGCCACAGGACTAGAAAAAGTCAGTTTTCATTCCAATCTCAAAGAAAGGCAATGCCAAAAAATGTTCAAACTACCACACAATTGCACTCATTTCACATGCTAGCAAAGTAATGCTCAAAATTCTCCAAGTGAGGCTTCAACAGTACATGAACGGTGAACTTCCAGATGTTCAATCTGGATTTAGAAAAGGCAGAGCAACCAGAGATCAAATTGCCAACATCCATTGGATCGTTGAAAAAGCAAGAGAGGTCCAGGAAAACATCTGGTTTACTGATTACGCCAAAGTCTTTGACTATGTGGATCACAACAAACTGGAAAATTCTGAAAGAGATGGGAATACCAGACCACCTTACCTGCTTCCTGAGAAATCTGTATTCAGGTCAAGAAGAAATAGTTAGAAGTGGACATGGAATAACAGACTGGTTCCAGACCGGGAAAGGAGTATGTCAAGGCTGTATACTGGGGTCACCCTGCTTATTTAACTTCTATGCATAATACATCATGCAAAATGCTGAGCTGGGTGAAGCACAGACTGGAATCAAGATTGCTGGGAGGAATATCAATAACCTCAGATATGCAGATGATACCACCCTTATGGCAGAAGGCAAAGAAGAACTAAAGAGCCTCTTGATGAAACTGAAAGAAGATGTTGGCTTAAAACTCAATATTCAGGAAACCGAAGATCATGACATCCAGTCCCATCACTTCATGGCAAATAGACGGGGAAACAGTGGAAACAGTGACAGACTTTATTTTGGGGGGATCCAAAATCACTGCAGATGGTGGCTGTGGCCATAAAATTTAAAGATGCTTGCTCCTTGGAAGAAAAGCTGTGACCAACCTAGAAAGCGTATTAAAAAGCAGAGACATTACTTTTCCAACATAGTCAAAGCTATGGTTTTTCCAGTAGTCATGTATGGATGTGAGAGTTGGACTAGAAAGAGACCTGAACACCGAAGAACTGATGCTTTTGAACTGTGGTGTTTGAGAAGACTTTTGAGAGTCCCGTGGACTGCAAGGAGATCCAACCAGTCCATTCTGAAGGAAATCATTCCTGAATATTCATTGGAAAGACTGATGCTGAAGCTGAAACTCCAACACTTTGGCCACCAGATGCAAAGAACTAACTCATTAGAAAACACTCTGATGCTGGGCAAGATTGAAGGCAGGAAGAGAAGGGGATGACAGAGGATGAGATGATTGGATGGCTTCACCAACTCTATGGACATGAGTTTGAGTAAACTCTGGGAGTTGGTAATGGACAGGAAAGCTTGGCGTGCTACAGTCCATGGGGTCACAAAGAGTCAGACACGACTAAGTGACTGAACTGAACTTCACTTGAAAATTCCCCAATTTTGCTGTTTGGGGAGACACTGCTTTGGGAAAGATCCCCAGTGTTTTCCTTACTTGTTGCAAGTGATAAATCCTTCCTTCTCCCTCTTTTTGCCTTGGTTGTGTCTTTTGACTCCACACATCAAAAGGGAACCCAGTTTTCTGGTAAAACTATTTCCTCTTCAACCAACTGCAATCTGGCCTATGACCTTATCACTCCTCTACAGCTGCTTGTTACCAACGCAAGACAGTGCCTGGCATACAGTAGGTACTTAGGAAATGCTTGAAAAAAATGAATGAATGTATATCAGTCTGACTAAGAATTAATGTTCTAATTCCAGAGTTGTGGTTAGAAGTAGATTCTTTTTACCACATGAAGGAGGCCTGAAACCTGTACATACTCACAAATTATATACAAAGCACAGGAAAAATTTTCATGTCATTGGTCATTCTTCCAAGACTCAGTGGGGAAGAAAGGCAAAAAACCCAAGCCAAAAATGGAATTGAAGAAAATTCCCTGGTGGTCCCGCAGTTACGACTTGATGCTTTCACTGCTGGGGGGAAGGTTCAATTCCTGGTTGGGAAACTAAGATCCTGCAAATTGTGGCATCAATTCAGTTCAGTTGCTCAGTCGTGTCCAACTCTTTGTGACCCCATGGACTGCAGCACACCAGGTCTCCCTGTCCATCACCAACTCCTGGACTTTACTCAAACTCATGTCCATGGAGTTGGTGATGTCGTCCAGCCATCTCATCCTCTGTCTTCCCCTTCTCCTCCTGCTCTCACTCTTTCCCAGCATCAAGGTCTTTTCCAGTGAATCTGCTCTTTGCATCAGTTGGCCAAAGTTTTGAAGCTTCAGCATCCGTCCTCCCAATGGGTTGATTTCCTTTAGGATTGACTTGTTTGTTCTCCTTTCTGTCCAAGGGACTCTCAAGTGTCTTCTCCAGAACCACAATTGGAAAGCATCAATTCCTCGGTGCTCAGCCTTTTTTATGGTCCAACTCTCATATCTGTACTTGACTACTGGAAAAGCCATAGCTTTGACTATAAGAAACTTTGTTGATAAAGTGATTACCTTTGTTGATAAAGTCTCTGCTTTTTAATACAGTCAAGATACTCCCTTTTATAATTTTATGGTGGACAACTATTCATCCTGTTAATTCTAAACATTTTATGATTTTCATCTGTTCAAGTTATTGTGAACAATATGTTTTCTGTCTCTCTATGAGGTGTATGTAGTCATGTTTAAGAGAATTTATTATTCTTGAATCCTTGCATATACTAGTCAATGTGTACATGCCTGGGATAGTTTCTGAAATGTCTATTGTTTTCCTTGTCCAGTTAGTGCAAATTGGGCTTCGTGATCTGGTGATATGTGGATATTAGTATTACAAAGAAAAAAAGATATTACTAGTATTTATGATAGACATAATTTTCTTGGATATATAGAGATCTTTTCTGGTTTTTCCAGTGTGTTAGATAAGAACTCATTACACTTTGGGTACACTTTATTTTTACATTATATTTTACATTTGTCTTCATTTCTCTTGTCAGTCTTCATTTTTCATCTGGCTAGTCTAATGACTTGTAAGAGCTTCAGTTCATCCAATCAATGATGCCTTCTTTCTCTAGATCAGTAAAAATGACTGTGATCTCATTATTTCATGTGATTGCATTCATTTCATTTATTGACTTTCATATTAACAACCTTTGCCAATATATGGATAGTGGAAAGGGAAGAACTATTTCCCCATGTGACTTAGTGTTGACAAACCTTCCTTAAGATGGTAATCATGGAGAATTCCCTGGTGGTCTAGTAGTTAAGACTCCTTGTTTCCAATGCAGGGGGCACAGATTTGATCCCTGGTCAGGGAAGTTCCACATGCCTCAAAGGGTGTGGCAAAAAGAAACAAAAAGATTGTTATCATAGAAAGAGTATGGATGTGGAAGTCAGAAAGACCTGGAGTTCAAACTCTGGCTCTGCCCAGTTTGGCTGTGAAATGAGTATTAACACCATGTTCGGCCTGCGTGGGAAGTGGGTCCACTGCAACCAGAAGGGGGCGCTGTCGGGTAAAACTACACAAGCGGGCTCTCCCGAGCCTTCTCAACTTCTGCCTGGAACTCTGCTGACCCTCTCCACATCCAGCGAGATCCATCCATGCTTCATCTTTCAGCTCAGACAACTCCTCCTCTGGGAAGCCAGACTGTTTCCCCACTTCCTAGTTACATTTAACACCCCTGTGCCTCAACTTCTCCATCTGTAAAACGGGGATGATAATACTACCTACTTCATGGCAGTAATTTGAAGAGAAAATGTTCCAATACATGACAACAGTCCATGCAAACAGAAAGCATTCAATAAATTCTTGATTGGTTTATCATTAATTATATATATATGTATATATATATTTTTTCTGCACAGTGCAACAGGCGGAATCTAAGTTCCCCCACTAGAGATTGAACCCATGCCTCCTACATTGGAAGCATGGAATCTTAACCCCTGGACTGCCAGGGAAGTCCCAATAATAGTGTTGTTAATAGTTACTATTGTTTATTCATTTAATTAATACTTGTTAATTTTACTGTTCTCTGGCTTCTCTCCATCAGAGAAGGCTGTGGTCCCACTTCTGTTTCCATGGTCCGGTCTCTAATAATGCTGAAGTGTAGTTTTGTTTTGCGTGTCTACTATCTCTGAGCTACTTAAGGGCAGACATGTGTCCTTTACCTCTTTAACTCAGCAACTAGTGCAAGACCAGGTACTTGGTACTTTGGGTCAACGTGGAATGATATGTTAGGAGGAGAATGGGGTCTGGAGGCCCTGGAAAATGAGCATGTAAGGTTGCCTTTCATTTCTGGGGCTTCATTTTTCCTATTTTTTTTTCCCCCAGGTGGTTCCCCACCCATGGATCAGACCCGTGCCCCCTGCAGTGGAAGCAAGAAGTCTTAACCACTGGACCACCAGGAAAATTCTGGGACTACTTTGAACAAGGCCTCTAATCTGGCTGGACTTGGCTTCCTCATCTATAAAAGATAATTATCCCTGCTTCAGGGCTTTTCTAGAGTAAGACATTCAAAGCACCAGGCTTGGAGTTGATCAAGGAATAGTTACTTACTAGTAGCTCATCAAACTGTAAGTTGCATAAAAATGTGACAGATGAGATGTGACTGCCTTGATGTAGGAATAATAGCCCATATTCAGGACTCACAGAAAGTCTGAGGGGAGAGAGTCCTTGGAGATGATCCAGTCTGACTGACTCAGTGTACATAATGAAGGCAATGTGATTGGGTGGGACAGTGGCCCTTCTCTAGAGATAGCTGCTCCAGTGCTCTTTGCCTGGAAGATTCCATGGGCGAGGGAGCCTGGCGGGCTACAGTCCATCGGGTCACAATGAGTCAGACACAAAGAGCACACACCCATGCACGCACACACGAGACAGGTGAGCATGTAGTGAAGAGACCAAAGCCTCAGTTTTAAGATGCTGGATGTTTGGTTTCTTGGTGAGTTGCCACCATCCCCAGACAGTAAGCCGAATGGTGTCCTGCAGCCTTCCAGGGGCAGTTCCTAGGGGGCACAAGTTTCTTCATCCTCGTCCTGGTGTTGACTGCCCTCTAGTGGGCATTTTCTCCAGCATCTTGGGTACCCGCTGAATTCCCCAGAAGTAACCCTGTGGCTCTCATGCCCTGTCTTGCGGCTTTACCATTATCCAAGTGCTGACTCCTCCCCAAATTATATCCGCCCTCCTCTTTTCCTCTCCCCTGGAACATATAAGGAGCATCTCAATTTCAGTGTGTCCAAAACTGAGCTCCTCCCCACCCCACTGCCCCTCATCCCACTTACGGCCAACTCCCTCCTTCCAGATGCTCAGGTTAAATTCCAGGGTGCCCTCCTTGACTTTTTTCTTTTCTTCACACCCCAAGTCCAATCTTTCCACAAATCCTACTGGCTGTGCCTTCAAAATATGTCCAGAATCTGACTACTTCTTGCTACCGCTATCCTAGTCCAGGATACCATCATTTCTAGACTTATTAAAATAGTCTCCTGTCTGGTCCTGCAGCATCTGGCCTTGGCCAGCGGCTCTCATCAGAGAAAAGGCCAAAGGCCTCACGACGGCCTCTAGGGCCCTACGTGTCTGACTTATTTCCCGTCACTCCCCAATGATGCACTCACTCCACACTGTTGTTGCTTGTGCCAGACATGCTCCTGGCTCAGGGCCTTTGCACTTGCCATTTCCTCTACCTAGTATATTCTTCAAAGAACTGCATGGCTGTACTCCCTTCAGATCTTTACTTAACAAACCCGTCTCTGTGGGGACTTCCCGAATTATCTTATCAAAATTCCAACATCTCTCTGACATTTCACATCACCCAGCCCTGCTTTATGTTTTTGCTTCTTAAATATTTATCACTATTCAAAACATCAAATATTTTACTCCTCTGTCCTTCTCTAAGGGTAGAGTTTTTGTTTATTTTGCTCCCTAAAGTATCTCCAATGCCTAACAGGTCAGAGACATTTGAAAAATGAATTTACATTATTCTTTTAATTTAAGCTTCCCGACAATCCAGTAGAACGCTGCAGCCTTGTCCCCATTTTGTAGATGAGAAAACTGTGGCACAGAGAGGTGAAGTCACTTGCTTAAGGGTCACACAGCTAGGATATGGGACCCAGGGAAATACTTTACCCCCCTTACCTGCAAACACTATTTAATACCATTATCTATACTCAGAGATTTCTCATCATTTAAATGAGGCTCATAGAGTGCCCTCTTTATAGGTTCATTGTGACAATAATGTGTGGTAAAGCACGAAACACGCTTACAGCCGGTGACTGGCATGTTGCAAGCACTTAAGAAGTGATTGCTAGAAATACGACAAAGTCTACATTAGTTCATGAAAGGTAGGGATGCTTCAGGCACAGAGCCCAGTCAAGGGACCAGGAAGTACTATTATTACATTTAATACAATTTCTGTATAGAAACGCCTATGCATCCTTTAGGGCCCAACTCAGAAATGCCCTTCTTGGGGACCTCCCTGGTGGTCCAGTGGTCAGCACTCCATGCTCCCAGTGCCGGGCCCTGGGTCTGATCCCTGGTCAGAGAGCTGAGATCCTGCATGCTGCAAGGAAGGCCGCGTGTGCCATAACCAAGACACAGCACAGCTGAGTTTAAAAAATAAATGCCCTTCTCTGGGAAGGCTTTCCTGACTTCCCATGGTACTTCATTTTCCTGGTAAGGTTGGAATTTCTTTAATTTTCTTTGTTTGTTTGATCTGAAGCCCCTAGAAGGCTATGAGCTCCTTAAGGGCCAGGTTTTTTTGGTCTTGAAGTATGGACAGTTTGAGGGCCTTCTATAAAAATATAAAATTATAAAACCAGATTTGAAAATAAGTATTTATTTAAGATGAGAAAAAATTAGTGTGTTGAATAATAGATGTGTGTTATAATTTTTAAGGCAGGTGGTAAACCTTCCTATGTCTTGTGAGGTTTCATCTTGTTGTGGGACAAACACTGTTTTACAAATGCTATTTGCTTCATTTTTTAAAGCTGAGGTTACGAACGTGAGTGACTAAATAGCAAAGCTGCATGTGCAGTGAAACGTGACTTCATGCTCTGATTATGCTTTCTGCGTTTCTACCTGCTACAGTGGAAAACAGGAACTGCCCTAAAGCCTAAAAATAAAATGTTCTAAACCCAAATCCCGGAGCATTTTAGTGGGCTTAGCATTTTTGAGAAAGGTACTAACTCCCCAACTACTCAAAACCCTCCCAAGGAAAAGTTTTGCCTTTTCATAAGACTTGTTCCATTCACATCTTTTGCTAACTAGGGTGAAAGAGCTTTAGACTAAGCCTCACTTTTATTAACACCATTTCTCGGAAAGGAAGTTTTTCATGCTGACACTTCCAGTGTCAGGAAGCCCAAATACTCTGTACTCATAAGCTTTTATTTGTCTAAACTTTACTTCGTGGAAGTGTGGTTGGTCCACGGTGCTGTGTTAGTTTCCGCTCTACAGGAAAGCGATCCAGCTGTGTATATACATACACACACCCATTCTTTGCCATTGAGACTTATCACAGGGCTTTGAGTGTGGTTCCCGGCACTCTACGGTAGGGTCTGTCTGTCCGTTCTACATGCAGTAGTTGGCATCTGCTAACGCCAGACTCCCAGTCCATGCTCCTCCTCTCCCCATCCCCCGGGCAGCCGCAAGTTTGCTCTCCATGTCTGTGAGTCTCTGTTTCCACGCTGAGTTTGTTCGCGTCATGTTTTGGGTTCCACGTGTTGAGTGATATCCCATGGTGCTTGTCTTTCTTCCTGCCTCACTTAGCGTGATACTCTCCAGGTCCATCCGTGTTGCTGCAGGGGGCATTCTTTCATTCTTTTTTATGGCTGAGCAATACTGCATTGTATGCATACACCACATCTTTACGCATCCATCTGTTCATGGACGTTTATGTGGTCTCCATGTCGTGGCTGCTGTGAACAGAAGCATAAATACTCTTAGTCATCTTCATTCTTCTCATTACCAATGAGGTCTTTCTCCATCTTGTTCTGAAGAATGAACGAAAGTTTGAGGAACATTTTTCAGAGGTTGAACCACAGCAAGAAGAAGACCCTCTACATCCTCCAGACACTAGGCACCTTCTGCCATACATGTCCCATTCTGGGTAATGTCTGGGTGAAGCAGCTCTTTGAGCTCCTCAGGTCTTATCCTGTGCAAGCATACAGCTCAGCCTGTCCCCAGTCTGTAGACACAGCCCATAGGCAAGTTCAGAAAAGGTGCCAGTTTCTCTTCTTGAAGCCCATCCTTTTCCCAAATGGCATGTCTGTTACAATAACATCCACAGAGCCAGGTTTTCATGGAAGTTTGCAGCGATCCCGTTGAATAGTATTTGTGGGCAGGCCCCAGCATTGCTGAACCTAGCTTGCCATCTGCTTGCCCTCGAGCGGTAAAGCTAATCTACTGACACTAGGTGGTAGTGAAGGAAGTGCACTGCTGATCTGCTTATTTACTTTTGGCTGCTCCACTGGCCTGCAGGATTTTAGTTCCCCACCCAGGGCTTAAACCTGTGCCTCCTGCAGTGGAAGAGCGGAGTTTTAACCACTGGGGGAAGTCTCCGTACATCGCTTATTGTAGTGTGCCAAGCAAGGAGTCCAGGTGGCCAGTACGCAAAAGGCCTGAACTCCTTAACGACTTTTAAAGATGGGGGGTGTAGGGGATGTGTTGTGGGGTGAGTAATCAGCTCATGGATATTCTTCTGATTGGCTGGTGGTGAGGTAATCAGGAGTCAGCTTCATCAGCCTTCTGGTTCCACGGTCTGGGGTCTATGAGTTTGTGGGCAGCATAGAGTTAACTTCTCTCACCTGGTGGAGATTTCAGTGTCTGAAAAACAGCTCAAAGGACTTGGCTCAGACTATTATCTATACCTCTTGAATGGGAACTAAGTTTCTTGACTTTGTTTAATGACTAAACTTATTTTGTCTTGCTTGACTGTTCTCCTTTCTTTTGGCATTTTCTCAGTTCTCTGATTAAACTTATTCTTTGGAACTCAGGGAAGGCCTAGGAGTGTTGCTGAAAGCGGGGTCCAGATGCTTGGCGCTCAAAAGCCAATAAGCAGGCCAGGGTGGTGAAAAGGAGAATCCGCTGTATTTCGGTTGCGGCGGACATCTATCTAAAGGCGACTGCCCCACCCCTGACAGTCGAGGCAAGAGCCTTTATAGCCGGAAGGAGAGGGCTACATGCAGAAAGAGCACACTCAGCTGTGACAGTCATCTTGCAGTTGGTCATCCGTGGTCTGATCAGGGTCATCTTGATTGTTTTAGGTACGGTTAATCTTCAGTTGTGATCCACACAGTCAAAGGCTTTAGCGTAGTCAATGAAGCAGAAGTAGATGTTTTTCTGGAATTCTGCTTTTTCTATGATCTAGTGGATGTTGGCAGTTTAATCTCTGGTTCCCAGTAGTCATGTACAAATGTGAAAGTTGGACCATAAGGAAGGCTGAGCACTGAAGAACTGATGCTTTCAAACTGTGGTGTTGGAAAAGACTCTTGAGAGTCTCTTGGACTGTCAGGAGATCAAACCAGGCAGTCCTAAGGAAATCAACACTATTCATTGGAAGGTCTGATGCTGAAACTGAAGCGAAGCTCCAGTACTTTGCCACATGATGTGAAGAGACAGCTCTTTGGAAAAGACCTTGATGCAGGGGAAGATTGAAGGCAGGAGGGGAATAGGGTAACAGAGATTGCTGGAAGGCATCAGTGACTCAATGGACACAAGTCTGAGCAAACTCTGGGAGATGGTGAAGGACAGGGAAGCCTGGCGTGCTGAGTGCATGGGCTTGCAAAAGAGCTGGACACGACTGAGCGACTTAACAACAACAAATCTTCATTTCCAGGGTTGGTTTGTTTCCATGAGGCCAATTCTCAGAATTGTGGCAGCTTATGTTGTAGGTACAGTGTAGTCATCATGTGGTTAACTTCATCATGTAGTTAATTCCAGTATTTATAAAACAGCTCACAGGATATGGTCAGAATATTATCTACAGCCCTTGAGGAGGAACTAAAGATCCTTGACTTTGCTTAATGGCTACATTATTACTATTATTTGGTCTCCTTTGACTGTTTTCCTCTCTTTCTGCATTTTCTCACTTCTCTGATTAAACTTATTCTTTGGCTAAAGTTTTTTCCATGACAAAAGGCAGGCTGAGGACACAGGGAGCAAGGACCACAGGGTCCAGTTCTGTTTCAGGAGGTTAATGTTTTCTACAGACAAGAGGCAGGTGGAGGACATGAGGGGAGGTGGTCTGTCCTGGGAAAGCCCCACAGGTTCCTGCTTGGCTAAACCTGGATACTTTGCCTTCTTTAACCTGGCTCTTGGTCAGTAAAGATGAAATGTTACTTGCCACTCTACTCACAGCCAACAAAATCTGACAACTTAAAAAGAAATTTTTACTGAAGGACTTCCTTATCGGTCCAGCAGTTAATACTGATGCTTCCAACCCAGGGAACACGGATTTGATCCCTGATCTAGGAACTAAGGTCCTGCATGCCACAGAGCATATGTTTTTATTGAAACATAGTTGACTTACAATGTTGTGTGAGTTTTGGGTGTACAGCAAAATGATTCAGTTCAGTTATGCACATCTATATAAATGTATTCTTTTTTTTTTACAATCTCTTCCGTTATAGGTTATTACAAGGTATTGAGTATAGTTCCCTGTGCTCTGCAGTAGGTCCTTGTTGGTTCTTTAATTTGTTTATCTAGTATTGTGTGTATTTTAATCCCAAACTTCTAACTTAGCCCTTTCCTCCCTCTCCTTTAATAACCACAAGTTTGCTTTCTATGTCTGTGAGAGTATTTCTGCTTTGTAAATAAGTTCATTTGTATTGTCTTTCCATGTATAAATGATATCATATAATATTTGTCTTTTTTAAAAAGAATTGTTTATTTATTTGCCTGGGCCAGGTCTTAGCTGTGGCATGTGGGATCTAGTTCCCTGACCAGGAACTGAACCTGGGCCTTTTGCATTGGGAGCGCGGAGTCTTGGCCACTGGACCACCAGGGAAATCCCTAATATTTGTCTTTCTTTGTCTGGTTTACTTCCCTTAGTATGATAATCTCTAGACCCATTCATGTTGTTGCAGATTATATTATTTCATTTTTTATGGCTGAATAATAGTCCCTGTGTGCGTGTATGTGTATGTAGTTTTTTTTTTT
>SJYQ01094356.1:0-25397 GCA_006410935.1 Redunca redunca
TGCAGATAGAATGGCCCGGAGCTGCGGGTGTAGACGGAGTGGCCCAGAGCTGTGGGTGTAGACGGAGTGGCCCTGAGCTGTGGGTGTAGACGGAGTGGCCCAGAGCTGCGGGTGTAGACGGAGTGGCCCAGAGTTTTGAGTGTGGACGGAGTGGCCCAGAGCTGCGGGTGTAGACGGAGTGGCCTGGAGTTGCGGGTGTAGACAGAATGGCCTGGAGCTGTGGGTGTAGAGTGTAGACGGAGTGGCCTGGAGCTGCGGTGTAGACGGAGTGGCCCAGAGTTTTGAGTGTGGACGGAGTGGCCCGGAGCTGCGGGTGTAGACAGAGTGGCCCGGAGTTGCGGGTATAGTCAGAATGGCCTGGAGCTGTGGGTGTAGAGTGTAGACGGAGTGGCCCCGAGCTGTGGGTGTAGACGGACTGGCCCGGAGTTTTGAGTGTGGACGGAGTGGCCCGGAGCTGCGGGTGTAGACGACGTGGCCCGGAGCTGCGGGTGTAGGCGGAGTGGCCCGGTGTTGTGGGTGTAGACGGAGTAGCCCAGAGCGGCGGGTGTAGACGGAGTGGCCCAGAGCTGCGGGTATAGACGGAGTGGCCCTGAGCTGTGGGTGTAGACGGAGTGGCCCAGAGCTGCGGGTGTAGACAGAGTGGCTCGGAGCTGCGGGTGTAGACGGAGTGGCCCAGAGTTTTGAGTGTGGACGGAGTGGCCCGGAGCTGCGGGTGTAGACGGAGTGGCCTGGAGCTGTGGGTGTAGAGTGTAGACAGAGTGGCCCGGAGCTGCGGGTGTAGACAGAGTGGCCCGGAGTTGCGGGTATAGTCAGAATGGCCCGGAGCTGTGGGTGTAGACAGAATGGCCTGGAGCTGCGGGTGTAGACGGACTGGCCCGGAGCTGTGGGTGTAGACGGAGTGGCCTGGAGCTGTGGGTGTAGACAGACCCTAGGGCAGGCAACCACTCTCTGTGTCTCGGCTTCCCTATTGCCGGGCTGGGTTTGTAGCAGGGCCTGCCTGTAACCATGGGGTCGCTCAGGGTTGTGAGTGGATCCGAGTAGTCAGTGTCCATCAGTGTCACGTGCTGTAGTTAAAGGGCGCCTGTGAGGCCGTGGGACCCGCAGACGGATCATGAGGCTGGCAGAGAGGGAACTGCTCCTCCGGAGACCCCCCACCCCAGGTCTGAGACAAATTCCTGGATAGGCGGTGGGCAGCAGGCAATGAGCAAGAAGAGAGAAGGTGTTTAAAACCCTGCCTTAGGGACTTACGTCGCAGTGGGGCGTTTCGTCAGAATGTCCTCCGACCTGGTGGTCTTGAGCCTAGAGGTCCTGGCTGTGGGTTGGGGACGTGGAGCCTGGGCCTCAGGGATGCTCCTCAGATGGGGACAAGCCCATCGCTGAGGTGCCCACCTCGGTGCTGGGTGACTGCCTCTGGGAGAGGGGGGCCTGGGTTGGCGTGTGGAGCGGACCTGGGGCGGGGTGGGTGGTGGCATCCTGTGCGGGGTCAGGAGGTGAGCAGCGGGCGCTGGGTGGGCCGGCACCCCAGGCTTCAGGGCAGGCCGGCACCCCAGGCTTCAGGGCAGGCTCCTTTCCCCCTCTTCTAGGAGGAGGACGTCCAGGAAGGGGCCGGTGACCAGGCAGAGGAGCAGCTGCAGGCTGGGAGGCCGGGACCGGGTGGCCTTGTCCGAGGAGGCTGCCAGCCCGCAGGGCCGCGCTAGGTGGGGGCGGCGGGGCGGTGCATGGCTCCTGCAGCAGAGGAGAGCACATGCGCTTTCTGATTACACTGCCTTTAGACGCTTGCCTTTGTCTGAAGCGGGTCAAGCAAAAGTCAGGATGAAGGAAGAACAGTGTATCATTAAAACTTGACACAGATCCAGCGAGTACATGAACACAGTGAAGCCATGGCTGTTTCGTTTTCTCTGAATTTGGTGGAGTTCGCAGAAACATTTTACTTTCTGGTTAACACCTGTATGAGTTTCCCGTGGCGGCTGTAACAAAGGACCACAGCCTAGTGGCTTAAAAGCAGAAACGGAGGCCGGACGTGCTCTCGGCTAGCGGGGACACCCTGACACCCAGCCCGCATCATCCTTCCCCGGCTCCTGCTCCCCTCTTTCTGTCCTGGCTCCTTGCTCTGCGTCCCTCCCGAGAGGACACGCGTGGTCACACCTGCGTGTGCCTGGGTCCTCTCCCCGCACAGCTACTTTAGCTTTGTCACACCTGCCAAGGCCCTGCTGCCTGTGAGGGGACCTTCGCAGCTCCAGGGCCTCTGGCCTGGTGTCCTTGCGGACTGCCCTGGCCACCCTTGCAAGGGCTGGGGCCTCTCCTGTCGTGGGCTGGGGGCAGCCGTCTCGCACCCCGCCCCGCCACCCCCACCCCGAGGGGACGCTGCTGGCGCCGCCTCATGCGTCCCTGCCCAGCGCTGGAGGAGAGGCCGCAGCAGCCCCCGGGAGGAGATGAGCCTGGCTTGGGGTTCCCGCTGGCGGATCGCTCGTGTCCACTTTTAGGGCGGGTGGTTACCTGCTCCTTTGGCTATCCAAGAGGAGCTGTAACCAGGGACTTGCGTGGTGGTCCAGTGGTTAGGACTGTGCTCTTCCACTGCAGGGGGCCTGGGTCCCATCCCTGATCGGGGAGCTAAGATCCTGCACGCTGCTCGGTGCGGCCTACATAAATAAATAAATAAATAAATAAAAACTGTGTTCAGTCCCTGAAGTATACTCAAACCACAGGCACGTACAGTTTTAACAAGCAAGCTTCCCTGTGGTTGCTGGGGGTTCAGCAGATTCAACCCTGAGGCCGTGGACTCGAGGCAGGGAGATGCCCGGCTTGTCCTTCCTGTGTCCCTCCCGCCCCCTCTCTGTCCCCAGCCCTGTCATCAGACGATATCCCACGTGTGTCCTTCCTTGACTTTCTTTTTTTTTTTTTACACACACACTGTGCTACGTATCTCTCTTTCTCTACATCTTATTTTTGTCCCTTACTGTGGTCTTGGCCACTCTTCTAGGACACTTAGATGAGTAGCTAAGCCTTCTGACTAAAGAATGAAGACTCCGGGCGCTCTCCTGTCTTGCTGTCCGCAGCTCCCGGGGCAGGCACCCCAGCTCCCGTCTCCTCAGGCATTTCCTGCCGGCTAAGCTGCTGTCTCGGTCTGTGTGTTTGAGCTCTCTAGAAGGTGCGGGACCCGGGCTCTCCCCTCCGAGGTGGTGGCGCTCCCTCGCCCCCGTTTCCCAGCTCATCACTGCACCACCGGTACACCAGTGTCTGCTGCCCACCTGTCTGCTCCTGGAGCACGAGCCCTTTCCTGCGCAGGCCTGCGGCTCCCCTCTCGTGGTGGCCCCTGGCTCCCGGGTCCGGCTTCCTGCCCTGCTCTGTCCTGGCCCCCATGGGTCCTGCGTGCCCACAGGTGTCTGCGCTCAGGACCTCTCTTCCCAGTCTGGGCTCACCTTGGTTCTGTGGAAGGGCATGTTCATGAAAGCCAAGAAACCTCATTTGGATTTTTCCTTTGCTCTTGATTTTGAAAATTGCTTTTCAGTTAGCTTGTAGTTTAGCTGGGTATAGAATTCTACCGAGGCGTGCTGTCCTCAGAATGTCGAAGCCGCTGCCGTACTGCACGCGGCACTTTCCCAGCTCTGGCGGGAAGCAGATGCCCTTGCGACTCTCTGATCTGGCTCCAGGAGGCCCCCAGGAGCGTCCCTTGCTCCCCGAGTTCTGAACCGCCAGAACACGCTGGCGCGCTCCCATCACTAGCGGGCGAGGCAGCCCTGCTCAGCCTGGGCTGGCCTTGTTTCCTGTGCCTCTTCACTCTCTCTCAGTGTTGTGTTCCCCGAACTCCATTTATTTAGAGGCCGGAACTCGGGCTGCCCTAGCCCCCGGTCCCCTCCTCTTGGTCTGCTTGATGTCTGCCTGCTCTCGGGAGGCGGCGTGAGCCGTGAGGAGCCTGCCCGCCAACGCAGGAGATTAGAGAGGCGGATTCGGTCCCTGTGCCAGAAATGAAGGGAGAGTGAGGAGCCGGCAGAGCCAAGGGGAGATCCCCCAGCCCACTCCAGTGTTCTTGCCTGAAGAATCCACGGACAGAGGAGCCTGGCGGTCCGTGGGGTCACAGAGTCGGACACAGCCAGTCTCTGGTTTGTCTGCCTTTTAATATCCAGCTTGTACATGTGAAAGTTCTCAGTTCATGTATTGCTGAAGCCTGGGTTGAGGGATTTTGAGCATTACCTTGCTAGCATATGACATGAACGCAATTGTATACTAGTTTGAACATTCTCTGGCATTGCCTTTCTTTGGGATTGTAGTGAAAACTAACCGTTTCCAGTCCTGTGGCCACTGCTGAGTTTTCCAAATTTGCTGACATACTGAGTGCAGCACTTTAACAGCACCATCTTTTAGGATTTTAAATAGCTCAGCTGGAATTCCATGATCCCCACTAGCTTTGTTTGTAGTGATGCTTCCTAAGGCCCACTTGATTATAGATAATATTTGGAACACTCTTAATACTAGTTAAAAAGTGTGGATTGTGGAAAATATCTGACCACAGACAGAGTAGACAGAAGAATATAGCGAATGCCCAGGCAGTCCCTGCTCACCCGTGACGACCTGCGGCGTCTGGCCTGCCTTTCTGGTCTCCCCTTGACTCCGCGGCTCCTCGCTCTCCCTTCATTTCTCTTTCACGTGAATATTAACAGGGCTGACTCGGGTCACTTTGTTTTCTGTTTGTCCTACTTTTTTCTGGTTGTTGCTGCTTTTCCTTTCTTATCTTGTTTTGGGTTAATTGAGTGTGTGTGTATCTGTGTGTACTTACACAGGGAGGCACATGTTTGTATCTATGGGTGCGTGTACCGAGTGTGTGTGCATCTGTAATAAATACACACGTATTTTCTAGTACTGCATCTTTGCATTATTTTTAGTAGTCTAAAACGCCTGTCCTAACTTTTTGCCGTCTGTTTAGGGTTAATTTTATAATGCGTTAGATGAAATGTAAGCGTTGTGTGTTGCAACAGTGATGAACGTTCCCTTTGTGCCGCCTTTGAGCTGCTTGTCCTTGTTCGTCTTACATCTGCCCATGCTCTAAGCCATGAAGCACGGTTACAGTTTTGCTTTAAAAAGTCATGTGTACTTTAAAGAGATTGAAAGAAGGAAAATCATATTTTTAAAACGTTTCCCCAGTATTTGCCGTTTCTGTTGTCTTCCTTCCTTCGTATAGACTTGACTTTCCATCTGGTATTTTTCTTCAGCTTGAAACACTCCTTTAGCATTTCTTGCCTGTTGGTGACAAATCATCCCAGTTTGGGTTTATCTGAAGCGTGCTCATTTTTGTTCCACTTTAAAGGCCCTTTTTGCTGGCTTGGAGTCGGGTTCTCTTCCCGGCCCTCTGACTGGTCCGCTCCGTCTTGTGGTGGAGTCAGCCGTCATGTCAGGCCCGTCGTGTCAAGTCCGTCGTAACCGCCGTGTGTCACGTGGGGACACTGTCGCCGGCTCTTGTCTGTGTCTTTGACCCCCAGCGCTTGGACCGTGATGTCCTTGGGAAGGTTTTCTCTGACTCTATCCTGTTCAGGGTTTGTTGAGCTTCTTAGATAAGTCTATAATTTTTTTTACCAAACTTGGGGAAGATTTGGTCATGGTGTGTTCAGATGCTTTTCCCGCCCCACTTGTATCCTCTCGGTGCTTGTATTACGTGTCTGTTATTGTCTCCCAGGGCACTCAGGCCTGGTTCTAATTTTAAAATGTTTTGTTTCATCTCTCTTTTCTTGCATCTGCAATCCAAATTAAGTCCATTTCGATGAGTTGTAAAATTTCAATTACTGTAGTTTTTATTTCTAGAGTTTCCACTTGCTTCTTTTTTTTAATAGTTTCCATTTCTCTACTGAAATAGGCCACCTGTTTGCCATGGTGCCTCCCTGCATCTTTGGACACACTGCACTAGCTGCTTTAAAGTCCTGACCTGTAATTTCAGCTCTCGGCTTACCTCAGGATCAGCTCCCCTGGCCCCTGTCTCTTGACTGGGTCACGCCTTCCTGTTTCTCTGAGCCTCTAGTACGAGGTTGTGCGCTGGGCATCGCAGCATCCGCAGGAGTGGCTGTCTGTCCTGAAGGCGTTGGTCTGTCCCGCGGGTTGAATTGTGGGGACCCAGGCGGCTCCGCCGTGGTCTCTGGGGTGCTGGGGCTGCTGGCCCCTCATAGTCTCCAGGCCTGGGGGGTGCAGGGCTCCCCAGGGCCTGAAAGAGTTTACCCCCAGGTTTCGGGTCCTCCTTTCTCCCCGGCTCCCTCCGTCTGAGATACTGAGATGCCCCTCCCTTTGCAGCCGCCTCCGGGCACAGGACCCGAAGCTGGAGGAGTGCGGCGTCCGGCTGAGCCGCTGATGTGCCCAGACACCAGTGCCCTTCTGCACCCGACGTGGCCCTCTTCCTGGGGGGAACAACACCCTCGGTGTCCGCCCGCTCCCTTGTGCTCAGCCCCTGCTGGTGGTCGGGCTTTGTAGCATGCCCCCGGCTGGGCCAGGAGGCTGTGTGAGGCTCTCCCTTCCCTGGGGGACCTTCACTGGGGCGTTGCCCTCGGAGCTGAACTGTTGCTGGTCTGGAGAAGCGGGGAGCTGGGGAGTGACCACTGTAGCCCAGGAGAAAGCCCTCCAGGGCCGGTGGACACCCAGGGCTGCACTCCCCATGCGCCTGCCTGGGGTGCAGACGGCGTGGTAAGCGCGGCAGCCCTGTGCGCCACTCACTGCCCCCCTCCAGTGACGTTGCCAAGGGTCAGGAGGGCGTCTGTCCGCTGACCTCTGACGGGTCGGTCCTGCTGCTGTGGGCTGAGAGGCCCAGCCCAGATCGCCACCCTGGGTGTCCGCCCTTCATCTGCCCTTCACTCACCCAGCTGTCCGGCCCGGCCTCGGCACTGCCCTTCAGTGCCAGTTTCCGTCTGTGAAGCGTGGTTAGTGCGGAGACTGCCGTGCGGATGGGCTAGGAGAGCGAGTGTGAGATGCCGCTGGCCGTGTGGCCTGCGCGACGTTGCTGGTGCCCTTGGCCTGGCTGCTCTGAGTAGGTGGGCACCCGTGGCGCGTCTGCGTCCAGCCCCTACTTCATGCCAGCCTGTGGCTTCGCAGAGCCCGGCCTGGGACACATTTTACCTGGAGGTACTTGGGCAGCATGAGGTGCCCAGACCGTCGTCTGCCCCTGAGGCCTGGAGTCCAGCCCAGAGGGATGGGCCTGAGGAGCCAGGCAGGCCGGCCGCTCCGCACCATGGGGGTGAGCGGCGGGGGCCGGGGAGGCCCCTGAGCCCTGCGGCCGTCATTACCAAGTACCAGCAACTGGGGGCCCCAGAGGTGAGGTTTATTCTCATTCTTTGGATGCAGATGCCTGCCTGGAGGTGTGGGCAGGGCCTGCCCACGCCCGCGCCCTCCGGAGGCTCCTGGGGGGCCCGCCTCCGTCTTCACAGGGCCTCCCCGGGCCCCGTTTCCCTCTGCCCCACCTTACAAGGACACGTGTGATGGCACAGAGGCCCGTGGGCAGCCAGCACGGCCTCCTCTCAGAACCTGCCCGCAGGCCCGTCTGCAGGGCCCTTTCCCCGCCGGGCACTTCCAGGCTCTGGGCGTTAGGCCTCACGACTGTGGGGCCACTGCCAGCCCAGCACAGCCCGGACCCGGGGTGTGAGGAGCCCTGTGGGGTCCCGGGCAGCGGTGGGTGGGGGCGGAGGAGGGTGGAGATGTGCCTCCCGCCACGTGCCCTGCCGCGCCCCTGCCTCCCGGGTGGGTTCCCGTGGGCACTGGGGACCCCGTGTCTCCCTGAGAGCTCCAGAGAGAGACGCGGGCCACAGAACCCCCCGTCCGCCCCGCTGAAGAAAACGGAGTCAGGACGGTGCAGCGCTCCGCGGCTTTTCCCTCTTGCGTCCTGTAGGAGGCCTGAAACGGGGCCCTCTTCATAGTTAGATTCGTCAGATAAAACCTGCCAGGCAGTATTTGGGGCCTACTTTGAGTAAAAAGTTATTTGTCTTTTTGTCTGAAATTCAGGTTTAACTGAATGTCCTTTATGTTATTTGCTAAACCCAGTAACTTCATTTATATCGTTCCTTTGCCAGGTTTAAAAACCACAAACAGAAATAAATACCAAGCAGAGATAAACAGGGAACGTCAAAGAGTAATGGGAAGGGAACACTGACACGGTTTAACCCACAGTAGTTCAGGATTATTGAAGCAGATTTTGTTTCTGGAGTCAGAACTACCTGAGTCCCATCAGCGGTAGACCCTGAAGGGCTGTGGCTCCGCCCGTCCTGCTTGCTTTTCCCCAGCCGGCTACGGCCAGGCTGGTGCCCAGAGCCAGCCCGGAGCTGGCGGGTGGGGTCTGCCCGCCGACGGCTGGAGGAGGTGTTCACCCACTTTTGGACTCGCCTCCCACTCAGGCCTGGCCGTGGGGGCGGGTGGGAGCGAGGGGGCTCCTGGTTGGCGTGGTGCTTCTGGACAGTCAGGGCTTCTGGGTTCACGGCCTCCACGTGTCCTGACCTTCTGGCACATGGACCCAAGCAGATGTTTCTGCTGCTGCTTACGACTGTTGCGTGGTGGGCGGGCAGGCTTGAGGGGGTCTCGGGGAGGAACGGGGCAGACTGAGCCAGGGAGAGGTGGAGGGAGGTGGGGGGGTAGGTTCCGGAAAGAGCAGCTTTTAAAACACATGGGGTCAGGGCTACGGGGCCTCCTGTGCCCCCAACGTCCGTGTGTGGCCGCATTGGCCTGCTGCCCCTCAGGTGGCCGGCCCCGGAGGGCGGGCCATCACTGGTACTTGACCGTGCGTACTGCCGCCGCAAGGGACCCCGGCCGGCTCCTGGGTGGACGAGTGAGTGAGCGCGCAGGATGGTCATGGGTGCTGACGCTGGGCCTGCTCGGGTGGCACTGAGGCCTGGGCGGGGCCCTGGGAGCATGTGGAGTGGGGCCCGCAGGTGTGAGCTCCTGTGGGTGCCAACAGCCCCGCCCCCACCTTGGCCGGGATCAGCCCTGCCGGCTCCCACCTGGATGTCTGGCTGCCTGGCTGCCTGCCTTCTGCGAAGCTGCTTCTTTCCTTAATTGAGAGCTTTATGACATTCCTTCGTGTGTAGAGAGTGTTTTTGTTGTGACAGGAGTGAAAGACTTACTCCAGAGTGCACGCATCCCCGTGTCTCCATCATGCCCGGCACACTGGAGCGTGGTGCCCGGGGCCAGCGGAGGGTCCCTGGTCCCCAGTGATGCCCGTGTGCTCAGGAGCGCGGTGCCCGGGGCTAGTAGAGGGTCCCTGGTCCCCAGTGATGCCCATGTGCTCTGGAGCGCGATGCCCAGGGCTAGCAGAGGGCCCCTGGTCCCCAGTGACGCCCATGTGCTCAGGAGCACAATGCCCAGGGCTAGCAGAGGGTCCCTGGTCCCCAGTGACGCCCGTGTGCTCAGGAGTGCGATGCCCAGGGCTAGCAGAGGGCCCCTGGTCCCCAGTGACGCCCGTGTGCTCAGGAGCACAATGCCCAGGGCTAGCAGAGGGTCCCTGGTCCCCAGTGATGCCCGTGTGCTCAGGAGCGCGATGCCCAGGGCTAGCAGAGGGCCCCTGGTCCCCAGTGATGCCCGTGTGCTCAGGAGCACGATGCCCAGGGCTAGCAGAGGGCCCCTGGTCCCCAGTGATGCCCGTGTGTGCTCAGGAGTGCGATGCCCGGGGCTAGCAGAGGGTCCCTGGTCCCCAGTGATGCCCGTGTGTGCTCAGGAGTGCGATGCCCAGGGCTAGCAGAGGGTCCCTGGTCCCCAGTGATGCCCGTGTGTGCTCAGGAGTGCGATGCCCAGGGCTAGCAGAGGGTCCCTGGTCCCCAGTGACGCCCCTGTTTTCGGGAGCAGTGTCTATGGACACGGATGCCTGACCACAGCATGGGATCTCCGCGTCCTCTGAGCTGCAGGAGTCTGGCCCCTCAGTGCCTGTGCCAGCCCGACCAGGGGCACCTGCTCGTCGGAGGTCTTAGGTTTAAAAAATAATTGTTTTAACTTAAATTTTTTGTTGAGGCGTAGCTGACTTGCAGGGCCTCACACTTTTGCTTTTCCTTTAGATGAGAGAGGTCACAGACACTTGCTCCTCTTCATTGGTTATCATGTGGATTTTTCACGGTGTAAACTTTATATAGCGTCAGAATCAGAAAGACGTAATACTAATACACCTGAGCCCGTGACACGGACCTTTGTGATTTAAAAGCGTCTTTTCTGCTAAGTCTAGACTCTCTTCTCCGCTTGGAGAAAAGGCAGAGGGCTGGCGAGTGGGGCTGCTTGGGTGAGGCCTGGCGTAGCAGGGGCTCCGGGGACGGCAATGAAATATTCAGGCCGCCCGGGAGGTGTCCGGTTCCCAGGGCCCTTCTGCTCTGCGCGCTGCGGGCGCTCGCGGGCTCGGTGGTCCCCCTCCTCTGTAGCTGAGCTCGCCCATCCCACGGAGGGAAGAGAAGGCACGGCGTAAGACAGACACCCTGCGGCGTCTTCTCGTGGAGGGAAGTGGAGCTGGATGAGTTTAAAGCTGGTGTCTTAGCCTCTCTTTAGGCGGTAAGTGTGGCATCAGCATCGCTGTACATCTTCAACTTTACATTATTTTTGGAATTCCACGTCCTTTTAGCATTATTAGACCGTGAGTAATAATTGTGTTTACATTTTCCTGAGGTGTTTTGTATTCTTAAGTCTGCCAGTCTTTCATTTCCTCTCTCTCTTATTTTTTCTCCTCTTTCCTAATTGTTTATATTTGCTGTATCTCCTAATTCCAAGAGCTACTTCACTGTTTCGTGTTTTTTTTTTTTTTTTGAGGGATAACAGCTTTACAGAATTTTGTTGTTTTCTGCCAAGTACTGTCATGAATCAGCCATAGGTACACACACATCTCCATCCCTTGTGGACGCATGGCTGCCTTGCTGTGACCTGGCTCTTGCTGAGCTGAGATGGACATGCCCCCCGAGGACCGACCCAGGGCATCTGCTCCACGTCTCTGCAGCCTGGCCCCCTGGTATCTCTGGGCTTAAAGTATTAAAACCTTAAAAACTGACCTTTAAAAAGAACCCTCACAAAAAGCCCTGCATGATAACCGAATGCAAAGCTGGAACGCTTTACATGTTGCATGCTGTTCAGTCCATCATAAATTATTCAACAGCCGTGCATCCCAGTAATCTGGGGAGCTGCTGTCCTGCCTCCTGGACTTAATGTTCAAACGTGGGAGATGAAGCTCCCTGGGAATCGAGACAGGCTGTTTGAGACGCAGGTGGATGATCTTTGTCAGCAAGAATGCTTCAGGGGAGGCCAGCTTCTATGCTGGCATTTGCTCGCGTGCTGATGTAAAAAGGGGTGGCAGCCAGGGCTAAGAGCCCAAACTGAAGTCAGTCCTCCCGAGCTGAACCCTAACTCTCGTCTTTGGTCATGGTTGTAGGCAAGGAGCCCGAGCCTTGGTTTCTTCCTCTGTGAAATGGGGCTGTGAGACACCGATTGACCAGGTCGTCATCTGATGGTAATAGTTTTTATTAGCTGATTCCCCCCGTTTCCAGTCAGTCAATCTCGGTTTATGCAGCATGATTCCGTTAATCAGCTCCTCACAGATTAGATTTGAGGGAAGAATGCTTAATCAGTGCGTTGCTGCTTAGAAATCAGCATCGTGCTGTTGTGTGTGTGTTTGCAGCAGGAATGGGGAAAAATCAAGAGACAGCATTCATGCATTGGATTCAGGTCAGGTGCTCAGTCGTGCCCGACTCTTTGCGACCCCACGGACTGCAGCATGCCAGGCCTTCCTGTCCTTCACTAACTCCCGGAGTTAACTCTCAAAGTCATGTCCATTGAGTCAGTGATGCCATCCAACCATCTCATCCTCTGTCGCCCCTTCTCCTCCCACCTTCAATCTTTTCCAGCATCAGGGTCTTTTCCAATGAGTCAGCTCTTCGCATCAGGTGGCCAAAGTATTGGGAGCTTCCACTTCAGCATCAGTCCTTCCAGTGAATATTCAGGACTGATTTCCTTTAGGATAGACTGGTTTGATTTCCTTGCAATCCAAGGGACTCTCAAGAGTCTTCTCCAATACCACAGTTCAGAAGCATCATTCTTCGGCACTCAGCTTTCTTTATGGTCCAACTTTCACATCCATACATGACTACTAGAAAAACCATACCTTTGACTAGACGGACCTTTGTTTTAGCAAAGTAATGTCTCTGCTTTTCCAAAGAGCAAGCGTCTTTTAATTTCATGGTAGCAGTCACCATCTGCAGTGATTTTGGAACCCCCAAAAATAGTCTGTCACTGTTTCCAGTGTTTCCCCACCTATTTACCGTGAAGTGATGGGACTGGATGCCATGATCTTAATTTTATGAATGTCGGATTTTAAGCCACCTTTTTCACTCTCCTCTTTCACTTTCATCAAGAGGCTCTTTAGTTCCTCTTCACTTTCTGCCATAAAGGTGGTGTCATCTGCGTATCTAAAGTTTTTGACATTTCTCCTGGCAATCTTGATTCCAGCTTGTGCTTCATCCAGTCCAGTGTTTCTCTGCATAGAAGTTAAATAAGCAGGGTGACAATACACAGCCTTGACACACTCCTTTCCCGATTTGGAGTTAGGTAGCACGTCAGTTACTGGATTAGGCAGCACGTCAGTCATTGCTGCCTGTGCCAGACCACCCCCAGCAGACGAGTGTTTTATGCCTCCCGGTCCCTTTGGTCAGGAGCCCGCTGCCGCTGAGCTGACTGCTCCGCGCCGGGTCTCACGAGGTTGGCATCGGGGTGACGGCCGGGAGCGGTGCGGAGGACCAAGCTCACCGTCGCGATGCTTGGTGGCCTGGAGCATCCATGTCCCGGGTCACTCGTGTGACCGCTGGCGGGCCTCACGGCCTTCCTGGCTGGCACCAGAGGCCTTCTTTGCCGTGTGGGCGGCTTCTGAGGGCAGCTCAGCGCCTGGCAGCTGACCTTCCTCGGAACAAGTGAGGGAGGGGTGAGCAGGGGAGCCTTTGAAAGCGACCTCGCCTCACATCTGCATGTTTGGTTGGTTTGAAGGGGGCCGTCGTGGAGCCTGCCCTGGGGGAAGGGGCCTGCCAAGAGCGGGCGGCCGCGGGCAGAGCCCTGGGGCCCTGGGAGGCCGCCTGCCTGTCCAGCCGCAGCCTCAGCGACTCACCCCTCCCACAGGCGGGGCACACGCCCCCAGGACTCACGCAGGAGGCTCCAGCGGTGGTTCCTTGAGTGCCGCTCCAGGGGTGCCCCTCCTCTCCTTCCTAGGCCTGTGCTGAATAGACTGGCGCCCAGCCCCTGCCCCTCAGCAGTAAGCGTTGTCGGGACAGGCGGGATGAGCTCCTAGACGCTCCTCAAAAGCGACGTGCAGGCGTCCTGGGGCTCAGCCTGGGGCTCAGCCCCGACGGGCTGGAAGCTCCCCCATCCGAAGGTCCGGGGACGCTGGCGCTCCGCCTTTCCACCTCACGAGGATCGCACACGTTTGCGGTTGAGTGGCTTCCTCAGCCTGCCTCCTGCTGGTAGGATATGGGGGGCCGGCGCCCCGCTTTCATTCTGTCCTCCCTGTGACTCAGCTCTCACTGCCGGGTTTCCACGGACAGCGCTTTCTTGAGAACTTTGGGGGCCTCCCATGAAACCTCCGTGGTGTTATCTCCAGCAGAGCTCGCTGAGACCAGCCCTCCGCTGCGTGGGCTCCTGCCAGCGAGGGACAGCGAGCCCATCTTTTACAGCTTTCCCCACACGCGGCGGCTTTCAGCGGACACCCCATGCACCGGGACTCGAAGGGCCGGATGAGCTCGAGTTCGTGGAGCGGGGCAAGGGAGGGGGACGGCCCCGCCCGCGGGAGCGGTGCGCATGCATGCGTGAGGCGAGCCCGCAGCTGGGGGTCCCCTCTCTCGGCTGTGACCTGGACTCAGGCTAATGGATCTCAGTTTGCGGCTTCCTGTGTGCGTCGTGTGTGAACGTCCGACCTTGTACACTCCTGTGCAGGTTCCCGGACTGTGATCTGACACCTCCTGGCGGGGTCCTCCCCCTGGATAGGAGCGTGTCAGCCTGCTCTGGCCCTTGAACCTCAGGACACCCCTCAGGGTCCAGGTCAGGACTCGGAAGAGGCAGGTGACCTGAGCGGAGAGGGGCGCGTGGGCCTGGCCCCCTGCATCGCCCCCACGGCCCCCGTGGCTCTCGGTTTGGATGATTGCAGGGACCCTGGGGCGGGGGGCTCCATGAAGCCCACCCGGCTGGGCGCCTGGGCCGGCAGCGTCGTTGGAGGTCTCAAGGTGGCTCGGGGTGCCAGGTGATGAGGTGCCGGGGTCTGGGTACGGAGTGAGGTGGGCTGCCACTTCCCTCTCAGGGGCCTGGGAATGTGCCCGAGCCGGCTTCCTCCGGTTTCTCCTGTGTAGCGCCCACCGCTCCCTCCCCCTGCTTTCTGAGTTGGCGCTGGTCCAGACTGTGGTTGACAGACGTGAGGGGGCAGCCCACCCCCTGCCCTGGCACCTGCTTTCCTGCGACCCCCAGCTCACGCAGTGTCTCTTGAGACCCCACGGCAGGGCGGGTTCCCGAGCCTCGGTGGGGCAGGACCCACCTGGGGCTGCAGAGAAGCCGCTTTCCTTTGTGTGCGACTGGGGGCTGGATGTGCTGAGGATGGGGCCTGCGCGTCAAAACCCGGGCCCTTTTCAGTCAGCTGTTTTCCTCACGGCAAAGGTCATATCTGTTCTTTGTAGAAAACTTAGCCTTTGGGGACTGAAGTCATTAAATCCTGACACTGAGTGCTGCCAGTCCTGGACGGCTCCTGGCTCTGGGGGGGCTCGCGGAGCACTTCCTCCCACTCCAGGGGGCACACGACCAGGACGGAGAGCCCTCCCACTGCATCTGCACACCCGCACGCCCTCACACCCGCACATCCCCACACCCGCACATCTGGACACCGGCGTGTCCCCACACCCGCACATCCCCACACCCGCACATCTGGACACTGGCATGCCCCCACACCACGCGTCCCCACATCCACACATCTGGACACCGGCGTGCCCCCACACCGCACGTCCCCACATCCACACATCTGGACACTGGCATGCCCCCACACCACGCGTCCCCACATCCACACATCTGGACACCGGCATGCCCCCACACCCGCACATCCCCACACCCGCACATCTGGACACCGGCGTGCCCCCACACCGCGCGTCCCCACATCCACATATCTGGACACCGGCATGCCCCCACACCCGCACATCCCCACACCCGCACATCTGGACACCGGCATGCCCCCACACCGCACGTCCCCACATCCACACATCCAGACACTGGCATGCCCCCACACTCGCGTGCCCCTACACCCACGCGCCCACACATCCGCACATCTGGACACCCGCACAGCCACGCGCCCCCACACCTGCACACCTGCACATCCCCACACCCGCACATCCCCACACTCGTGTGTCCCCACACCTGCACGTCCCCACACCCATACGCCCCCACACTGCGCATCCCCACACCCGCACGTCCCCACACTCACACGTCCCCACTCCCGCACATCCGCACACCCGCACGTTCGCACACCTGTGCATCCCCACACCCGTGTGTCCCCACTCCTGCACATCCGCACACCCACACGTTCGCACACCCGTGCATCCCCACACCCGTGTGTTCGCACACCCGTGCATCCCCACACCCGTGTGTCCCCACTCCCGCACATCTGCACACCCGCACGTTCGCACACCCGTGCATCCCCACACCCGTGTGTCCCCACTCCTGCACGTCCGCACACCCACATGTTCGCACACCCGTGCATCCCCACACCTGTGTGTTCGCACACCCGTGCATCCCCACACCCGTGTGTCCCCACTCCTGCACATCCGCACACCCACGCCCGCACACCTGCACGCCCGCACAGCCGTACGTCCCCACACTCGCACAGCTCCTGCCTTCTGGGCTGCTGCTGGGCCCTGTGGAGGGCGGGTGGTCTGGGAGGGACATTCCAGAGCAGAGGGTGCAGGCGAGGCTGGTGTAGGGGTGAGGGGCCCAAGCCAGCTGTTGCCCTTGGGGAGCTGCGTGGGGTCCCCTGTTATCCACCAGGCCCTGTGGCTCCTCAGACTGCGGAAGACTTAGAGTGAGCCTGGCCTTCACCTGCCCCTCCAGGAAAGGTGCTCTGAGGTCTCCATTGTACAGGACATGGCCTGGCTGGGCCCCCAGCATCCAGCTCCACGGTCCAGGACCCTGACTGGAGCGGCCTGCTGTGCTCTCAGCTGTTTGGCACAGCCAGAAGGTGGACCCCCAGGACGGCTCCCCCAGGACAGGCTCCCCTCCAAAAAATGGGTTCCCCAGGGTGGCTTCCCCTGGCTGAGCCCCACGTCTCTCTTCCACTTCCTAGAGCAGGCCTCCTATGAGTTTGTGGGGTGGACGTGGGCTGAATGTGGCCGATGCCTGTCAGTAGAGCCGCTTCAGTGCCTCTGGCTTTCAGGGCAGCGGTGAGGCTGCGCTCAAGGGGTACTGCCTGGCCAGAGGGCCTTTAGAAAGAGTCCCTCTTTGCTGCAGAGGCTGAGAAGCCCTTCGGGGTGCGGGTGGGGAGCCCGGCAGGTCCCAGCTGTGGCCGCCGGCCAGAGAGCGGACAGTGGGTCTGGGGGCGCTGCCCGCGGCACTCCTGTCTGTCTGGAGGATTCAGTCTGTGCCTCTGACAGCGTGTGCGTGGGGCCTGGGCCCAGCCCTGCTGAGAGGGGCCTCTGCTCCCGGCGGGGCCCCTCCTGACGGCCGGTGCAGGCGCCGCAGACTCACATTCTTCCCCGTGCTTGCCCATCACACTCAAGCGGCCATGCTGACATCTGCCTTTTCTGACCGCCTCACCTTTGAAGTCCTGGAGGAGGGCGTCGATAGCACAGCTATCACTAAGCCTCGGTGTGCCCCGGGCTGAACACCCAGCCGCAGCCTCCTCTTGCTTGCTGGCCTGCGTGCGGCGGCCCAGCCCCTGGGCGGTGGGCTCTGCTGTCCTCAGATACCTGCTGCCAGGGTCTCGTCCTTCGCCCAAGACCTTTCTCTCTGAAGGATTGGGGGCACTTTTTTACTTACCCTGCTTAGCGCTTCATGGGCCCTTTGACTGGGAAGGTTCTTGTCTGTCTGTAGCTCTGGGAAAAGGTCCATTAATTTTTGGACCAACTAGGCAAGCAGGTGTTATGGGCAAACTGTGGCCACCACTAATGAAGTCAGCCCCTCCACCTGCCCACTCTCCACCCCCTGCCCACCCATCCTCCCATCCTGTCTGTCCACCCACCTAGGCATCCTTTCCTCCGCCCCCGTCCCTCCCTCTATCCACAGTTCAGTTCAGTTCAGTCACTCAGTCGTGTCCGACTCTTGGCGACCCTATGAATCGCAGCACGCCAGGCCTCCCTGTCCATCACCATCTCCCGGAGTTCACTCAGACTCACGTCCATCGTGTCCATGATGCCATCCAGCCATCTCATCCTGGGTCGTCCCCTTCTCTTCCTGCCCCCAATCCCTCCCAGCATCAGAGTCTTTTCCAATGAGTCACCTCTTTGCATGAGGTGGCCAAAGTACTGGAGTTTCAGCTTCAGCATCATTCCCTCCAAAGAAATCCCAGGATTGATCTCCTTCAGAACGGACTGGTTGGATCTCCTTGCAGTCCAAGGGACTCTCAAGAGTCTTCTCCAACACCACAGTTCAAACACATCAATTCTTTGGTGCTCAGCCTTCTTCACAGTCCAACTCTCACATCCATACATGACCACAGGAAAAACCATAGCCTTGACTAGACGGACCTTAGTCGGCAAAGTAATGTCTCTGCTTTTGAATNGGTATTCCCATCTCTTTCAGAATCTTCCACAGTTTATTGTGATCCACACAGTCAAAGGCTTTGGCATAGTCAAGAAAGCAGAAATAAATGTTTTTCTGGAACTCTCTTGCTTTTTCCATGATCCATGGATGTTGGCAATTTGATCTCTGGTTCCTCTGCCTTTTCTAAAACCAGCTTGAACATCAGGGAGTTCACAGTTCATGTATTGCTGAAGCCTGGCTTGGAGAATTTTGAGCATTACTTTACTAGCCTGTGAGATGAGTGCAATTGTGCGGTAGTTTGAGCATTCCTTGGCATTGCCTTTCTTTGGAATTGGAATGAGAACTGACCTTTTCCAGTCCTGTGGCCACTGCTGAGTTTTCCAAATGTGCTGGGATATTGAGTGCAGCACTTTCACAGCATCATCTTTCAGGATTTGAAACAGCTCAACTAGAATTCCATCACCTCCACTAGCTTTGCACACATCCATGTATTCATCCGTCTCCCCGTGCGTCTTCTCATTCTCCATCCGTTCCTCCATCCCCTATCCACCATACGCCCATTTATTCATCCGTCTCCCCGTCCATCCCTCTGTCCATACGTCCATTTACTCCTCCCCCACCCATTCCTCTGTCCCCCATCCACCACACGTCCACGTATTCATCCGTCTCCCCATCCATCCCTCTATCCATACGTCCATTTACTCCTCCCTCATCCATTCCTCCATCCCCTATCCACCATATGCCCATTTATTCATCCGTCTCCCCATCCATCCTCTCCTCCTCCACCCGTTCCTCCGTCCTCCACCCACCACACATCCACGTATTCACCTATCTCCCCATCCATCCCTCTATCCATACATCCATTTACTCCTCCCCCACCGGTTCCTCCATCCCCTATCCATCATACGCCCATTTATTCATCCATCTCCCCATCCATCCTCTCCTCCCCAACCCGTTCCCCCATCCCCCATCCACCGCACGTCCACGTATCCACCCGTCTCCCCATCCATTCTCTCCTCCCCGACCCGTCCCTCCGTCCGCCACACGCCCACTTATTCTTCCATTCTGCCGGCAGTGCCCCACCTGTTCTTCCCCATCCATTTCCCCATCCTCCCCAGCCGTCCGTGTATCCCTGCATTCCCCCATCCACCTCCGCATTCGCCATCCGTCCTTCCCTCCACCCCTCCACCCGTCCACCCGTAACTGGAGCAGTGTTCCCTGGCACTGTGGTAACCAGCTGCTGTGCAGAAGCAGCCTGTTGCAGGCGCCCCTGGAGGTGTGGCATAGCCTGTGGCTTGGCACTTGTGACGAACCGCCGAGCAACTCCTAGAGGACCCCTCTGCTATCTCTTCCAGTTGCTTCCTCTCCTTTCCCACTATTTGTTTTTTTTAAGTCAAATGAGGTCAAACATCCCACCAAAAGCTAAAGCCTGGCTTTGATTTCAGCTCCCTCTAAGGTTCTCCAGGGATAATTTTGTGTTTCCACGTAATCTACAATTTAAGTCGTCCAACCCCAAACACACACTACACATTTAGGAACCCCTTCCAGGCTGCCTTACGGGCAGCGCAGTGACAGATGAGCAGAGGCTTGCCGCTGAGTCCATCCCCGGCTTCCCTGGGCCCGTCCTCCCGGCCTCTCCCTTTCCCACGGCGCCCCGCTCCGCTGTGGACTCGGCCCTGGACTGCCCTCCCGCCCTGGGCTATTTGTGGGTTTTTGCAGACTCTGCACGGTTGTTCCTTGTCTGTGAGGACCTTTGCTTGAGGCCGCATCTTTTTTGTTTTGCTTTTTGCGGGGCAGGTTATTTATTTAGTCAAAGTATAGTTGATGCACAAAGTCATGTAAGTCACAGGTGGACAGTAGAGGGAGCGGCAGTTTTAAAGGCGGTGTTCCATTCACAGTCATCACAGAGCACCGGGTGTATCCCGTGCTGTACGAGGCACCTTTGTAGTTTACTTTGTACATAACAGTTTGTACCTCCCAACCCTCCGCCTCTGTGTTGCCCCTTCCCGTCCCTGTCCTCACTGGGAACCGCTGTTTTGTTCTCTGTGTCTGCTGCTTTTTTGTTATAATCACTGGTTACTGTATTTTTTAGATTCCACACAGAGTGACATCATAATATAAATGGCATTCTACACGTAGGTGATAAGTGTTTGTCTTTCTCTAACTTATTTCGCTTGCGTAACACCCTCCAAGGCCATCCCTGTTGTTGCAAATGGCAGGATTTCCCTCTTTCTAATGACTGAGCAGTATTCCATTGCATGCATTCGCCACCTCTTCCTTTATCTGTTTGTCTCTTGTTGGACACTTGGTTTGCTTCTGCGTCCCGGCTATTGTAAACAGTGCTGCTGTGAACACTGGGGTGCACGCATCTTTCTGAGTTAGAGTTTTTTTGGGGGGTTATATCCCCAGGAGGGCTTCCCTGATAGCTCAGTTGGTAAAGAATCCACCTGCAATGCAGGAGACCTGGGTTCAATTCCTGGGTCAGGAAGATCCCGTGGAGGAGGAAAGGCTCCCTGCTCCAGGATTCTGGCCTGGAGAACCCCATGGGCAGTCCATGGGGCGCAGAGCGGGACAGGACTGCGCCAGTTTTGCTTTCGCCTTCGCATGCCCAGGAGTGGGAGGGCCGGATCACACGACAGTTCAGTGTTTCCTTTCTTGAGCAGCCTCCATGCTGTCTTCCACAGTGGCCGCACCAATTCACACTGCGACCAACAGTGCGTGAGGGCTCCCTTTCCTCCACATCTTCGCCACATTGTTGTTCGTGCTCTTTTTTATGATGGCCATTCTGACAGGTGTGAGGTGGCGTCTCACTGTGGCTTTGACTTGCATTTCCCTGATAGCTAGCAACGTCGAGCATCTCTTCACGTGCCTGTTGGCCATCTGCACTTCGTCTTTGGAAAAATGTCTGTTCAGGTCTTCCACACACTTTTTTGATCAGATTTTTTTTTTTTTGATGTTAAGTTGTAGTAGCTGTCTGTATATTTTGGATATTAACCCCTTACTGGTCATATCATTTGCAAATATTTTCTCCCATTCAATAGGTTATCTTTTCATTTTGTTGATAGTTTCCTTTGCTGTGCAAAAGCTTCGAAATCTAATTGGGCTCTATTTGTTTATTTTTCCTTTGTTTCCTTTGCTAAGGAAACAGATTAAAACCATTGCTATGATTTTGTCAAAGAGTGTTCTGCCTATGTTTCAGGAGGAGTGTTATGGTCTCTGGCCTTAATTTAGGGTTTTAATTCTTTTGGAGTTTATTTTGTATGTGGTGTTAGAGAATGTTCTGACTCCATCCACCGAAGCTCTCCAGTTATTCCAGCCCTGCGGCAGGGACTCTCTTCTCCACTGTGTGTTCTCTCCTCCTCTGCTGTGGCCGTAAGCGTGTGTGGCTGTTTCTGGGCTCACCGTTCTGCTCGCTGATCTGTGTGTCAGCTTTTGTGCCAGTGCCATGCTGTTTTGATTCCTGTAGCTTTGTAGTATAGTCTGAAGTCGGGGAGTGTGATTCCTCCAGCTCTGTTCTTCTTTCTCAAGATTGTTTTGGCTATTCAGGGTCTTGTCTGTTTCAGTGGAAAATTTAAACTTGTTTTATTTCTGTGAAAAACGCCTTTGGCATTTTAATAGGGATTGCATTGAAACTGTTGGTAACTTTGTGTAGCGTGGAGGTTTTCACAGTGTTCTTTCCTCCAGTCTGTGAACATGGTATACATTTCCATCTGTCTGTGTCCTCTTCCTTTTCTTTCATTGGTGTCTATAGTTTTCTGAGTACAGGTCTTTTACCTCCTTAGGTAGGTTTATTGATAACTATTTATTCCTTCTGATGTGACGGTAAATGCGATTGTTTCCTTAGTTTCTCTTTCTGATAGTTCATCGTTAGTGAATAGTAATGCAACAGGTTTCTGTGTGTTAATTTTGTATATTGCAGCTTCATCAAATTCATTGATGAGCTCTAGTTTTCCGGTGGTGTCTTTAGAGTTTTCTCAGTATAGTACCGCATCATCTGCAGAGCTTCACTTCTCCTTTCCAGTTTGGAGTCCTTCTATTTCTTTTTCTTCTCTGATTGCCGTGGCTAGGACTTCCAAGACAGTGTTGAATAAAAGTGGTGAGAGTGGGCCTCCTTATGTTGCTCCTGATCTTAGAGGGAATGCTTTCAGCTTTTCACCACTGAGTATGATCTTAGCTGTGAGTCTGTCACATATGACCATTATTATGTCGAGGTAGTTTCTCTCTATGCCTCCTTTCTGGAAAGTTTTCTTTTTTTTTAATCATAAATGGATGTTGAATTTTGTCAGAAGCTTTTTCTGTGTCTAATGAAATGATCATATTGTTTTTATTCTTCAATTCGTTATTGTGGTCTATCACAATGATTGATTTGCAGATACTGAAAAATCCTTGCATCCCTGGGATAAATCCCACTCGATCATGGTGTACGATCCCTTTTAATGTGTTGTTGGATTCAGTTTGCTAATATTTTGTTGAGGATTTTTGCATTTATATTCATCAGTGATACTGGCCTTTAATTTTTTATTCTTGTGATATATTTGTCTGGTTTTGGTATCAGGGTATCATAGAATGCATTCAGAAGAGTTCCTTTCTCTGCAGTTGAAAATGCGTCTGTGAATCTCCACGTGTCCTGATCGGGGTCTTGGGAGTCTTTCTGGGAGCCCCCACTTGTGTTGGCCACCCCCCTTCCCCCCCTGCTATGCGACTGTGGTCCTCAGTGGCCTGTGTGAGAAGTGTTCAGAGGCTCCAAGGGCTGGGCCCCCAGTACGGATGAGCCCTTAAGAAGCTGCCCAGGGGAGTGGCAGCGTGGCCCTGGAGAAGGAGGCCTTTACTCCTTCCATGTTCAGAGAGGTTTGGGTATTTTCAGACCCCAGCAGGTGGTGTCCATCCCCCTACCCAGAGGTGGTGGGGACGGTGTTGAGGGTCAAGGGGAGATGCTGGCCTGAAGGAGAGGGGAGAATACACCCTGCTAGGGGAGGGCTGGTCGGGGCGGGGTGGGCTGGTGGGGTTTGTCTTCTCCGTAAAGGAAGAGACAGGCCACAGCGAGGGGAGAGCTGGGCCCCCGGGTGGGTTTGGGTGTTCGTGGATGGCTGGGGAGACTGTCAGGGTTGACAGGGGCCCTGGAGGGCCCTGGAGCTGCGAGTGTGACTTCGGAGAGGAGCATGGCGGGCTGGAGCGTTCCCGGGCTCACGGCTGGTGGACTGGAGTGGGCGCGGCAGGCGGGGCGGCCGGGGGGCCCTGCAGCGGGGTCTCCGGGTTGCAGGGTCAGTGTGAGGCCAAGGAGGAGTGGGTGGACATGCGTGACCTTGAGCAGGGCTGCTGGCGCGAGCAGAGGCGTGGAGAAGGCCCAGGGTGGGGCATCAGGGGGTCGAGGTGCTGGGGACGAGGGACAGGGCCTGGGTGGCCGGGTGGGCATGGGGGCAGGGCCGTGTTTGGGTGGGCATGGGGGCAGGGAGCTTGGGAAGTGGGGTTGGCGCTTAGGAGAGAGTTCAGCAGGCGGTCAAGCCGTGGGGTCACCCACGTGGGGGCTTTGTGTTCAGAGAGGAAGCGGGTCCTCAGGGAGAGGGTACAGGGACGGGGAGCCGGCAGCAGCGATCTGCAGGGAGTGCGGTGTTGGCGGGTGCCTCCTGGGTCCCCCGGGAGGTGCTGGCGGGGCTGCAGACACCCTCAGAAGCTGCTGCTATGGGGGCCTCAGGTTCCTCGACCCCTGACCAGGGCTCTTCGCAGGAAGGGACCTTCCTTCCTGGCAGCCCTGTGTCTGGCCCCCCGCGCGTGGCAAGCTGCTGGTGACGCTGATGAACAGATGACGGGCCTTACTGACACTGGCGGGCATGGAAAGGGGCCCTTTCAGGGTGAAAGCTGGGCGAGGGCGCTGCTGGGTGGTGGCCTCGATGGGTGCAGCCGCCTGTGGTCCTCCCAGGCGGTTCAGGCCCCGGGGCTGGGGGAGGCAGGTGCGTGGGAGTGGCCGTGGAGCAGGCTGGAATGGACTGGGGGCCGAGCGGCTGGGGCGCAGAGCGTCAGCGTGTATCCAGTGTGTTTCCAGGGCTGTGTGTGTGTCCCCGAGGGGTGTCTGGGGGAGGCGGTGCTTGGTGGGTGTTGGTGTCAGCAGCCAGGCTAGGGGCTGGAGGTCCCTGCTGGGAAAGGGTGGCGTTGGGGGTGGGTTTGAGGCACAGGGGTCTGCTGGTGGTCTCCTCCCGGCACCGCTCCGCTTCCTCTGGGAAGCCCTTCGTGTGGGGAGCGGGGAAGCCCAGAGCAGCAGGTTCAAGCCCACCTCTGATGCTGCTTAGTTTTGCAGCTGAAGACAAGTTGCTTCTTTGTGCCTCTGTTTCCTCATCAGCAAAATGGGAATAACAGTCACACCTACATCACAGTGACATCTTACTGACATCTTACACACATGCCTTCCCAACTATAAAGTTCCCAGAACAGCGCTGCCAGGAGTCCAGAATCAGTGTTTCTGGTTCAGAAGCCGGCATAGGGGAGGGCTGCTCCCTCCTGGAGGCCCCTGGGGGCCCACCCCCACCTTCCAGGCCCAGTGCTCTGCTCTCTGCTGCCCTCGTCAAGGCCTCTCTCTGACTCCCACTTCCTGCTTCCCTCTGACGATGACCCTGGGGTCACGTCCTCCCCCATCCCGTGAATCCAGGGGCCCTCCCTCCCGGGACCCTTCCCCTCATCACATCTGCAGGGTCCCCTTGGCCTTGTGAGGTGACAGGTTCCAGGGTCCGGACGTGGGGGGCTCTGGGGCGTGCTTCAGCCCGCACCCCTGTAGGAGATCCGGTGGGGAGAGTGGGGCACAGTGCACGGCAGGCTGAGAAGCAGCGCTGCAGTGGTGGGCGTTAATTCCAGCCATATCTGAATGGTCAGTTTGGCATCGCTTAGAAATTAAATAGTGTGGCGGTTTGGGGCTTCCCTCACAGCTCAGCTGCTAAGAATCCGCCTGCAATGCAGGTGACCCTGCTTCCGTCCCTGGGTCGGGAAGCTCCACTGGAGAAGGGATAGGCGATCGCTCCAGTGCTCGTGGGCTTCCCTGTGGCTCAGCTGGTAAAGAATCCATCTGCAGTGTGAGAGACCCGGGTTAGATCCCTGGGTTGGGAAGAACCCCTGGGGAAGGCAAAGGCTACCCACTCCAGTATTCTGGCCTAGAGAATTCCATGGACTGTATAGTCCGTGGGGTTGCAAAGAGTTGGACACGACTGAGCGACTTTCATATGGGATTTGATTTAGGTCATATCTGAATGGTCTAGCGGTTTTCCCTACTTTCTTCAATTTGAGTCTGAATTTGGTAATAAGGAGTTCATGATCTGAGCCACAGTCAGGTCCTGGTCTTGTTTTTGTTGACTGTATAGAGCTTCTCCATCTTTGGCTGCAAAGAATATAATCAGTCTGATTTAGGTGTTGACCATCTGGTGATGTCCATGTGTAGAGTCTTCTCTTGTGTTGTTGGAAGAGGGTGTTTGCTACGACCAGTGCATTTTCTTGGCAAAACTCTATTAGTCTTTGCCCGGCTTCATTCCACATTCCAAGGTCAAATTTGCCTGTTACTCCAGGTGTTTCTTGACTTCCTTCTTTTTCATTCCAGTCCCCTATAATGAAAAGGACATCTTTTTTGGGTGTTAGTTCTAAAAGGTCTTGTAGGTCTTCATAAAACCGTTCAACTTCAGCTTCTTCAGCGTTGCTGGTTGGGGCATAGACTTGGATAACTGTGATAT
>SJYQ01094356.1:27059-43945 GCA_006410935.1 Redunca redunca
AGAGTCGGACACGACTGAGCAACTGAACGGAACTGAACGACTGAACTGAACTGAGCGACTTTCACTTTAGAAATAAATTATTCTTTGTCATCATAAAATAAGGAAGCATGCATCCTGCAGACCGCTGTTCTTTCATCCTTGAAGCTGCGCTTCTAGTCCTAAGATAATGTGCTTTCCATTCTGTTCAGTTCTTTCACTTTTTTGGTGTGGACGCATCAGTTACTTCATGTCAGGCTTCTGTGACTGTAAACTGTTTCCCGAGACATGAGAATTTTTCTGACAATGTTAAAACAATTGTTTAAAAAACATGCACTCTTTAAAAAAACATGTTCTATTATATCTTGGATCTTCACAGCATAATTTGCTCGGTGTGTTGCTTTGGGGAGTGATCTTTAAAGGGTTTTTCGAGGAGAGGGGTCCTCCCATCGGGCCTGACTGCCGGCCTCCGAGAGGCCCACGTGCGCGGCTGGCGTCCAGGAGCTGCGGGGTCGGGAGGGCCCCCAGCACCCCCACGGATGGGGGCTCCCTGGGCCTCTGTGCTCTGTCTGTGCTCACATCCTCCTCCCTGGGGACACGGGTCTCTGTGGGTCCGTGTGTGTCCTCGGGATGGGGTTCTGGAAGCTGGGGCCCGGCTCCCCTGGACCCCACCCCTCCCGCTCTGGGCCTTCTCCCGTCGCTGGCTCTGCTCGCAGCTTCCCGCTGTGATGGATCGGCCGAGAGGACCAGTGTGCCCAGTCCCGCGCGTCCGCCTGCTGGAACCGGGATGGCCTTGGGGACCCCGACCTGCGCTTGCTTCTGGTGATAAGCAGTCCTGTTCACTGTGCGGTCGTCCCCGCGGGACAGTGAAGTGCGGATTCCCGCGCTCTCCTCCCCTCGTCTGTTCCGCGGGGTGGCCTCCATCCTGCAGGCCTTGTTTCAGGCTGGTGTGTCCTCTCCACACCATGCCTTGTTCAAAATCAGTTACTGGAGAGAGGGCCGCGGATGTGAGAGGGAACCGGCGGCAGGCCCTTCCTGGGGGCGGACTTGGTGCGGACAGCAGTGGTGATCGAAGCCAGGCTGGACTAGGGGCGGCCGCTCCGCCCGGGGCTCTGCACCGCCCCTCGGGCGGGGTGGGGGCCCACTGGAGCGCTGGGGGCCCCAGGACACTCCTCTCCGCGTCCAGACCCGAGGGGGCGGATTCTGCTGGAGTCCTGTGCTCCTCACACCGGGAGTGGGGTGAGCCGAGGTGGGGGTCAGAAGGACAGCAGGCCTGCCCCTCAAGGGGCCCCCTTGGGCTGCACAGCGACCGCGCCCCTCCTGCGCATTGACCCCGGGCGGCTGCGCTGGGAGCGGTGCGATCGTGATTAAGCAAGCGCGCCGTACAGGGTGCGATCTTCAACAACCGGCTCTCTCTTCTTCCTCCGCAGGGCGCCCCTCCGAGGAGACCGGGCTGGCTGCCGGCAGCCTCGCGCCATGGGCCGGCCGACCGGGTGAGCGATGCGCCGGGCCTGGCGGACATGTTCCGAGCGGGGGACCCGGCGCCCCCGCGCCGGCGCAGCGTGGAGGTGGCCCGCGGCCGCGCCGGCTACGGCTTCACGCTCTCGGGCCAGGCGCCCTGCGTGCTCAGCTGCGTCCTCAGGGGCAGCCCCGCCGACCTCGTGGGCCTCCGCGCCGGCGACCAGATCCTGGCCGTCAACGAGATCAACGTGAAGAAGGCGTCCCACGAAGACGTGGTGAAGTTAATCGGGAAGTGCTCTGGGGTCCTGCGCATGGTGATCGCGGAGGGCGGCGGCCGCCTGGAGTCCTGCTCCAGTGACGAGGAGGTCGGCTTTTACGAAGGAAAAGGCTGGCTGAAGCCCAAGCTCGACTCCAAGGCTTTAGGAATAAACAGGGCGGAGAGGGTTGTTGAGGAAATGCAGTCGGGAGGGATTTTCAACATGATCTTTGAAAACCCTGGCCTTCGAGCCAGCAGCTCCGAGCCCCTGAAGCTGAAGCCGAGGTCACTTTCAGAGTCGGCCGCCGGCCGGTGTGACCTTGCACACGAGAGTGCAAGTATTCTGCATCCCAGCCTGCCTTCTAAGGAGGAGACGCCCAAAGCGGGCAACCACGGTTCTGCTTTCGGCTCGGGGCTGGAGGCTCCTGAGGACTTTGGGCTGGATGCAAGCATTCTCAACGTGGCCATGGTCGTGGGCTACCTGGGCTCCATCGAGCTGCCGTCCGCCGGCTGCAGCCTGGAGGCGGACAGCGTGCAGGCCATCCGGGGCTGCCTGCGGCGCCTGCGGGCCGAGCAGAAGGTCCACTCGCTGGTGGCCATGCAGATCATGCACGACTGCGTGCAGCTGTGCACGGACAAGGCGGCCGTGCTGGCCCGCTACCCGGCCGAGCGGCTGGCCTTCAGCGCCGTGTGCCCGGATGACAGGAGGCTTTTCGGGCTGGTTACCATGCAGGCGGGCGACGACGGGAGCCTGACGCAGGAGGAGGACGGCGTCCTGCGGACGTCCTGCCACGTGTTCATGGTGGACCCCGACCTGTTCAGCCACAAGATCCACCAGGGCATCGCCCGGCGATTCGGGTTCGAGTGCACGGCCGACCCCGACACCAACGGCTGCCTGGAGTTCCCCGCGTCCTCGCTGCCCGTGCTGCAGTTCATCTCGGTGCTGTACCGGGACATGGGCGAGCTGATTGAGGGCGTGCGGGCCCGGGCCTTCGCCGACGGGGACGCCGACGCCCACCAGAACACCAGCACCAGCAGCAACAGCGACAGCGGCATCGGGAACTTCAGCCCCGAGGACAGGAGCAGCCGCGTGCTTGTGGTGGACCTGGGCGCCGCCTCCAGCAGGCACGGCCCCAGCGGCGGCGCCTGGGAGGGCACGGGTGGGAGGGGCCCCCAGCCCTGGGCCGCCCCCTGGAACGGGGCCTTCTGTCTCGACCCCGAGGGGGCCGCGTTCGAGGCCGCCCCGCAGGCTGACAGGTGCCGGGACCTCGGTAAGCACCTGGGGCCCGCTCCGCACGCAGGGTGCCCCGCCCCCCTGAGGTGCCCGGCCCCGCCCTCCCGGAGGGGCGCTGCGGGCCCCGGCGGTGGCTCCGGCCAGCGGTGGCCCCCGGTCCACGCGCTGCGGCAGTGGCAGTGCGGGCCCGCCAGCGACCAGGAGTCTCACACCGACTCCACGGACGGCTGGTCCAGTGTCAACTGCGGCACGCTGCCCCCGCCCATGAGCAAGATTCCCGCCGACCGCTACCGCGTGGAGGGCAGCCCGGCCCAGCCCCCGCCCAGCACCCAGCGCAGGGACTGGGCCAGGAAGGCCCTTGGCGTGCAGAACATCTTCGGCCCCCATCGAAGTGTTAGGAAGACCAAGGAAGACAAGAAGGTGAGCCTGAAGGCAGGGTTGGGGAGGCGAGTGTGGTTCCTGACTCGGTCAGTTACTGATGGACGCCAGCACTTGCCTGGCCTGCCTCCCCCCGCCTGGCCCAGGTGGCCTCTGGCGGCCTCATGGCACCTCCCTTGGGTTTACCCAGGCTCTGGGTGGGGCTCAGGCGGCCGTTGGGTGGGACAGGCGGCGGTGGAGGGGTGGTGAGCGCCCAGTCCCACCCTTGCCTGCTGCGGCGGGTGCCACAGGGGCAGGTTCTGGACGCTCAGCCTGCTCCCTTCAGGATGGGGAGCTTCCCCGTGGCATTTCCTCCACCCAGGAGGTGCTGCTTCGAGAAAATGCCAGCTGAAGTCGGCCACAGACAGCTCAGGGTAGGCTTGGACTCTGTGTGTGTGTGTGTGTGTGTGTGTGTGTGTGTGTGTGAGTCCCTTAGTCGTGCCCAACTCTTTGCGACCCCATGGACTGTAGCCTGCCAGGCATCTCTGTCCATGAGATTTCCTAGGCAAGAATACTGGAATGGGCTACCATTTCCTCCTCCAGGGGTCTTCCCTACCCAGGGATCGAACCTGCCAAAATTGGCAGGGGGGTTCTGTGCCATCTGAGCAGGTGCTGGTGGGAGGGCTGAGACGTGGGGTGCCGGCTGGAACAAGGCGGGCTGGCTCGCAGCTCAGCTAGTTTGAGAGGAGCTGTTCTCAGAGGACCTTTGTGATTTAAAGTACCTTTGCTGTGTTTGTTTGTGGAGGGGCTGGGCTGTGGAGTCTGAGGCTGTCCTCCTCGAGACCTGACCCCTTCCCAGGTCTGATGTGAGACACTTGAATGGAGACTTACAGACAGAGGAGAGATGCCTCTCAGGGTTTTCCCTCCCACGACGACCGGGCGACCCCGTGCTGTGTCTGAGCGCAGACCCGTGCCTTTGTAAACACGGCTGTGATCACAGGCCCTGAGCACATTGCCGCCCGCAGTGGCCGGGCTCGGGGGTTCTGCCCTCGAGGGCCCCGCCCCCAGCTCCCCGGATCTGAGCTGCCTGGCGGGGGTCGCCTTCCCAGCCGCTCCCGCTGGGCCACCTGCGGCGTGGACGGGTGGGCGGCAGCTTCCGCCTGGGCCTCCCCGTTGGGTCGGGGAAGGACTGGGGAGGAGAGGCCCCGGAAGGTGGCCGAAGCATTATCTGAAGTACAGGCGTTGACCCTCTCTTTGAGCATGTCCCCCGCGAGGGGTCTCTCCCCACTGCCACGGTGTCGGGGTGTCGGGGAGCCGTCACGCTGACAGGAGCGCAGGGCTTCCGTCCGTCTGGTGGGCGGCAGTGCGCCTCACGTCTGTCCACTTGGTGTGAAGTGCCCACTGGCCCTGTCCCACTCCACGGGGTCTCAGCTCCTCGGGGGCAGGGGTCTGACCTCAGGGACCCTGAGATGGTGGTGCTGTGCTTGTCCAGGCAGGCGGCTGGTCCTGCAGGGCTGGGGACTTGTCTGAGGTCAGCCCTCAGGATGAAGCAGGTTCATGATTCAAACCTTGGGCTTCTTTCTGTTTTTCAAGAGACTGTCTTTTAGAGCTGATTTAGGTTGACAATGAAGTTGAGGGGAAGGCACGGCGTTTCCTCTGTCCTCAAAGGCGCACAGCCTCCCCGCTGTCCCCGTTCCCCCCAGGGGGACCTTGTCACTATCAGCAGACCTGGACTCCCCAGCTTCTCCTAGGGTCCCTCCTGTGGTGTGTGTTCTGTGGGCTTGCACAAATGTATAAGGCTGTGTGTCTTCACCACTGTGAGTCATGCAGAGCGGTTTGCACTGCCTTGAATCCCCTCCTGGTCTGCCTGCCCCTCCCTCCCTTCTGTCAACCCCGGGCCATCATGCGGGCTTTTTACCGTCTGCAGTGTCCCGCTCTTGGGGAACGCACCGTCCCGCTCTTGGGGAATGCCAGCATAGCACACGGCATATAGCTTTTTCAGAGTGGCTTCTTTGACTCAGCGACGTGCCTTTAAGTAAAAGCCTGGTCTTGCCATGGCATGCCAGCTCATTTTCCTTTAGCACCAACAATACTCCATTGTCTGGAGGCATCATAGTTATCCGTTCCCCTCCTGAAGGACACTGCTTGCTTCCAGGTTCTGGCAGCTCTGAATAAAGCTGATCTAAACACCTGTGTGCAGGCTTCTGTGTGGGTGTAAGTTTTTAACTCCTGTGGGTAAGCTCCAAGGGAGTGAGACTGCTGAACTGTGGGCTCAGGGTGTGTTCTGCTTCGTAAGACAGTATCTTCCAAGCTGGCTGCGCCACTTTGCATTTCTGCCAGCAGGGATGAAAGTTTCTGTCACCTCACGTTCCTCCCCGACTGCGTGTCGGTGTTCAGCATTTCTGCCTTTCTGACACTTGGGTAGTGGCACCTCATTGTCTCAGCTTGCACCTCCCTGATGACATGTGATGGGGAGTCTTTTCTTGTGCTTACCTGTTGTCCGGGTATCTCTGATGAGGTGTCAGGTAAGATCTTTGGCCCATTTTGTGTCAGATTTTTGGCCACACTGCATGGCACTTGGGGTCTTAGTCTCTCGACCAGGGATCAGACCCACGCCCTCTGCGTGGGAAGCACCGTCTTAACCGCTGGGCTGCCGGGGGAGCCCCGAGTCCTGGCTTCTTGGCATTCTTACCGTTGAGTTTTAAGAGTTGCATGTTTGTTTTGGATGATGGTCCTTCATTATATGTGTCTTTTGCAAATATTTTTTCCCGTTCTGTGAGTTGTCTTCATTCTCTTGATACCATGTTTCACAGAGTAAAAGTTCTTTATTTTGGTGAAGTCCAGCGGCTTATCAATTCTCTCTTTGATGGATCGTGTTTTTGGTGCTGTGTGAGACACATCACTGAACCCATGGTCATCTAGGTTTTCTCCTGTGCTATCTTCTAGTTTTTTGATTTTTTTGTTTTACACCCACGTCTGTGATCCACTTGGAGTTAATTTTCTGAAGGGTGCGAGGTCTGTGTCTAGATTCAGTTTTTGGCTGTGGATGCCTGGTTGTTCCAGCACCCTTTGTAGAAAAGACTATCATTGTTCTCTTGTATTGTCTTTGACCCTTTGTCAGGGATCAGTGGTCTGTACTTAGGAGGGTCTTGGACTTCTCTTTAATGTTCTTTCACCTTGAACAAAAATGTGGTGAAAACGAAGGCGCTGGCTGTTACTACTTACACTGTGACAAAGGGGACGGAGCCCTTGGCGTGGGAGGGAGTCTCCCGTGCTGGGGCGTGGCAGGAAGGCTCACTGCTTGCAGTCTGCTTTATCTCCTTATTTGACCTGAATGGGGATGCTGTGAGCTCATCGTCTTGATAAGGAGAGTAGGGTTTATGCACATCCAGGGACTTGCCAACAGTCAGGTGGCATTCGTCTTGCAGTGTGATGGACACACAGTTTATCTGAGTAGTGATAAATTGTGGTAAGCAGTACAGTAATAAATAGGGAAGTAGTAATAGATTGTGCGTTACTGCATCCCAGCTCCAGTCTCTGGAAGTGTGTCCATTGCTCTTTGCTAAGTGGGTTCTCCTCATTTTAGCACAGCCTACCCCCACGGCCCCAGCTGGAGTGTCAGAAGCTTCCAGGGTCCTAAGTTGGGGCTCCTGGTGTCCCTCCTGGCCTGGCCTGAGCTGGCGTTAGGCTTGTCTGCATCAGCAGAGGACAGGCCAGGAAGAGATGGAGGCCAGAAGTGCCAGAAATGCCAAGAGGAAGAGGCGTTAGGCGTGGGAGGGAGAGATGCCAGAGACGGCGGGGGTTGGGTAGGTGGTGCCCGGAATTGCTATCAGTTCCTCTCCATGGAGGCTGTGGCTTCAGTGTCTTACTCTGTGCGGAATCAGGCTGCGTCCTCAGGATCCGGCTGGGAGACAGAAAACACACCTGCAAGTTGAACAGGGAAAAGTTATCGGAGAACCAGACGAGAGTTGGCTCACCACCAAGGGAGTGCGAATGGCACCCTTCAGAGGAAGCAGTGGAGGGGGCGAGGGCTGGGACTCAGAGCCCGGAGGGGCAGGCCCGTGGGGCAGCGGGCTGGGGGGCGGTGCTGGCTGCTGGGAAGCAGGCTGCCCCTGGGCGAGGGCCCTGGGAGAATGTGGCCACACGCACCACGGGAACCAGCACAGCACTGCGGGCAGAGTGCTGTCTGCACGACCCAGCTCCAGCGTCTGACGCCGGCGAAGGTGCTGAGTGCCCAGTGCCAGGAGGGAGAGCCTGGGATGCTGGCCCCACCTGCCCCTGTGCCCTCTGCTGCCCTCCCCTCAACACCGTCCCCATGCAGAGTCCTTGTGTTTGCTGATGTTCGTGAAGTGGCTTTTCCAAGCAAATTTGGTCCAGGGCCTTCTTCATTGTGTGTGGCCTCGAGGCCTTGGCATGTCTCCCTTAGGGGTGAGCGGCTTACTGTGCAGAGCCTCCCCCGTGTGCCTGGAGCTGGTCAGTCTCGGTCTTTGCAGAGGGGCCCGGTGCGCGAGGAGCCTCCGTCACTCAGCTGGGCACCTGTCACCTGCCTGGGCCTTCGCTCCTGACGGGCGGGCTCTGCCCCAGGGGTCTTCTCATCAGCTTCTTTTCAGCTGCCTCGGCCGATTGTGCCCCTGAGCGGGGAGCCTGTGACCAGTGGGGGCCGGCAGGCCTGACCCCAGGCTGGGAGGGGCCCTGGAGGGGCGCGCGCTCTCTCTCTCCCCTCCACCCTCGGGTGCTCATGATTGCCTCCATGCATGCTCAACAGCTCTTTGTGTTAAATGTTCCTGTTGGATCTCCTGGCACACAGCCTTTCTATTCTGTCTGCACAAAGGAAGCCAGCTGTTAGCAGGACTCTCATCACTGCCTTCGGTCACCGGTTGGTCCCCAAGTCCTGTCACCTCTGTGTCCGGATGGTCCTCTCTCCATTATGCGCCTACACCTGGGCTTTGTTGCCGTCTCCCGGTCCTGCGTATGCTGGCCCAGGCCAGATCTTGGCTTTCTGGGACCCTTTCTGCTGTGAAGCCTGGAGGGAAAGCATTTTCTGACTGTTGCCTGTGTAGGCAGACACCTCTCAGGTGTCCTGAGGCCAACATCTGAGGTCAGCTGCCCCAGAGAGGCTCGGGCGATGCAGGAGGGGAGGCTTTCAAGGGTGAGTCATTCCCAAACGGGCAGCAGTGGTCATCACTGAAATATGATTCTATAAAATGTGCTTGTTGACAGTGGAGTGAAGACGGATGTATTTTCATATGGTAGGCTTCACGTGCTCATTTACAAGTAATGGCTCTCANCCCACTGGTGGAGGTGCCCTGCCCCGGGAAGGACGTGGGGACGTGGGGACGCCGGGACGGGACGTGGCGACGGGACGTGGGGATGGCACGTGGGGACGGCATGCTGGGACGCGGGGACTCGGGGACGTGGCGGGGCGGGATCCCCGGACAGCATCAAGCACTTCAAACCCTTCTGATTCTGGCAGGAACGTGGTGGCCATTTAGCTGGGAACACTCTCCCTTTTCCTGGCAACTGTCTAAAGCCGAAGAACAGAGGCAGCGGCCCTGCTATGTGCCGGCTCCCTTGCTGCCCGTCTGCTCCACCTGGGTGTCCTCCCGTCTCTGCGCTCCACACAGCGTCCAGCTCCTCTGGAAGCCCTGCCCCGCCGGGTCCAGGAGGGGCCGAGCACTTCTACCCCCAGGGGGGAGCACGGGGTGCGCGAGGGGCCCAGCGTCCCATGCCGGTTTGAAGTCCTTGAATCCCGGATTGATTAGTTTTGTTGTTTCTTAAGCTTTGAAAAGCCTCTTGATGAAAGTGAAAGAGGAGAGTGAAAAAGTTGGCTTAAAGCTTAACATTCAGAAGACTAAGATCATGACATCTGGTCCCATCACTTCTTGGGAAGTAAATGGAGAAACAGTGGAAACAGTGTCAGACTTTATTTTTTGGGCTCCAAAATCACTGCAGATGGTGACTGCAGCCATGAAATTAAAAGATGCTTACTCCTTGGAAGAAAAGTTATGACCAACCTAGATAGCATATTCAAAAGCAGAGACATTACTTTGCCAACGAAGGTCCATCTAGTCAAGGCTATGGTTTTTCCAGTGGTCATGTATGGATGTGAGAGTTGGACTGTGAAGAGAGCTGAGCGCCGAAGAATTGATGATTTTGAACTGTGGTGTTGGAGAAGACTCTTGAGAGTCCCTTGGACTGCAAGGAGATCCAAGCATTCCATCCTAAAGGAGACCAGTCCTGGGTGTTCATTGGAAGGACTGATGCTGAGCCTGAAACTCCAATACTTTGGCCACCTCATGTGAAGCACTGACTCACTGGAAAAGACCCTGATGCTGGGAGGGACTGGGGGCAGGAGGAGAAGGGGATGACAGAGGATGAGATGGCTGGATGGCATCACCAACTCGATGCACATGGGTTTGGGTGGACGCCGGGAGTTGGTGATGGACAGGGAGGCCTGGCGTGCTGCGGTTCATGGGGTCGCAAAGAGCCGGACACGACTGAGCGACTGAACTGAGCTGAAGCTTAATTAAATGGCTTTATGACACAGTGTTCTGTAACTTGTGTTCCAATACTGCGTATCACTTCAAAGGCTTATCCATCATACTGTCTTCACTGGCAGTTCGTCCTGTTGGCTGTGAAATGACCCACTGTGTGAGTATTCCACCACCACTACCACGTGTGCACGCGCACGCACACACACACACACTCACACAGTCACACAGTCACCCCCACACACACTCAGACACACATAGCCGTTAACAGAACGACAGACGACGCTTTGGTGAACATTCTCGCGCACGCCTCCAGCTTTGCGTGTGAAGGCGTTTCTCGGGGTCGCCCCAGAACGGAAGGCTGCTTTGGAGCTTTGTAGCAGGGCCGAGTGGGGAGCCTGGTCTCTGTTCCTTCGCGTCGACAGTAGATGGCTCTCTGGGGCAGGCGCAGATGGAATTACTGACGGACGGCACTGCCGGCGTTGTGGCTCTCGGTGCCCAGTCCTTGCCCGGACCGGGGCAGTGAGAACCGTGCCCGGTGTCCTGCACGCCCCCAGACGGGTCCAGGGGCTCGGTAAAGTTGGCTCGAACGCCCTCACCACGCAGAAGCACACTGTCTTCCCGACAGCCCTGCGCCCGCTCCTCTAAGAGCTCAGATTGCCCCGCGTGCTTGCCGAAACTTGCCTTTCTGAGGCTCCTCCACGTTCTGTCAACCTGTTGGTTGTAAAGTGGCATCTTGTTGTGGCTTCAGTTTGCATTCCCTCGGTCACGAAGGTGTGATTTCCTCTTGGTTGAGGGGCCTGCTGAAAACGTGGCCCATTTTGCTGCCGGGTTGTCTTCTCTGATTGGTAGGAGTTACAGATTCGGGCTGTTAACCTCTGCCAGTTACGTACAGTCCCTGAATGCTGTCTCAGTGTTCCATGCGCTGTGTCACCGTGATGAGCAGAAGTTCTTGACTTTGATGTTCTCCAGCTTGTCAGCCTTTCTCTTGCATTTTTGATTTAACACATTCACTACTATCCTGAGCTGTGAAAGATTTTCTCCTTTTTTTTCCCCTAACATTTTATGGAGTTGATTTTTGTGCATGGCACAAAAAGTCGGTGACAAGTTAATTTTTCCCTCTATGTGGACGACTGTTGGAGCACTAAATTCATGCTCTCGGGAGGCCCCGTGGTGCCCTGTGCCACGTGCCACGTGGCCACATGCGTGTGGGTCTCGGTTCTCTGACCTCCACTGTCAGTACCTCAACCACACTTGACTTTCAGAATCGTAGCTTTCTATCTGATGTGCCTTCCCTGATCTTGGCATTGCTTGAGCCTTGCTCTTTTATACAGATTTTATAATCAGCTAATAAATTCTCAAAAAAAAATTGCTGTTGATTGTTTTGTTGGGACAGCATGTCCAGGATGAAATACCCTGTGTCCTATCCTATCCATGAAAGTGGTATCTCACGCCATTTATTTAGATTTTATTTTCTTTCAGTAAAATCTTATAGTTGCCTCCATAAACATTGTTGGCTACGTTTATTCTTAGATTATTTGACCAGACTTATTTCTAGATACCTTATATATTTTGTTACTAGTATTAATGGGACATACATAAAAGTTGGACGTGTCATCATTTGTGATATTTAAAAGCACAGTGGATTTGCTTCTTTCCAGGTGCGGCTGCCTTGCCAGGGTTACTTCTGTTCCTGCTTGTTAATACTTGTCATCATGAATGGGTGTTGAATTTTAGTCTTTCTTTTTTGGTTCTTTTGCACTCATTGAGACAATTAAATGGGCTTCCTCATTTAAAATGCTGATAGGGTACAGTGTGCTGCTGCTGCTGCTAAGTCGCTCAGTTGTGTCCAACTCTGTGCGACACCATAGACGGCAGCCCACCAGGCTCCCCCGTCCCTGGGATTCTCCAGGCAAGAACACTGGAGTGGGTTGCCATTTCCTTCTCCAGTGCATGAAAGTGAAAGTGAAGTCGCTCAGTCGTGTCCGACTGCGAGACCCCATGGACTGCAGCCTACCAGGCCCCTCCATCCATGGAATTTTCCAGGCAAGAGTACTGGAGTGGGTTGCCATTGCCTTCTGCGATGGTATAGTATAGTGATAGAGTGTGCACGCCGAGCGCAGCTTGCGCTCCTGAGATAAGCCTGGCTCGGGCCTGCCTCTCCCCGCTGCGGGCTCCGGCCGCTGGTGCCCCTGTGGGATTCCGCGCCTGCGCTTCGGACGGAGACTGCCTTGCAGTTTTCCCTTCTCTCATTGTTTAGTTTTGGTGTCAAGTTTGTTCAAACCTCACAAAGTCATAAAACCAGCGGTGGCATTTTTCTCCCCCTTTCTTTTTGGCGTATTGAATCTTCTATTTAAAAACCTCTGTTAGAGGTGAAATCTGTTTTGTCTGTTATACATAGCTACACAAGCCTTCTCTGAGTCAACATTTTCTGTCTTTAATAAACTTTTTCTTTTTTTCACGTTTTGGGATCGTTACTATGAGTGGCAGGTGGTTGGATGCTTACCCTGATGCAGCTTGATGTTCTGAGACTCAGGAGTAAGACTGGCATGAGTGAGATTGCTGCCATGCGTGGCCTTGGCTCCGTGGCATTGCCCTGTGCCGTCTGCGAGTCTGCTTTCCCCTCGGCTTCTCCTTTCCTGCCGGGCTTTGTGTTCTGTTTTCAAGGCTGCTGTTGGCTTCCTTGCTGCCTTCATCACCTCCTTTATTGGCTCGGGAGTTCTGCCACACGCCGTGTTTCTCTTTTAAACAAGTGTCTGTTTTCACTCTTGATGACTGCCTCTTAGACATTATTGAATAAGCAAAGCATATTCCTTAATTTTCTGTCTTGATCTGACTGTCCTTTTGTGCACATTCTCACTGTTGCTTCTTGACCTGCAAGCAGGTTTCTCAGGAGACAGGTAAGATGGTCAGGTTTTCCCATCTCTTTAAGAATTTTCTACAGGTAGACCCTGGTGCTGGGAGAGGTTGAAGGCGAAAGGAGAGGAGGTGGCAGGAGAATGAGATGGAGAGGTTGGATGGCATCACCAACTCAATGAACGTGAGTTTGAACAAAGTCCTCGAGAGAGTGAAGGGCAGGGGAGCCTGGTGTGCTGCAGTCCACGGGGTCGCAAAGATTAGTACATGTCTTGCCTTGAGAATCCCAGGGATGGAGGAGCCTGGGGGCTGCCGTCTGTGGGGTTGCACAGAGTCAGGCACGACTGAAGTGCTTAGCAGAGCGACTGAATGACAAGAAGCACGTTTGCTCTTTTCTTTCTTCAGTTGGAGACCCAGTCTCGGCTTCTTTCTTGAGAAGGTGATTTGCAGTGAAGAGGGGCCCTTCCTCAGCTCTCACGTCACCCGAGTCAACTCTGCGTGTTTGTCCAGGGCCATGTTGGAAGTGGAATTCTGTTGGTTCTAAAGTTGATTGGCTATTGGGCTTAGACTTCTTCCTGATGGGGGAGTTTGTAGGAGCCCCGTTCGGCTCTTGTCCCTCAGCCCTGGGGCCTCCTTCTGTGCCGGCTCGCGGACGGGATCTGCGCCCTCCCCTCAGGTCAGCTGGCTCGCTGCCCGGCTCTGGTTGCAGCAGCTGGGGGCCTGCAGTGCCCCCCACTGCCCGAGTCCAGCGTGCGGTTCCCCGCCTCTCCGGGCCTCTCTGCCCGACACCAGCCGCCGCCTGTGCCCCCCAGGGCCCGAGTCCGAGGCCGGGGTCCTGCTGCACCCACCCCGCGTCTGCCCGCAGGCTCAGACAGCTCCTTTTCCCGTGCTGCCCTGGCCTCCTGGCACCGTGGGTCCCTTTGGCCTGCTTGGTCCCCTGCTGCCTGGCTGGCGCTTCTTTACGGGGATGCTCTGTGAGGCAGCCAGGGCGGCTTTGCTTTCTGACTGGACGCTGCCCGATTCAGCAAGAGCGGCGCGTCAGCTGGAAACCTTGCTCCTCAGGGCCTCTTGGGGAGCCTTCGGCGGACCCGGCCTCTGCTGGAAGCTAGACGGCCCTGTGCGCTGGGGTTGTTCCCCAAGTGCTCCCGGAGCGCCCGCCACGTGCCCGGCGCTGTCGAGCGGGGACCCGGCCCTGCCCCTCGGGGCTGCTGGCCTCGTGTCTCCACCCTTCTGTCGGGCGTTCCTGGCTCTGACCATTGAGACAAGAGCCGGGTTTGGCCCCCGCCATCCCGAGCGGGCCCTTCTCTGCCTGCGGCTTCTCACCTGCAGGCCGAGGAGGCTGGACGGGCTGGCTCACTGCGTGGGCTACGGGAGGCCCCTCCGCGGGCGGCGGGTGGGCGGCAGCCGGGTTCTGCCCTCAGCCCGCCGGCCGTCTCCCTGCTCTGGGCCCCACCTGCTCTGGGCCCCATCTGGACGCGAAGGCAGCCCTTGGGGAACTGTGCTGAGGTCACTAAACCTCAGCTGAGGCCGGGGCGGCCCTTGGCCTGTGGCAGGAAGGGGGACCCCTTCCAGGGCCTGAAACTGGGCTCTTGTCTAACACTCGGAAATGAATTGTCCGAGGAGACACATGTGCTGACAAAGCAAGAGATTTTACTGGGAAGGGCCCCCGGGTGGAGAGCCGGAGGGTGAGGGAACCCAGGAGAACTGCTCTGCCGCGTGGCTCCCAGTCTCGGGTTTTATGGTGATGGGGTTAGTTTCCGGGTGGTCTTTGGCCAATCACTCTGATTCAGAGTCTTTCCTGGTGGCGCACTTATCACTCAGCCAAGGTGGATGCTAGCGAGAGGGATCCTGGGAAGTGGACGGACACGCGGTGTCTCCTTTAGCCTTCCCCGAGCTCTTCCGGTTGGGGGTGGCTCATTGGTTCCGTATTCCTCCTCAGGATCTCCTGTCATAAAACAGCTCATGCAAATGGTTGCTATGGTGTCTGGCCAGGGTGGTGGTTTCAGTCAGTGTGCTTCCCCTGATAGCCCCGCAGATGTTCCTGAAGGGAGCACGGAGAGCAGAGGCCCTGCAGCCCCTGCGGGGAGGTGGGTGCCGGGGGCCTGTGGCTTCAGGACCGCCTCCCCGGGGGACCTGTTTATGGAAGTCAGGGCTGAAGGAGGTTCTCGAAAGGGTGCGCCGTACTCGGGCAGAGGGTTGGGCCAGGGCCAGGGGGCGGGCATGGGTCTGCAAAGGGGTCGCTGGATTCCAATACATCTCACACACAGACTCAGCTCAGGGCATATTTTCTGAAAAGGTTAGACAAATATTGCTCAAGAGTATGTCAGTAACTCGCTGGCAAGGCCCAGCAGAGAGCCGGGGTGCTGCTGGTGTGGGAGAGGGAGGTGGGCGGGGGAGGGGCCTTCGGGATGAAGGGAAGAGCCTGAGAGGGTCAGCGTCACACAGCCCCGCTGGGCCGGCCCAGTGCCTGTCCCCTGGAGCAGAAGCGCGGGTGGGAGCACAGGCTCACCCCTTGCTGGTGGGTGGTGGAGGGTCTTGGAGACCAGGCCCCCGAGCACACTTGGGCCTCCCGGAGGCAGCGTGGTGGGTCCCAGGCCCATCTGGGGACAAGGAGGTCTTTTGGGCAACTTGGATCCTTAGAGGCCGAGCCCCGCCCCGTGCAGCCTCACTTCTTCACGGCTCCGCGGCCACTCCCTTTCAGGGTGACAGTCCCGAGCCCTCGGGGGTCTGGCTCTGGCCCGGCAGCCTCACGGCCTGCTTCCCTGCCCCCCGCTGCCCTGAGGCCCGGGCCCGGCGGTCCCGTAGGCATCACATCGCCCAGGGTCCTCGGCCGGCAGGCTGGCAGCACAGCCCTGCCTGGGGTGGAGGCGCAGAGATGAGGACGCACTTGCGGGGACGGGTCCGCGCCCGGGCTCTTGCTGGGACACGGGGGCTGAGGAGCGCGTGGTGACGCGTTACTGTTCCGGGGACCCCTTTGCTGCTGGTGACGATGAGTCCGAGGAGTCCGGGTCGTCTCGGCATCTCCTCTCCCCGCCTCTGTCTCCCTCCCCGTCTCCCTCCCTCCTCTCTCTTTCCTGTTAGTTTGGGATTTCCTCTTGCTGCAGCTCACACGCTCCGCTCCGGGTGGCTTTTCTGAGCCTTCACTGCTCCGTGCCTGCAGCGCGGCCTTGCCTGGACCTCTGTCCCCGCGGAGGTGCGTTCAGCAGGGCACGGGTGCGTCTGCAAGGTTGGCGGTGCAGAAACTCAGCGCAGAGGGCTCCGAGGAAGTCTTGCGTTTTGTCTTTGCTCAGGATGCCTGGGGTCCCTCCGCAGGTGCGGAGCGGAGCACCCGAGGTCTTGACGTGTTTAGAAACTTACAGCTCCTTCTGTGCCTGGAGCTGGTCACTTAGGATTTCGTGCACCCAGGAAATCGGAGGTTTTCAGCTGTGATGCTTTTTATTTTTAAAACGTGACGGCTTATTTGCTGAACCACATTTGGGGAGATGTCTGGCATAATGGCAGTGAATTAATTCTGGTCATTTCCCAGAGAAAGGATGAGATGTGTTAATGGTTGGTTGTTTCGTGCCATGGGGCTGGTTTGGTCTTCAGACACCAGCTGAACGTCCCGAGACTCTTTTATTTCCTAAAACGCTTATAAAATTATGTGAAAGCACAGACTTGCAGAAAACCAGTCTATATTACTAACGGCTTCCTCCACCCGCTCGAGCTTGCCCTGACGTGCGCGTGTGTTTCCCTTGCCTGCGGGCGTGGGGCTGAGGCTGGGGCCACCTCTGGACGCATAGCTGCAGGTGGCCCGGGGAGCACTGGGACCCTGGGTGGCCTTCCCATTGTGCGCTTCTGGTTGTGGTGACTCAGGCACCACGAGATTGACCTGGAGGCCTCCCCTCCTCTCCTCTCTCCAGGCGGCGCCTTGCGTCGGGCGGAACCGAGGTCCTCTCCCAAGCAGGTAACGGGTCTTTGTCTTTGTTCCAGGGCTCCAAGTTCGGGCGGGGCATTGGACTTGTGCCCCCGGCTCCGCGCACCTCCAGCCGGAGGTCCTTCGGGAGGTCCCGGCGGCTGAGCATCACTCGCTCCCTCGATGATCTTGAGGTAACGTGACTTGAGTGTTTCTTTCTTTATTCTCCAGGTTTTCAGAAATGATGCATCTAAATCTCCATTGATTCCCACCCTTCCTTTGCCCCTCCGTCTCCCATAACCTTGATCTTCAAGGCGAACATTTGTGCACGCCCAGCCCCTCCCCGCCTCGGCGCTCCCC
>SJYQ01094357.1:0-176412 GCA_006410935.1 Redunca redunca
CCTGCAGGGCTTCCCTGGTGGCTGAGGTGATAAAGAATCTGCCTGCAATGCAACCTGGGTTCCATCCCTGGGTCAGGAAGATCCCCTGGAGAAGGGAATGGCTACCCACTCCAGTATTCTCGCTGGAGAATCCCATGGACAGAGGAGCCTGATGGGCTACAGCCCATGGGGTTGCAAAGAGTTGGACATGACTGAGTGACTAACACTTTCAAATTCCTATAATCCAGCTGAAGACTGGGGCTCTGACACTTGCCTTTCTCGAGTCTACCTGTCCCTTAATGATCCCTAAGACCACCATCAATGTCTCGTCCAGATCACGGGGGCCTCTGAGCTCTGCCTCTGGACTGTGTTTCCTTGCAGCACCTTCCTCTGCTTCCCAGGCCCCATCACTGTCCTACCCTAGAGAGCATGCATGGTTTCAAAGCCCAGGACTTTCCAGTTTGCTCCATTATGTCCTTAATTTCAAAAGATATATGGACTTCCTCTAATCCTCATCACCATTTCTCTTACACAGAAGAGATAAGACATATATAGAAATATATAACAACATTTAGTTTGTCTTTTTTCTCTCTCAAAAAACAAGAGCTTGTCATGAGGAACATACCAAAGCTGTCATGAGGAAGATACCAAATTGCTTTACTCAATCATAAAGAGAATGTACAGATTCACAAGCTGATAGCCACCACTGCAGTCACCTGTAAATGAGACACACATTCATCTTAGTAGCCTATGTCACTAGAAACCGTCAGCTGAGTTTTAGCTCACTGAGAAAACGTAAAGAGGCCTGGGACGATTGCCTCTATTTCCAGGACTGTCTGGGTCTTCCCCTGATCCTCCAGAACTCCTACTTCCAGGTCTCCTGAAGCTTCAGGTCCTGGGTTGGTCCTGCTTAAGGAGAGAAGTTTCTAACATTTCTGCCCTTCCCTACTCCTACTTCCTAATCCATGATGCTGCCCCCCTGGGTTTGCTCTGAGCTGCACTGTTGTATGTGTGTGCATGCATGCTAAGTTGGTTCAGTCGTGTCCGACTCTTTGTGACCCTGTGGACTGCGGCCCTCCAGGCTCCTCTGTCCATGGGATCCTCCAGGCAAGAACACTGGAGTGGGTTGCCATGCCCTCCGCCAGGGGCTTCCTGACCCAGGGATTGAACCCATGTCTCTTATGTTTCCTGCACTAGCAGGCAGGTTCTTTACTACTTGGGCCATGTGGGAAACACTGTTGTGTACTGTTCTTAAAGTGGAGCAGGGCCTTGTGGGGTTCCTGGACATGGAAGCCTTTCTGACCCCTGTTTCTTGTTTGTTGGGCAAAGACTCCAGCCTCCATGATCTTCCCGGAGTTCCAAAGGATTCAAAAAGTTGCTAATCAGGGCAGGGAGGAGAGGCAGAGACAAAAGAGGAGCAGTCTAGAAACAATAGTGCAGCCTTGGGGCAGGGTCTTGGTTCCTCCTCGAGGGATACATGTAACAATACCTTTCAGTTCAGTTTAGTGGCTCATTCCTGTTCCACTCTTTGCAGCCCCATGGACTGTAGCACACCAGGCCTCTCTGTCCATCAGAAACTTGCGGAGTTTACTCAGACTCATATCCATTGAGTTGGTGAGACCATCCAACGATCTCATCCTCTGTCGTCCCCTTCTCCTCTCACCTTCAGTCTTTCCCAGCATCAGGGTCCTTTCGGATGAGTCAGCTCTTTGCATCAGGCGGTCAAAGTATTGGAGTTTCAGCTTCATCATCAATCCTTCCAATGAATATTCAGGACTGATTTCCTTTAGGATGGACTGGTTGGATCTCCTTGCAGGCCAAGAAACTCTCAAGAGTCTTCTCCAACCCCACAGTTTAAAAGTATCAATTGTTCAGTGCTCAGCTTTCTTTACAGTCTAACTCTCACATCCACACATGACTACTTGAAAAATCATAGCTGACAAAGTCAGATGGACCTTTGCTGGCAAAGTAATGTCTCTGCTTTTTAATATGCTGTCTAGGTTGGTCATAACTGTTCTTCCAAGGAGCAAGCACCTTTTAGTTTCATGGCTTCAGTCACCATCTGCAGTGATTTTGGAGCCCCCCAAACTAAATACCTTTACAGAACTAAAACAAGACCTCAAGTGGGCCTTAGGAAGCATCACTACAAATAAAGCCAGGGGAGGTGATGGAAATCCAGTTGAACTATTTCAAATCCTAAAAGATGATGCAATTAAAGTGCTGCACTCAATATGTCAGCAAAAACAAGACCAGGAGCAGACCATGAACTCCTGATTGCCAAATTCAGACTTAAATGGAAGAAAGTAAGGAAACCACTAGACCATTCATGTATGACCTAAATCAAATCCCTTATGATAACACAGTAGAAGTGACAAATAGATTTAAGGGGTTAAATCTGATAGAGTGCCTGAAGAACTATGGACAGAGGTTTGTGACATTGTACAGGAGGCAGTGATCAAGACCATCCCCAAGAAAAAGAAATGCAAAAAGGCAAAATGATTGTTTGAGGAGGCCTTACAAATAGCTGAAAAAAGAAGAGAAGCAAAAGGCAAAGGAGAAAAGGAAAGATATACCCATCTGAATGCAGAGTTCCAAAGAATAGCAAGGAGAGATAAGAAAGCCTTCCTCAGTGACCAGTACAAAGAAACAGAGGAAAACAATAGAAAAGGAAAGACCAGGGATCTCTTCAAGAAAATTAGAGATACCAAGGGAACATTTCATGCAAAGATGGGCTCGATAAAGGACAGAAATGGTACGGACCTAACAGAAGCAGAAGATATTAAGAAGAGGTGGCAAGAATACACTGAAGAACTATACAAAAAAGATCTTCATGACCCAGATAACCACGATGGTGTGATCACTCACCTACAGCCAGACATCCTGGAATGCAAAGTCAAGTGGGCCTTAGGAAGCATCACTACAAACAAAGCTAATGGAGATGATGGAATTCCAGTTAAGCTATTTCAAATCCTAAAAGATGATGCTGTGAAGGTGTTGCACTCAGTATGCCAGCAAATTTGGAAAACTCAGCAGTGGCCACAGGACTGGAAAAGGTCAGTTTTCATTCCAATCCCAAAGAAAGGCAATGCCAAAGAATGCTCAAACTACCTCACACTTGCACCATCTCACACACGAGTAAAGTAATGCTCAAAATTCTCCAAGCCAGGCTTCAACAATAAGTGAACCGTAAGCTTTCAGATGTTCAAGCTGGATTTAGAAAAGGCAGAGGAACCAGAGATCAAGTTGCCAACATCTGCTGGATCATGGAAAAAGCAAGAGAGTTCCAGAAAAACATCTACTTCTGCTTTATTGACTACGCCAAAGCCTTTGACTGTGTGGATCACAACAAACTGTGGAAAATTCTTCAAGAGGTGGGAATACCAAGCTACCTTACCTGCCTCCAGAGAAATCTGTATGCAGGTCAAGAAGTAACAGTGAGAATTGGACATGTAACAACAGACTCAAAATTGGGAAATTGGTTCAAAATTGGGAAAGAAGTACATCTAGGCTGTATATTGTCACCCTGCTTATTTAAGTTATATGCAGAGTATATCACGTGAAATGCCGGGCTGGATGCAACACAAGCTGGAATCAAGAATGCAGTAAGAAATATCAATAACCTCAGATATGCAGATGACACCACCCTTATGGCAGAAAGCGAAAAAGAACTAAAGAGCTTCTAAATTAAAGTGAAAAAGGAGAGTACAAAAGTTGGCTTACAACTCAACATTCATGGTATCCAGTCACATCACTTCTTGGCAAATAGATGGGAAACAATGGAAACAGTGACAGACTTNNGCAGAGGAACCATAGATCAAGTTGCCAACATCTGCTGGATCATGGAAAAAGCAAGAGAGTTCCAGAAAAACATCTACTTCTGCTTTATTGACTACGCCAAAGCCTTTGACTGTGTGGATCACAACAAACTGTGGAAAATTCTTCAAGAGGTGGGAATACCAAGCTACCTTACCTGCCTCCAGAGAAATCTGTATGCAGGTCAAGAAGTAACAGTGAGAATTGGATATGTAACAACAGACTCAAAATTGGGAAATTGGTTCAAAATTGGGAAAGAAGTACATCTAGGCTGTATATTGTCACCCTGCTTATTTAAGTTATATGCAGAGTATATCACGTGAAATGCCGGGCTGGATGCAACACAAGCTGGAATCAAGAATGCAGTAAGAAATATCAATAACCTCAGATATGCAGATGACACCACCCTTATGGCAGAAAGCGAAAAAGAACTAAAGAGCTTCTAAATTAAAGTGAAAAAGGAGAGTACAAAAGTTGGCTTACAACTCAACATTCATGGTATCCAGTCGCATCACTTCTTGGCAAATAGATGGGAAACAATGGAAACAGTGACAGACTTTATTTTGGGGGGCTCCAAAATCACTGCAGATAGTGACTTCAGCCATGAAATTAAGAGATGCTTGCTCCTAGGAAGAAAAGCTATGACCAACCTAGACAGCATATTAAAAAATAGAGACATTACTTTGTCAACAAAGGTCTTTCTAGTCAAGGTTATGGTTTTTCCAGTAGTCATGTATGAATGTGCGAGTTGGACAATAAAGAAAGCTAAGTGCCAAAGAATTGATGGTTTTAAAGTTTGAGGTTAGAGAAGACTCTTGAGAGTCCCTTGGTCTGCAAGGAGATCCAACCAGTTACTCGTAAAGGAAATCAGTCCTGAATATTCATTGGAAGGACTGATGCGGAAACTGAAACTCCAATACTTTGGCCACCTGATGTGAAGAAGTGACTCACTGGAAAAGACCCTGATGCTGGGAAAGATTGCAGGTGGGAGTAGAAGGGGACGACAGAGGATGAGGTGGTTGGATGGCGTCACCGACTCAATGGCCTTGAGTTTGAGTAAGCTCCAGAAGCCTGGCGTGCTGTCATCCATAGGGTTGCAAAGAGTAGGACATGACTAAGTGACTCAACTGCACTGAACTTAGAGAACTAACACCGCCAACAAATGCGAGATGCTAGCCTTCTTCATTCCAGAGAAGATCAGAGCTCGATAACCTCAAGAAGCTTATCAGGAGACCACTGAAGGGCAAAGGAGAGCAAGTCCTGCACACACCGTAATCTTATTAGCAAGCCTACCCCTGAACCATTGCTATAAAACCCTTCACCAAGCCCTCCCAGGTTGGGACACACAGTTTTGGAGCCATGAGCCTACTGTGTCCCCCTTTGCCTGGCAAAGCAATAAACCTATTATTTTCCACATTACCCATGACCCTGTCTTTAAAATTCAGTTCGGCATCTGAGCACAGAGGCTGAGTTTTTTTGGCATCATTGTCTCACTGGACAAGAGTTTCCTAGGCCTCAGTTTCCCTGCTGGGCCTCATGTCCTAAGTGAGCATGGCCTCTCTGTTTCCCATCCTCTTCTCCTCAGAGGAGGGTCTGGTAGTCAGTCTAGAGGATGGTACCTTTTTTGCTAGCAGAGAATGAAAGTGGGCACAGAGACGACTGCTTTTGGTGGGGGCTGCCTGACTAATCCTGACTCTCTTAAAAGAATTTTCTCCAGCAGTGTTTGGACTTCCCTGGTGGTCCAGTGGTTAAGCTTCTGTGCTTCCAATACAGGGGACATGAGTTCAATCCCTGGTCAGGGAAGATCTCATATGCCTCGTGGCCAAAAAAAAAAAAAAAACAAAAAAAAACCCAAAAACAAAAAACAAGGGAATTTGCTTCCCACTGGTCAGTGTCCCTATGCATACTCCTAACGGGAGAAAAAGAACTAGGGTCTGAGGCAGGGTTGAGCCTTGGTGGTAATGCCCATCTGAGCCACTTTCCCTGAGATCTGTCTGTTGCAGCTATTGTGCCCTTAGGGGTCCCCACTGCTTACCCCTGTATCCTACATGTGGCTTAAGCTCCACAAACCATGGGTAAAACTCCAACACTGTAACTATTCTTCCTCTTAAGCTCTGCTTGTTCACTCTGCAATCTCCGAGGTGTCACATCATCCATCTTCCTTGACTGGGCCTGGGAACTGCACACCCCTCCACTCTCAACCTTTTCAATCTGTCCTAAGATGTGTTAGAAGCGCACGGTCATGCTGTGAGGATGAAGAAACCCTAAGCTATAACAAGGGCAAAGCAATCATGATGTGGCTTTTAAGCCTTTATTATCCACAAGTACCAAAAAATTATGGTGTTACTATGTTCAGAGTTTTCATACATCAGTTCTTCTGCAGTATCTGTAAATCGATAGCATGCTGGTTACCCTGGTCCAGTTATAGCCCTTGTACATCCCTCCTCTTTTCTGTAAAGTGTGGACATGGCATTAGATGGTTTCCATGGTCTCTGTCCCTCTCTCTCTTGGCTTCTATAGTCCAAAAGAACAACTGCTGAGGGAAAGATATAACATCAGCATTGGAATGGATGAGCAGTCAACAGGGCAATGGAGTCACATCCTGTGTGAATACACATCCGTGTAAATACAGACAGTAGCTGGCAAAGCCGACTAAGAGCAAACTGCTAAAGACAGGAGAGGGAGCTGCAATCAGCATCCTTATCCCACAAAAGAGTCTTAGAATTGCAAATGAGTTAAAAGAATTCAAAAGCAGTCACTATGGCCTTTGATGAGAAAGGCAGTCCAAGATATGGGAAGTTGCTTTTATTTTTGGAAAATAAGTTCTAAGGAAAGTACTCCAGGAGATTAAAAAAACCAAGGTTGTAGACATTCGTGTACAGGTATCTATTCATACATATATTTTAAGTAACTGCAACGGGGTTGAATGTTAAAAAGACATCAAACTTGAAGCACTGTTCTTAAAAAAAAAAAGCTAAACATTTTTATTAGGTATTCCATGATGAAAAGAAAAATACACAAATGGAAGGTTCACTCCCCTTTTCTTCCCTGCTTGCTGAAGTCCTAGAATTTTTAAGGAGGCCAGTTGTTTATGTATTTATATATACATCTAGGTGCTTTAGTTTCTTTATATTACAATTACAAAGATTGATTAAAAAAAAAAGTGTTGAGAAGTCCAGCAGTACTATTTCAAGTTAAAGAAAACTGAGAGATTGTTATACTAGATGAGCTGTGGCTTTGCTGCAAGAATATTAAAGAAAAAGGTGCTGTGGTTAACACCTGAAATCAAGTTCTGTGAGATAATGCGCCTCTAAGAATCAGGATGGTGATAAACAAAATACAGCTTGTAGGCCAAAAATAGCCTAGTTTTTCCCAGCTCTGAATTCCATCTGTCAAAATAAGGTAGATGGCATTCACCAGAAACCAGCAGCGCAAATGTAGCTGCACTGATTCAATCTTTTGGGGCACTTGGTTTCATTATCCATAATATCAACCATCATCAGTTGGTAAAGAATCCACCTGCAATGCAGGAGACCCTGGTTTGATTCCTAGGTTCGGGAAGATCCACTGGAGAAGGGTTAGGCTACCCACTCCAGTATTCCTGGGCTTCCCTGATGGCTCAGCTGGTAAAGAAACTGCCTGCAATGTGGGAGACATGGGTTCGATCCCTGGGTTGGGAAGATGCCTTGGAGAAGGGAACAGCTAACCACTCCAGGATTCTTGCCTGGAGAAGTTCATGGTCAGTATATAGGGTCACATAGAGTTGGAAACGACTGAGAGACTTTCACCTTCATTAAAAAAAAAAATGGAATGCGTATTATGGAATGCGTATTAATATAAATGTTTATGCAAAGGAGACTCTGGCCATTAATATCAGCCCATTCTTTCTCCTTTTCTAGAGACTAAGGTCAGAACGCTTTCACCTCCTTTCTATACATGACCGACTAACCCTCAACTTTGCCTGAAACCTTCACTGACCTTGGACAGATATACCTCCTCTTTCTAAAACACTCCTACACTTCATTTCAGCCTCAGTTCAGTTGAGTCACTCAGTCGTGTCTGACTCTTTGCAACCCCATGAATCACAGTACACCGGGCCTCCCTGTCCATCACCAACTCCTGGAGCTTACCCAAACTCATGTCCACCGAGTCAGTGATGCCATCCAGGCATCTCATCCTCTGTTGTCTCTTCCTCCTCCTGCCCCCAATCCCTCCCAGCATCAGGGTATTTTCCAGTGAGTCAACTCCTTGCATCAGGTGGCCAAAGTACTGGAGCTTCAGCTTCAGCATCAGTCCCTCCAATGAACATCCAGGGCTGATCTCCTTTAGGATGGACCGGTTGGATCTCCTTGCAGTCCAAGGGACTCTCAAGAGTCTTCTCCAACACCACAGTTCAAAAGCATCAATTCTTTGGCACTAAGCTTCCTTCACAGTCCAACTCTCACATCCATACATGACCACTGGAAAAACCATAGCCTTGACTAGATGGACCTTTGTTGGCAAAGTAATGCCTCTGCTTTTTAATATGTTATCTAGGTTGGTCATAACTTTCCTTCCAAGGAGTAAAGCATCTTTTAATTTCATGGCTGCAATCACCATCTGCAGTGATTTTGGAGCCCCCCAAAATAAAGTCTGACACTGTTTCCACTGTTTCCCCATCTATTTCCCATGAAGTGATGGGATCAGATGCCATGATCTTCGTTTTCTGAATGTTGAGCTTTAAGCCAACTTTTTCACTCTCCTCTCACTTTCATCAAGAGGCTTTTTAACCTCCAGGACCCAGGTAATCGGCTGATAACTATTACGAGTTGGGCCCTACGGCATCATATTATCTTAATTAAGCTTTGCAAGAACACTGTACCCTGTTAAACTTACCTCCCATTTCATGTTTTTCTTATTTCTCTGGCAAGTTCTTGCTAGTTGTTGTTGCTTTTCCCTACTTAAAGGCTGGGTGTCTGTACATCATTTCTTCATCTCTTTGTGTGTGTGCTCAGTCGTGTCCAACTTTTTGTGACCCCGAGGGCTGAAGCCTGCCAGCCACCTCCGTCCATGGGGATTCTCCAGGCAAGAATACTGGAGTGGGTTGCCATTTCCTCCTCTTGGGGATCTTCCCAACCCAGGGATTGAACCCGCGTCTCTTGCATTGGCAGGTGGATACCTTACCACCAGCACCACCTTTCTTCATAGCTGTATCAAAGTACCTTCAAGGAGGGAGCGTGCCTTATGTATCGAGAGAGGCCAGGGCCAGGGTGCCTAGAACATGTGTGTGTGTCTGTGCTCAGCTGCTCAGTCGTACTTGACTCTTTGCAATACCATGGACTATAGCCTGCCAGGCTCCTCTGTCCATGGAGTTTTTCAGGCAAGAATATTGGAGTGGGTTTCCATTTCTTCTTCCAAGGGAACGTCCTGATCCAGGGACTGAACCCACGTCTTCTGCATCTCCTGCACTGGCAGGTAGATTCTTTACCATTGAGTCACCTGGGAAGCCCCTGCTTAGTACATAAGTAAGTGTCAGTCGCTCAGTTGTATCCGACTCTTTGCGACCCTGTGGGCTGCAGCCCACCAGGCTCCTCTGTCCATGAGATTTTCCAGGCAAGGATACTGCAGTGGTTGCCATTTCCTTCTCCAGGGGATCTTCCCAACCCAGGGATCGAACCCGGGTCTCCTGCGCTGCAGGCAGATGCTTTACCGACTGAGCTACCAGGGAAGCCTAGTACATGGTGAGTGTTAAACATACATGACAGGAGTTTACATCCTCACCCTCTCGAGGAGCACACGTGGTCCTCTTGTTTAGCAAGGGGCTCGAACCGGGGGCAGGAATGCCCCCTCTTCTCAGCTAGTGCACCAACCCTGTGCTGTGAACTGCTGTTTCCTCCCAAACCTTGCAACGCCCAGGCTGGCAGAGTAGCAGGAGTTAATGTTTAAAACCCTGCCCTGGAGGAGTCATTAGTTATCGCATCACCATATAACAGGGCTAATACACACAGGAAGACAAGAAAATAGCTGAAATTGAAGAAGTTCATTTGAATGAAATGGAAAAAAAAAAACTTTTTAAGTACATTTTGACTATTTTCAGTGGTCTGCAACAAGATAAAAAAAAAGATTCTCATTTAATCAAAGTTTAATCTTAGGATACAAAATGATTTCTGATAAAAGAGAAGTATTTTCTAATTGCTTGGTTTTAGCCTCTCTCTCTTTACATGCATGTACTGCGTGACAGATGACATCTGTATCAAGCACACAATGGTTGTAAGGAAAAATATCTACCCACAAGGTATTCACAGTACACTTACGATTAAGGCATAAAAGGTGTTATGAATCTCATACCTGTTAGAATGCCTATCATCAAAAAGATGAGAGATAATGAGGAGCAGAGAAAAGGGGACCCTTGTGCTCTCTTGATGGGATTGCAATGGGTACAGCCACTATGGAAAACTGTGGATTTTCCTCAAGAAATTAAAATAGAAGTACGACACGATTAGCAATTCCACTTCCAGGTATTTATCCACAGGAAATGAAATCACTATCTTGAAGAAATATCTGTACTCCTATGCTCACTGCAGCGTTAGTCACAAGCCAAGGTATGGAAACAACCTAAACACAATGGAATATTATTCAGCCTTATGAAAGCAGGAAATTCTGCCATTTTCAACAAAATATATGAACCTAGAGTGCACTGAATCACTATACTATGAGAGAACTATCAGAGAAAGACAGTTATTACATGGTATCACTTATACATGGAGTTACAGAAAACATAAACTCATAGATACAGAAAGTAGAATGATAGTGGCCAGGGGCTAGGAGATAGGAAAACAGGGAGAGTCTGGTAAAAGAGTACAAAGGTTCAGTTATAAGATGAATAAGGCCTAAGGATTTAATATATAGTATGGTGATTATAGAGGAGGGCATGGCAACCCACTCCAGTATTCTTGCCTGGAGAATCCCCATGCACAGAAGAGCCTGGTAGGCTACTGTCCATGGGGTCGCAAAGAGTCGGACATGACTGAGCGACTAAGCACATGGTGATTATAGCTGGTAAGACTGTATTGCATAAATGAAATCTGCTGAGAGCAGAACCTAAGGAAAGAAAAAAAATTCTTAAAAGGGTAAGTATTCAAGGTGATGCAGGCGTCAATTAGCTCAATGGTGGGAGTTCTCTCATAATGTATACATCCAACAAACCATCATGCTGTTCATTTTAAATAATTTTAAATATATTACAAATTCATTTGTCAGTAGTAGCTCAATGAAGCTAAAAAAAAATGTTAGAAGATCACAGAGGAGGAAGAACGTAATGAGAGAAGGAGGGGATACAGCAATATGGGGGCAGAGAGGCTTGATGAAGAGGTCATTTTTTATCTAGACCTTAAAGAAGAAATGCAGTTTCCCCAGGCTGAGAAGGGAGAGGGTGACGCTTTCTTTCAGACAAGATCATATCTCCCTAGACAGGGTCACAGGGGCTTCGACACGGTCCCAAAGCACAGGTACAATGCCCTCTACCTGGGACTTGGAATGAATCAGTAAAATAACTGGATGGTGACATTCAATGACATCATGGGATTAACTTTAACATGAGTATCATAAAGATATCCACAAAATGTGAGTATATGGAGACAATCATAATGCCAAAGCCAAGGGAAAACAGAAATTGTCACTGACATGATTCTTAAGTCTAAGGAAGTCAAACAGAAGGTGAGACACCGAACCGCTAAGCTGATGGCATTCCTGGTAGGTCTGGAGTTATACTTTAATATTTATAGTACTCTGAACTGAATATGTTTCTCTTATATGAAATTAAAGCTGAGCATTATTATGCAGCAGTTCTGAAGACTATGGTCTTTCACATGTACTCAACCTTTAAGTCAATACAATCTAATGCTTACAGAAGACTTGATGTTTCAGACAGCCATTCTGCCTAAAAATACTCTACATTATTTAAATTGAATTCTGATTAAAGATAAAATAAAATCTTCTTCAACCGGGCATGCAAGGGTCTCAGAATTTTTGCAAATGAGATCTTTGTAATCTGATTCTGTTTTACCCAGTAAAACCAGAGAATGAATATCTACGAAGCCACAGTCACTGTGACTGTGAAATGCTTTTCAACTCACTTAGCCCTCTCGTTCTTGAACTCTTAGAAGGCAGAAGAAAATGGTACAAATGGCGCTGAAGCTTGAGTCCCAGGTACTACATTCCATTGTTGAATTGAAAGTTTTGTTTCTTATTGAAGAAAATAGAGAGCTTTGGTCTGTTTATTTTAGAAAATTATATCATTTTAGAGCCGGAGGGAGATAGTTCACTCCAACTGAGGGCTTACCCAAGTCACAGAGATAACAAGATGTGTGTGTGTGTGTCGCTCAGTCATATCCAACTCTTTGTGACCCCATGGACTGTACCCCGCCAGGCTCCCCTGTCCATGGGATTCTGCAGGCAAGAATACTGGAGTGGGTAACCATTCCCTTCTTCAGAGCACCTTCCTGACCCAGGGATCGAACTCAGGTATCCCACATTGCAAGTAGATTTTTTACCATCTGTGCCACCAGGGAAACCCATGCTGGACTTACTTGCTTTAAAAAAAAAAAAAAAACTCAGCTTCCTCCATTGATTTAACTTCATTAGTCTCATTTTATTCACCAGTAAAAAAAAAAAAAAAGATAGTAATGCTAACTTCATAGGGTTGCAATGATATAATGCAAGCATATGCCTAAGATGCTAGACTTTAAATCCAGAGACCTGAATTTGAAATCAAACTCATCTGGTCACTAGCTATGTGACTTGAAACAAATTACTTCACTCCTTAAGGCTAGTTTCTTTATCTGTACAACTGTAAATATATAATCTACTTTGCTACTGCAAAAGACAGGAAAAAAAAAAAGCATATTTAAGGTGTCAAGTCTAGTACTTAGCAATAAGTTTACAAACAGCATAGCTATTAATATGGATTATAAAGTTGAGGCCAGAACCAACCAAGATCTCCTGGCTTCAGTTCACCAAATTGCCTGGGCTGTTTTATCCTGCTCTTCTTTTGAGAAGTTAAAAAAAAAAAACGACTGTGTAATATAACCATGTATCCACTTTCCTACGAGTTGAGTTGTTTTTTCAATCTGAGAAACAAAACAAAACAAAAAGGTTTCCCACATGACAGTTTAGGTCAAAATGAATGGATCTGGCTTTGTGACTTTTTAGCATGTTAGGTGACAAGTGACAATTCCCTGTAACTGAGGAATCAAGGACTCTGCAAAGAGCTCCCTGAACCACATCTAGGAAAGGTGTGGCCCAGCAAGTTGCAAGCAGGCAGCAGCCGGGGGATGGCAGGCCTCAGCCAAGCAGAGAGCAGCTGCTACAGCTGCTACTCAAGGCATGCCAACTGCTGGCATGCGGGAACACAGGGGTGGTGATGCCAGACCATCACTGCTTTGAGAGAGGCTAGGTATCTGGATTTTGCATGAAATTTCCTGATTTTTAAATGCTGGCAACTAACTCAAAAAAAAATTTATATAGGCCAAATCACACCTCGGCAGGCTGGATTTCAGTTACATTCAAGGCAAGCCTTGAAAGGACAGGCATAGCCAGGTGTGGGGGCCAGGCTGCCTGCAGCCTTTAACAACCAGATGGGAGCTTGGAGAGAGGAGTGGATTCTCCACTGAAGCACTGCAGGGCAGTGGCCTTCTGTACTTGGATTTGTATTTTTCTGGCGAAGAATTCAGAGGAAACCCTGGAAACTGGTATTAGGGTAGATAACATAAAACCTGTTCAGCGTATGAGAAGGGAAAACAGGGTATCTACAACATAGGCACGTCCCCGAATTTTGCCAGCCTTACGTCCTTGGGATCCACTGCTATTTGCCTCTGGTGTTTCACGGAGTATTGGGAAAAACATTCAAATCGAATCTCAGTTCTCTGGAAAACCATTTCAGTTCACTAAGCTGCAAATGTTATTAAATGCCCTTGAGCCGTTTATCCCTGGATGGCTGTGTGTTGGTGGTGACTGTGCTTGGCATGCTTCTGGAAGCTGGGCCAGGCCTTCCTTGTGAGAGAGCAAATGCTGTGGATAAACAAGATGGAGGAGGTGGAGGTAATTTATTAACTCAGATCACAGCACTGCCACACGCAACCCAAGATATGCACTTGTAACCTCAGGATCAAAGCTATTGAATCTGTTATTCCTTCAACCCACTCTGGTAAGTAACATGGGGCTTCAAAAACACAAGAACATCAAGGCAAAAAGGCGTCCTCACTCTCTGTCCTATTAGATAGAGGGTATATGGCACCCCACTCCGGTACTCTTGCCTGGAAAATCCCATGGACGGAGGAGCCTGGAAGGCTGCAGTCCATGGGGTCGCTGAGGGTTGGACACGACTGAGCGACTTCACTTTCACTTTTCACTTTCCTGCATTGGAGAAGGACACGGCAACCCACTCCAGTGTTCTTGCCTGGAGAATCCCAGGGATGGGGTAGCCTGGTGGGCTGCCGTCTCTGGGGTCGCACAGTCGGACACGACTGAAGTGACTTAGCAGCAGCAGCATGATTAACCCAACTGGGCTTTGAGCACTGCAAAGATCTAGAGCAGGGGTAGACAAGTCTTCTGTAAAGGGGCCAAGTAAAGTAAACACTTTAGGCCTTGCGGGACGAAGCCACTGTGGTATGAAAGCAAATGTAAAGGATGTAAATGAATCCAATTCAATCATGTAAATGAATGAACATGACTGTGGTTGCAAGAAAAATTTTTGTTTGTGGACATCAACGTGTGAATTTCATGTATTTTTTAATGTATCACAAAACATTTTTCTTTTAATTCCCCTGTCCTTTCCATTCTTAGCTCAAAGACCGTACAGGACCCATTGGTGATCCGGATCTGGTCACTCATCTTGAGGAATAAAACAAACAAGAGGAAATGGCATTTTGTGGTCAATTACCATAAATCATTTAACTATGACAACAACCCTCTGAAGCACTCTCATTCTATTTTACATAAAGAATGCTAAGCCTTGGCACAGTCAAGGAACTTGCCTACGTATATAGGGACACAATTTGCACCCAAACACACTGGTTGTGGGCTCCATGCTACATGCTGGAGTTACATATGCTAACAGCGGTTCTCAACCCTGGCTGAGCAACCTTACTGGAGAATTTTCAAAAATACAGATACCCGAATTCCCCCAGTGTATTAAATCATTGGATTTAATATTATCACTGGACATGGGAGTCAGACATCTTGATTTTTCCTTTTCTTTGTTTAGTTTCCCACTAGTATTTCTGGAATTACAAAGAGGACTACTATCTGCCTAGCCTCTTGCTTTGTGGCACCAAGTATTATCAAACATGTTCTTACTAACAAAGAGTTTATATCTAGTATATCTTGAATGGACATCACTGCTTTTTGGACCTGTTACTTAATTCACGTTCACAATCATAGGCATGTTCTTTAAAGGTACAGGTCAGGCTCACAAGAAGCTAAGTCTTAGATTCTTGTGGGCCTGGAGTCTTCTTGCCAAAGACCTATTTGCTGAAAACTACTACCACGGTTGTGGGGATGAGCCAAAGCTGAACTAAAACTGGGATGCCTGAACCATATCAAGAGCAAAAAGTAGCAATACGTCTAGAAAAGGCAATACAAATCATGTAAGAACGTTAAATAATACATTTCAACAGGATAATCGTATGGACAGATACACAGATCATAGATAAACGCTTATTTGCATGACAGCCATGGGTTCCCAATGGTCAGAATTTCCTCTTGGACTCTGGGAAGTAATGAAGTCTCTGGCGCAGCAAGAAACACACCTGAAGAGGCTCTTGTGATATCCCTGCTAGGTTTAACCCAACGGAAATCACAAAAGAAAGCAGTCAGCTCAGGGAATAGATTTCTACCCCAGAACAAAAATACATAAAGTTTCCAGGACATGCACAGAAAATCCCTCAAGGTCCACAGAGTCCAACCTGGTACCATACACCTCAGCGATTTTCAACCTGGGGTCAGGGCCAGTCATGTCTTCCTGAACTGCCCTTTATCAGAGGTCATTCATGCAATGGACTTTTTGCAATGCACACAAATGGTGTGACTGTCCTTACTGAAGCCTTCCTGGGGCGGATCCACACTCCTACTGTGATGGAGTTTCTGCCTCCTTCCATCTTTTCTTTCTGATGACTTGTGCTGATATGGCGGCCACTGTCCCTGCTGACACCACTCAGTCACTCTTTCCTACTAACAAGTCTCTGGCCCCAAATATAGATTCAGGGCCTTTGGACCCAGAGTAGTTTTAACTTTTTCACCTTCTCACTGGGATTGTGTAAGTGAACGTTGCTCAGTCGTGTCTGACTCTTTGCGATCCTATGGACTGTATAGTCCATGGGCTTCTCCAGGCCAGAATACTGGACTGGGTAGCCTTTCCCTTCTCTAGGGGATCTTCCAAACCCAGGGACTGAACCCAGGTCTCCCACATTGCAGGCGGATTCTTTACCAGCTGAGCCACCGGGGAAGCCTGGGATTGTGTGCTCCTGCTCATCAAGTTCTCAAGAAGCTAAGAGCAATAAACAGAGAAGACAGATATGGAGAATAACTACATATCTAAAGGGGCAGACAGACTCCATGTACAGTGAGCTGTGGCTCTTATAATGAACATCTGTTGCCATCAGCAAGAAACTTCAACAGTGGCACCACTGAACAGAAAGGACAATGAAAACCTCTGAAAACCAGAGCAAATTGACTGCAGCTACACGTTTTTCCTTGCTGGGAGGGTTTACTCAATCAGATAAGTAGTTTTGCTGTCTTGTTTTGATTTTCTAAGGGGTAAAAGACGCTGATGCTGAAAAAGACTGAAGGCAGGAGGAGAAGGGGAAGACAGAGGATGAGATGGTTGGATGGCATCACTGACTCGATGGACATGAGTTTGAGCAAGCTCTGGGAATTGGTGATAGATACAGAGAAGCCTGGCGTGGTGCAGTCCCTAGGGTCACAGAGAGTTGGACATGACTGAGTGACTGAACTGAACCCCGTAACTTCAGCAGAGTGGTACAAAAGAAAATATTACCAATATTTGATCTTAACTTCTTAAGGTACTAGGAACCCAATGTCTGAAGTGTGTCAAGGCTGTGAATGTGCTATAAGCTTAAGTACAAAAACGATGGTAAATGTTGTATTGCAATAATGCCTATTAATAATGCCATTGAAAAAATGGAAATAAGAGATGATGTTAATGATATGAGTGCATGGCATCACTGGAAATTGGTATCTTGAAAACAAGACAGTATCTTGAGAGTATGGCTCAAAGAGAATCTTCAGGCAAAAAACGCACAGTAGTACAGTCCATTACGCTAAAGCACAATTGGACAGAATCATAGATGTTCCTATTCTAGGGGATCCAAAAGGTTATGGGATGTAATCACATACTCTCTCATAGGTAACAAGAGTTCATGTTAGTCTATAGTCGTTTTACTGTCTTATATTGGTTAAAATGTTGGTACATTTCCCTTGTCATATTTTTCAAGTACACATTTAATACCAATAGGTTTTTTCTCACCCATTTTAAGTGTATGACTCAAATGTTTATTAGTTGATTGACAGACCTGAGCAACCACCACCACAATCCAGTTTTAGAACATTCCCACCATCCCAAAAAGGTGTCCTATGCTCACTTGCAGTTAATTCTCATCTCTGCTACCCCCATAAATCACTAATCTGTTTTCCATCTCTTTAGAACTAACTAAAGCAAGTATAATGGAATCATATAATAGACGGTCTTTTGTTTCTGGTGTTTTTTACTTAGCACACTTTTGAGGTTCGTCTGTGTTGCAGCATGCAAGAGAAGTTAATTTCTTTTTGTTGCTTATGAGTATTCCATTATACGGATATACCCCACAGTGTGTTCCTTCACTGAGTGGGTGGTTTCTACACTAGAGGGTTTCTACATTACTGCGGTACTGAATAGTGCTCATATGAACATTTGTATATAAAACTGAGGGCATAAAATTTCATTTCTCTTAGAAAATTAGTAGAATTTTGGGGTTCTTTTAAGCTAAGTGTCTGTTTATTTTTCTTTTTTAAGAAACTGGCAAATTGTTTTTCAAACACCATTTTACATTTCTACTACCAACATATGACCAGGTTCTAGTTTTTATACATCCTCACTAAACTTAATATCATGTTTCATTTTGTACTTTCATGATAGCCATTCTAGCGTGCATGAAGTGAACTCTCACGTTTCCTTGATGGTTAATGATGTTGAACACCTCTCCATGGAATTGTTAACCACCCATGTGTCTTCTTTAATGTATATCCATTCCAAATTTTTGTTTATTTAAAAAAAAGCTATTTGTCATCTTACAAACAACTAGGGGTGGTTGTTCTAAGTGGGGTTCTAGGTTCCAAGTATTCTCATAACTATACTGAGACATTATTTGCCTTTTTCATTCTCATTCTTTTATGATTATGCAATGAAGTTTTTTAGACACTAGAAGTACCTACAATTATCTGATAGTTTTTAAATACTGTTCCTTTTTTCAACTATATATCTGGGTAAGGCCACATTGCCTTTATATACTGCAAACAAAACAGTATGGTAATCCAGCTGTCTTCTACTAAATCAGAGAGTAGAGATTTACTGCTGCTAAGTTGCTTCAGTCCTGTCCGACTCTGTGTGACCCCATAGACAGCGGCCCACTAGGCTCCTCTGTCCCTGGGATTCTCCAGGCAAGAACACTGGAGTGGGTTGCCATTTCCTACTCCAATGCATTAAAGTGAAAAGTGAAAGTGATGTCGCTCAGTCATGCCCGACTCTTAGCGACCCCATGGACTGGAGCCTACCAAGCTCCTCTGTCCATGGGATTTTCCAGGCAAGAGCACTGGAGTGGGGTGCCACTGCCTTCTCCGAATAAAGATTTACAAAAATGTAAATCAATGCCATCCTTCTTGCTTTTTCCGGAAGTTATTTTTGGTAAAATATATAATTAAATAAATAGTTAACATTAACGTGGAATGGGTTTTGTTGTTAAAAGAATTAATATTTTTGAAATGTCTGTTTTAATTTCTGACATGAAAACTATAAATAGCTATAACTTACATAAACAAAAGCTCTTCCACATTTTTAAGGGTATCAAGGAGCTCTGCAACCACGACTTGAGAATCACTGAGGTATAAAAACCATTAAGTGGAGGAAACACTGGAGTGGCCTGAGATTTTAGCAACTAGCAGAAAGCATTTTGGTAAAACCTATAATCAAAGGAAAATTTCCTCCTGGAATCCAGCAGGAGGTGCAGCAGACAAGAAAGGCACAGCTCTGGAGAGGGTGAGTGCTGGGCGGGGGTGCTGGTAAGGCTCTCTGCTCCGGCTCCTCACCTGGACCAGGGTGGGCGGGATGCGGGGCTGTGGGCAGAGAGCAGAGCGCTGATGGAAAACACACAGTGGACTCTGGTTAATCCCAGGATTTTTACATCTGCTTCTTTATTTCAGATTCAACTAACATTTCTGAAGGCACTGAGGGTTTTGCCATTATATGCTGAGGAGGAGAATAAAGAAGCTGGCAAACAGCAAAATACAGACCAAGACTATCTGAAGGTGAGCCCAAATTTCTGATGAGTACTGTTGAAACCTGTTAACGTGATGTTGGTCCCATGTACCTCCTGGGACACTGCTGTCAGAAGACAGTGGCTGAGGAGTTTGAAAGGTAAATTGTAAATCTATATTATCATTTGAATCTACCAATCGTATTTTTTTAATACATCTGCTAAAGCTCAAACAAGCTTTCCCAACAGTGTAGTAACACTATACAGTCATATGACATAGATGTATAAGTCTTAGAGTTAAGTCTTTCTCAGTCACCGCACTTTATTCTCACACATCCTTAAGTTCGAAGGGGATTATCCGTTTAATTGCTGGTCATCATATGTCATGAAGTATTATCAGTGAAAAAGTAAACAGATGATAAAAATTGGAAGAGGAAATTAGATAAGCTTCTTCTAAACAAATTGATGAAAGTTTATCATTTTTCCTCTTTATTGAGACTAGAAAAAAAACTCCAATAACTACAGATTTAAGTCTAACGCAAACCATATATTTATTAGGTTGTACAGAGGATGAGATGACTGGATGGCATCACTGACTTGATGGACATGAGTCTGAGTGAACTCCAAGAGTTGGTGATGGACAGGGAGGCCTGGCATGCTGCGATTCATGGGGTTGCAAAGAGTCAGACACAACTAAGCAACTGAACTGAAGGCCAGTTTAAAAATAGTATTATAATCTTGTACTCTAAAATGGAATAATTATAGTAACCTAACTTACAGATTTGTATGTATGTGAACATGTTTATGAGGATTAAACGAATTAATATAATATATAAAGAACTAGAGCCATGTTTGGCAATCACTAAGCTTACTTGACTATTCAATCACTAATTAAGTAGGCGATCAATAAGTGTTCACTATTATCATTGTTGTTATTGATACGAAAGAAAACTCACTGATACCAAATAGGATTTTTGTTTATTTAATCTGTGGAACACTGTCATTATATCGTCTTGAAATGAAACGAAATGTCATTGGAATTAGGACACATCTTATGAAGTGCCATAAAACATCGTCTACAGTGGCAGATTTTCTATTCTTTGTAGTAATGAGCAATGAGGAGAGCATGAACAATTAAAACTCCCAATAGATTCTTATTTCTTAGGAAGGTGTCAGGTGCTAAGTACACAAAAGCTTGTTGATTTAGTCAATGAACCCAGAGCCCACTTTAGCCCACAGTGTTTACCTGAAAGAAATTCACTCTGGTTACCCAATGCTACTAAGAGCTGGACAAATTCCTTTTATTTGAGCTGCACAGTAGGAAGTAATATGACATTGTAAAGCAATACTCAAATAAAAACTTAAAAAAATAAAATAAGGAATTAAAAAGTCACAAAAAGACAAAAGATCCTATTACCTTCAATAGCAGCTCTGCTCTCTTTCTCTAAAAAAGGGACAATAGTTTTAAAAAATTTTAAATAGTTGAAAAAGAAGCAATGTACCTAGTAGGGTAGACTCTGATTTATTGACGGCTGAAAGACTGAAAATTTCCAGTGCACTTCTTTTCCATGACAAACAGCAGCATTTAGGAAATTAAGAAAACAGAACAGAGAACTGTACAATTTAAAACGCAGGACATACCCTCTTACCCTCTGTTTGACTGAGAGTCCTTAATTTAATTCAGATAATTTTATAGTTTGCCATTTGAAACACTCACTAGGAAGAAGCAGAGAAGGTAGAAATTTTGGTATTTCCTTTGCCACAATTCATTAAAGTGTTTACTGATCATGTACATGTGTCTACCAGCTTTGGGGATGTCACGGGAATAGAAAGATACTTCAGGCAGTATGTTACAGCTCTGCAGTTCATAGAACAGACTGGCTGTGTCACGATCTACACACAGTCATCATTTGGTACCCACGGGGGACTGGTTCCAGGACTCCCCTCGGAAAACAAAATCCACAGAGGCTCAAGTCCCTTATATAAAGGGGGTTTACTGTACCTCAACATGTGGGAGGGGAAGAAAATAAAAGTGGGTGGGCAGGAAGAAAAAAGCTATAGGGGGTAAAAATGTACGGTAAATTCACATGGGCATCTGGGTAAAAGGGAACACTGGACTTCTATAGAAAGACTTAAGAAAGCATATTAAAAAGGGAGTAGAAACTGAATAGCTAGAGAAGCCAAAGGCATTCTGGTTCCAGCCCCACTTTCTAACCTGATCATCCACTCCACGCTACACCGAGACGCCCCTGAAGCAATGTTCCGGGGCTGTGCATTCAGCTCCTAACAGTCCTTATACCCCCTTGCAATTTCTACTGATTCTCCTGCCCCAGTCTCAAATGCACTCCCACTTCCTTGCCTCTATAACTTCCTTGCTTGTATAACTCTTATTATTCTCCAGGGCTCAGCTTAAGCCTCATAAGGAAGCCCCTACTCTGGTCCTCAGTAAACCCTCCCATGTAGCTCTTAGTGTTTTCACACATCATGTTTTAATTCTCCACCTAGACCAAAAGACTGCTTGAGCACATGGCCTGTGTATTATGGAAATCTGTGTATTTCCCATAGTGCTTGGCAGGCTTTCAATAAATATCTGGTAGTTGATTAAGGTAGAATCTGCTTTAGGAGCAAAGTCAGACTGTTATTGAGCTACGATAAGCTCTTATTGAAGGAAGGCTCAATGCAATCAGCATTGGAGAAATACTAGTTGAGCAGTGGTCCACTTAGTTTGGGGACAGGGTGGAGTCTGCCAAGGGATGGAGGAGAAATACTTGGATAAGGGGAGGAGGGAGAGCAGAGACATTGTGAAGGAAGGATAATAAGACCTGGAGACTGATCTTACAGGAAGAACAAAAGCAAGAGGCAAATCCAAAGGACTTCAAGATTATAAACCTTGGTGTCTGGAATAATAATGGTGTTATCATGAATAGTAATGTGGAAGTTGGAAAAAAAACTGCCACTTTTGCAGGAGTTCAGAAGTTAAAATTTCCTCTTATATAAGATGCTTAAGCATCTCTTGATGAAAGTGAAAGAGGAGAGCGAAAAAGTTGGCTTAAAGCTCAACATTCAGAAAACGAACATCATGGCATCTGGTCCTATCACTTCATGGCAAATAGATGGGGAGACAGTGGAAACAGTGTCAGACTTTATTTTTCTGGGCTCCAAAATCACTGCAGATGGTGACTGCAGCCATGAAACTAAAAGATGCTTACTTCTTGGAAGGAAAGTTATGACCAACCTAGATAGCATATTCAGAAGCAGAGACGTTACTTCGCCAGCAAAGGTCTGTCTAGTCAAGGCGATGGTTTTTCCAATAGTTATGTATGGATGTGAGAGTTGGACTGTGAAGAAGGCTGAGCGCCAAAGAATTGATGCTTTTGAACTGTGGTGTTGGAGAAGACTCCTGAGAGTCCCTTGGACTGCAAGGAGAGCCAACCAGCCCATTCTAAAGGAGATCAGTCCTGGATGTTCTTTGGAAGGACTGATGTTGAAGCTGAAACTCTAATACTTTGGCCACCTCATGCAAAGAGTGGACTCATTGGAAAAGACTCTGATGCTGTGAGGGATTGGGGGCAGGAGGAAAGGGGGATGACAGAGGATGAGATGGCTGGATGGCATCACCAACTTGATGGTTCACTCAGAGTTTGAGTGAACTCTGGAGTTGGTGATGGACAGGGAGGCCTGGCGTGCTGCACTTCATGGGGTCGCAAAGAGTCGGACACGACTGAGCGACTGAACTGAACTATCTTTCCATAAGATGTTATGAAAAACCTGAATGAACCTTTTGGTCAACCCGATGTGTAAGATAGGGATGTCTGGCGTGCTTCAGTCTATGGGGTCACAAAGAGTCGGACACAACTTAGTGGCTAAACAACAACAAATGTATAAGATGCTTACATGTATAGCTTATGCTTATATATATATATTAGCAACTTATATATATCGTAACCATCTGAGAAATGTAGGCATAGGAAAATTCTCCAAGCACATGAACTTAAAAAACATAACTGAGAACTGAAACTAGAGAGAGGAATAGTTTTATAAACATACACTGACTCGATTTACAAAAGGGATCAAGCGAAGAAAGGGTAAGACCTCAGAGTCAGAAGCTCAAGTTAGGTGGGAAGAATATGTATTGGAGAAAGAATGGAACTCCCCCCAAAAAAGTGGACGAAAAGGGAACTAGCAGAGACAGCCTGAAAGAGCCTATACTCAAGAAGAAGTAGGTCATCTTGCCATCAATATAACCAACTGTTACAGTGAAGGCGTTTATGACTGGGGCGTCCCCGGATGGCTCAGCGGATGAGAATCCATCTGCCGATGCAGGAGATACAGGGTTGGTCCCTGGTCCGGGACGATCCCGTGTGGTGTGGAGCACTAAGCTCCCGCGCCACCACTTCTGAGCCTGTGCTCCAGGGTCTGTGCCCTGCAACCAGAGGGGCCACTGCAGTGAGGAGCCCGCACACTGCAACCAGGTTAAAAACCTGCTCGCTGCAACTAGAGGGACGCATGCGCAGCAGCAGTGACTCCGCATTCATATTCCATAGCTGGAGAGCAGCTTAAGTGTTATCACACTTGATGGATTTCAACATGTTCCACACTTCAAGCCATAATGTGGCATGTGGGAAACTACTTCGGTTGCGGAGGTGAACAAAATGGGTCAGTTCCCAGCTCTGCCATTTATTTGAAAACTCTGACACTTCTGGAAGTAACAACTTCAATGTCCTCATTTAAAAATGGTAGTGATATTTAAAAGGATTGTTATGAGGAGTAAAGGAGATAAAATAAGTGACAGGACCTGGCTAAAGGAAGGAAATTCGTTTATTTCCCTCTCATCTGAGTAAAGTTACCTTCAGAAAAACACAAAACAAAACAAAACCTCCTAGAGTTGAGGTTCCAGCATCTCATTTCCATTTTAATAAAATTTTTCCTCCTTCTGCTGAATCAAGGCAAAACTGATGAACAAAGAGGAACATATTACTAGGAATTAAATATTAAGGAATTATAACTTCAGTAAGAATGCCACGTATAAAATTGGAACCTTAAATCTTCACTGTGAAGACGAGAAACTATGATGATATATAGTCTGTTGTTAACAAGACACCTATTGATTTTCTCTCCCATGAAGGGCTTCTCTTCTAAGTGGAATCCAATCTTAACCCACTACCCCAGCTGACACAAGATTCTAAGAAATTCTATCACCAAATACATAGGGTTTCGGTGGACGACAGGAAATGCATTGAGGCTTGGCAACTGACAGAAATCTTCTGCTGAATGATCAATAAACAACAGTCTATAAAAATACTATGTGAGTTTCTAGCAAAGCTTATTCATCTACATATTAGAAAATATGAGTTAATGTTTGCAAATATAATTCATTATGAAACACATCAAATCATGCCTCAAAAAACAGATAAAAAAATATAAACTCCCTCATCTCCAGAACTTTGTTTTCAAAAGTTTATACATAATAATTTTATGAATTCTGTAGGAGTTTTAATTTTTTTCTCTGCTGAAACTGACACAAATATTCATTTAGAAAATATTCATTCCCATCAGCTCCTAATGAATTACATATAATTTGTGAATATTAAAACTTGACTAATTTTGAAATAATTAGAGCTCTTCTGAAAAGAGAATTTCAATATCATTTCTATACTATTAACAGATTGACTCAGTTCCAGAAAAATGCCACTGAAATAACATGAAAAACATTTTTATTAACAAAAATCAACCTCCTGAGGAAATAAAGTGGGTGCAAAGAATTTAACAGCAGACTCATCTGGAAGATTATAAACCTAACATTCTTATACTCTTCCTTAAGCCGAACTCAGACATCTGGCATTCTAGTCTATTATTCATTGGGCCATTTTACCTCTTTCAAAAAGGATGTTTATGACTTACTAATAAATGTCCCAGCTTTATACAGAAGTTTACTGAAGTGAGAATATTTTCAGATGTTTGCAATCCATAATGTAAAATAGATTAATAAAATTTAGATATTTTGTCTTTATGCTTTCCTAAGATATATCTAATCAAAAATAATATAGAATAAAATTTCCTACAGTATCTAGCACAGAATAGTTACTGAAAGCTTTATCTACATGAAGATTAACTTAAGGTTCCAGTTTTATACATCCAGTTCTTGCTTAAGTTATCATTCCTTGCAAATTTCACTAAGAGCTTATTCAACATCAGGCATTTTGCTCCATTCTGTGCTTTGGGTTTAATTGAGCTAAAATTGACTGTACAAGTCAATAAATTTGGGTAAAAAATATACACCCATCAAATCAGATACAGAATATTTTCATTATCCCAGAAAATTCCTCTGCGCCCTCTTCCAGCCAATCCCCACCTACCACTGGACAGTAACAATTCTGATTTCAATCACCATAGTTGGGTTTTTGCCTTTTTTGAATTTCATATAAATGGAACTGCACAGTCAATATTCTTTTGTGTCTGACTTTCTCAACATAAATTGTTAAGATTCACCCACAGTGTTGTATGTATCACTAGTTCATACTTTCTCACTGCTGAGTAGTATTCCATTACATGAACATACATAGTCTATCATATTATGAACAAAAATGCTATGAATATTGATGTACATATTTGTGTATGTATGTGTCTTCATTGCTTTGAATAAATATGGTAGGCATAGGGTACATGTGAATTTTATAGGAATCTAAAACACTGCTTTCTAAAACAATTATACTATTTTATATTCCAACCGGCAAATATGAAAAGTGAAAGTGAAAGTGTTACTTGCTTAGTCGTGTCCAACTCTTTGTGACCCCATGGACTATAGCCCACCAGGCTCTTCTCCATGGAATTCTCCAGGCAAGAATACTGGAGTGGGTTGCCATTCCTTTCTCCAGGGGATCTTCCTGACCCAGGGATTGAACCCTGGTCTCCTGCATTGCAGGCAGATTCTTTACCGTCTGAGTCACAAGGGTTCCAGCTAATACATGTCTTTGATGATATGTGACGATGTTCATCTTTATCATCAAATCTTATAGGTGTAAAATAATGACATGAGGTCTTAATTTGCAATTCATACTTCTCTGTTAATGATGTTATAATCTTTTCATGTGTTTATAGACCAGCATCTTTGGTGGGATGTGTGTTCAGGTCTTTCGTCTACTATTTTTAACTTTTAATTTTGAAATGCTTTCAGACTTACAAAAATGTTGACAAAAACGCAGTTGGCCCTCCATACCCATGGACTCTACATCTATGGATTCAACCAGCCATAAATCAAAAATACCTGGGGAAAAATTTTTTCAGAAAGCTCCAAAAAGCAAAACTTGAATTTGCCATATGTTAGAAACTATTTACATAGTATTTACAGTGAATTTACAACTGTTTGTGTTGTTTCAGGTATTTGAAGTAATCTAGAGATGATTTAAAGCACAGAGGAGAATGTACATCAGTTCAGTTCAGTCGCTCAATTGTGTCCGACTCTGTGACCGCATGAACTGCAGCACGCCAGACCTCCCTCCATCACCAGCTTCTGGAGTTCACCTAAACTCATGTCCATTGAGTCGGTGATACCATGCAACCATCTCATCCTCTGTCATCCCCTTCTCTTCCTGCCCTCAATCTTTCCCAGCATCAGGGTCTTTTCAAATGAGTCAGCTCTCCGCATCAGGTGGACAAAGTATTGGAGTTTCAGTTTCAACATCAGTCCTTCCAATGAGCACCCAGGACTGATCTCCTTCAGAATGGACTGGTTGGATCTCCTTGCAGTCCAAGGGACTCTCAGGAGTCTTCTCTAACACCACAGTTCAAAAGCATCAACTCTTCTGTACTCAGCTTTCTTCACAGTCCAACTCTCACATCCATACATAACTACTGGAAAAACCATAGCCTTGACTAGATGGACCTTTGTTGGCAAAGTAATGTCTCTGCTTTTTAATATGCTGTCTAGGTTGATCATAACTTTCCTTCCAAGGAGTAAGTGTCTTTTAATTTCATGGCTGCAGTCACCATCTGCAGTGATTTTGGAGCCCCCCAAAATAAAGTCAGCCACTGTTTCCACTGTTTTCCCATCTATTTGCCATGAAGCAATGGGACTGGATGCCATGATCTGTAGGGCGGTCCTGGAAGCAATCTCCTGCAGATACTGATGGACCACTGTATCCTGCTTTTTATAGCTTCATCCACTAATTTAACACATTTAACTTGCGATAATTATTACTGCAGAGTCAGCCTCCAGGTGGCGCTAGTGGTAAAGAACCCGCTTGCCAATGCAGGAGACATAAGAGATGTGGGTTTGATCCCTGGGTTGGGAAGATCCTTTGGTGGAGGGTATGGCAACTGACTCCAGTACTCTTGCCTGGAGAATCCCCATGGACTAGCCTGGTGGGCTAGAGTCCACGGGGCACAAGGAGTCAGACACAACTGAAGCAACTTAGCAGCAGCAGCAACAGTGTCGGCGTAATAGTGGTGATTCTCTATTTCCCTCTTTTCTTCTACATGAATTAATGGAATATTACTGTCAAGAAGAATTATTTATTTCACCTCACTTCCATACAGTATATATGGAATATGGATATTTTACTTATGCTATGGGTTATAACCCATTACTATCAGTCATTTTTCCCTCAAGTCCATAATAATTTGCCACCGGGAGCTTCAAATTGGCTCTTGTATGTTTTTGACGTGTTCCTATCACTTTGTTTTTGGATCCCTTCAAACTGTGGTTCTGGAGAAGATTCTTGAGAATCTCTTGGACAGTAAGGAAATCAAACCAGGCAATCCTAAAGGAAACCAGTCCTGACTATTCACTGGAAGGACTGATGCTGAAGCTCCAATACTTTGGCCACCTGATGCAAAGAGTTGACTCATTAGAAAAGGCCCTGATGCCGGCTAAGATTGAAGGCAGGAGGACAAGGGGACAACAAGGATGAGACGGTTGGATGGCATCACCGACTCGATGGACATGAGTTTAAGCAAATTCCAGGGGATGGTGAAGGACAGGGAAGCCTGGCGTGCTGCAGTCCATGGGGTTGCAAAGAGTTGGACATGACTGAGCGACTGAACAACAAACCGCATCATATTTTTTTAAAGACTTCCTTACTTCTTAGTAGCTCAGCTGGTAAAGAATCCGGCTGCAATGCGGGAGACCTGGGTTCGGTCCCTGGGTTGGGAAGATCCCCTGGAGAGGGGACGGCTACCCACTCCAGTACTCTGGCCTGGAGAAGTCCATGGTCTGTATAGTTCACGGGGTCACAAAGAGTCGGACAGACTGAATGACTTTCACTCCACTTTACTTACTTCTTAGTGCCACAGAGTGTTCCAGGATTATCTTGTGTGCTTTGACCCCAGCCTAAGTTCAACCATTCCTCCAAAGAGTCTGACCCTTTTGTGGGAGAATGGTATTTATTAGAATCAAGATCTGGATGGTGTGCTCATTGCTACGGGTGTCATTGCTTTGGGCCTTCTCAGGAGATAGAACAAGATAGCATCTATGTGTATATAAAAAAGATAAATATATCTGTATAAAGATTAAAAATCATGAGTTCATACTATTTTCTGTTCCAGTCCAACAGTCGAGGGTTCATCCCTTATTTGCAACCACTTTCATTAATTTCTGGTTTATCCTTCCAGTACGAATATGCAGATACTTTTATATTAAATCTTGTATTTTCATTTTTCTCAAATAAACAGTAGCATTACATAGATACACTTCTGTACTCTGCTTTTTCCAATCATCAAAATGTCCTCCACGTCAATTCTGAGATCTTTCTCATTCTTTTTTGAAACTGTGTAATATTCTACTGTACTGATGATGTACCATGACTAATTTAGTTACTCTGTGTATGGCGGAGAAGGCAATGGCGCCCCACTCCAGCACTCTTGCCTGGAAAATCCCATGGATGGAGGAGCCTGGGAGGCTGCAGTCCATGGGATTGCTAAGAGTCGGACATGACTGAGTGACTTCACTTTCACTTTTCACTTTCATGCATTGGAGAAGGAAACGGCAACCTGCTCCAGCGTTCTTGCCTGGAGAATCCCAGGGACAGGGGAGCCTGGTGGGTTGCCGTCTATGGGGTCGCACAGAGCTGGACATGACTGAAGCGACTCAGCAGCAGCAGCAGCAGCCTATGTAAGGACATGTAGGTTGTTTCCAACATTTTGCTATAATATGCAAAGTTGCAATTAATTTTTGCATTTAAAAATTTTTTTCTTAAAAATATACATATATCTTATATAAACAAGCCCTGTCAGATGTATAAGATGTATGTTGCAAATATTTTCTTCAATCTCTGTTTCCTTTGCATTTTCTTAATGGTATCTTTTGATGAACAGAGTTCAAAATTTTGATGAGGCCCCAATTTTTTATGAAAAGACAGTAAAGCAGAAGAAAGTTTTAAGTCTGCCGAGTTACTGAAATCTAAATACCTATTTTTAAAAAATGGGTCAGCTATACACATTGTAAATATACAGCTTAAGAAACCTTATATTCAAGCCTATATAATAACAGCATTCAGAGAAACAGAATCTTTCCATTGCAGTCAGACTGCTGGCAGGAGAGAAAGGCAAGGACATAGTCCAAACCTCTGCATAACACCAATAAAAGGGTTGGCAAGCATAGAAGAGATGAACAATTGCAGTGAGAGATCTGAGTACTAAGAGAAACATGTGGTCCAGACTCCATGAAAACAGACTCCTGACAAAGAGACAAAGTCTAGGCTGAGAATCCACCTCTCAGCCTTTTGCTGAAAGTAGACCAAATTAAGTTAGATTAGAGACCAGTATACACGCCAGTTCTGGGGCTGGAGGGATCCCAAGAACCTGATTCTAAAGAAAGAAATGCTATCTGGCCTGTGGCTCTCCCGGCAGAAAGGGATAAGGCCTGGTTAGAGACTAGTGACATTCTCCACTCATAAACGCATGTTGTGACAGGTCACAGACACTCCTATGCTACTCAGGTCTCTCTGTTCTACGATCCACAGCAAAGAGAAAAGACACCAAAGGAAAATCACCAGGGTGACCCCTGGCCACAGGTCCCAACTGAAGCAGTTAGAAGAGCAACCAGAGATTATTATACTAAGGGAAGTAAGTCAAAAAGAGCAAGATAAACACCATACGATATCACTTATCTGCGGAATTTACGCCACAAATGAACTTATCAAGGAAACAGAATCAAGGACATACAGAACAGTCTGGTGGGTGCCAGGGGGAGGGTGTTGAGAGACAGATGGAATGGAAGGTTGGGGTTAGCAGATGCAGACTTTAATATATAGCATGGATAAACTACGAGCTCCTACTGAACAGCACAGGGAGCCGTATTCAACATCCTGTGATAATGGAAAAGAATGTATACATATAATCACTTTGCTACACAGCACTGTAAATCACCTATATTTCAATGGAAAGAAGCAAACAGAAGAAAGTGGACTTTTCCATAGGCTGTTTGAAACTGGAAAGACCTTGTAGGGTCACTACTGTTGCCCACAGAGCCTCCGGCATCTCCTTTTCCCTTCCTATCTCTAAATATGCCCCCTTTCCACCCCTTCCCACACAGAGAGGTACTTCAAGATACCCAACTCCCATCTCAGCCCCAGGAAAATTCTTAATCCTACAGGTTATACCAATTGCCATGTTGAGAATGATTCACCAGTTGAGTGTGCAACTCTAAGGCCAAAGGTTTGCTGAGGACTTTGGGAAAAACAAAGCAGTCTTAGTTATTTTCTTAATGAGTTCTATCTCCCTTTGTACAGAAATGAAAAGTACACAGCTCCAGTGGCTTCTAGGGGTAAAACAGGCACTAAGCATCTGCCTGCAATGCGGGAGGCCCGGGTTCGATCCCTGGGTCGGGAAGATCCTCTGGAGAAGGAAACGGCAGCCCACTCCAGTATTCTTGCCTGGAGAATCCCATGGATCAAGGAGTCTGGTGGGCTACAGTCCATGGGGTCGCAAAGAGTTAGTTAGACATGACTGAGCGACTTCACTTCCCTCACTTAGTGGGGAGAACAAAGGGAGGATGATAACGTGGATCCTGTCTTGTTATTCTCTATTCACCAATCCTGATGCCTTCCTTTCTTCTGAAATTGCAAGAATGTGAGCAAGTAATATTTTGCATTATCGAAGTCTGTGTGTGTTGGATTTTCGAAAATTAATTACAGCCAAAAGCATTCTAAATAATAGAATACACTACTTAATATCCAATACTTTTGCCTCAGTTAAGAACTTTCTTCCTTCATTTCACTTAAGCTTGCCTGCTCAGTCCTAACCACGCGGTAGGCTGGGACAGCAGTGAGCACAAGTTCCACAGGAAAAATGTGAGAATATAATTATGCTCTAAGTCTTAGTCCTAAATTCAACAGACCAGGTGGTTCCTAGGATCGTAGTAACGTTTAGCAAAAGCTAAAGAATGAGAAAGATGGGCTCAGCGAATTTTCAACATTTAAATATCAGTTACTGAAAATAAGCTCTTGCAATACAAACTCCAAATAAAAATTCTAAGATGTGAAATTCCTAAGTGGGCAGGCACAGTGGTGGTCTTGTGTACATGCTTAAAAAATAAGACACATTTTTATTTTTAGGACCATCTAAAATCTTAGAACCTACCTGTCAAGCTGATTTTCACCCCTTGGTGAGAGTTCCAATTCCTAGACAAATTAATCATCTCAGGTATTAGACAGTATTCAGTTAGAAGCACAGTGCCTTGAAGTGATGACCAGAATTACCATGTTCTAAGAAACATAATTCTCTATGGCAAGAAAGACCTAGATTCTAGGCCTAGGTAAACTAATAATGATTTTGCATGACTAATTAAAACTTTCTGAACTCAGCTTTTTTGCCCCCTCCCCATTGCAAAAGTAAACAACACTTGCTACAACAACCAATAAATATTCATTTATTATGAGGATAAAATAACATACTGACAAATCACTTGAAATAAATGGCCCATATTCACTCAATAATTATGAGGCTGACCACCACCCACAAGCAAGCCACCAGAAGCAACCTCCATATGCAAGCTTGGTTTCTGTCATATATGGTGAATCATCTGTGTACTGAATACACTCTATCAATATGTACAGTCTCTCCACATTAGATTTTAGGAAGGTGACGTTACAATGACTTTTAAAACAAGTTGGACAGATTTGCTCTACATGAAAATATTTTCACAGGATATTTAGGCTAAACTACATCTGCTGTTTTACGAAATGATGAAAATATATGCAAGACCTTTGGTGTGGTTCCTAAATCACATTTAAAATTATAGCTCCTAGCTTCTAAAATCCTCGGAGAAGGCAATGGCACCCCACTCCAGTACTCTTGCCTGGAAAATCCCATGGACGGAGAAGCCTGGCAGGCTGCAGTCCATGGGGTCGCGAAGAGTCGGACACGACTGAGCGATTTCACTTTCCTGCATTGGAGAAGGAAATGGCAATCCACTCCAGTGTTCTTGCCTGGAGAATCCCAGGGACAGGGGAGCCTGGTGGGCTGCCATCTATGGGGTCACACAGAGTTGGACACGACTGAAGTGACTTACCAGCAGCAGCTGCTAGAATCCTAGTTAAATGCTGTTTAGGATGTTAAAATCTGTGTAGCTTGTTTGATTCTTGATTTCAACAATTATTAAAAAAAAAATTTACTTCCTCCTTGCCAAAAAAAAAAACTAAGGAATTTTTCAATGACTATTCTTTTAGTGATAATTACATTTCACAGTTTAAGTGAAAATTAAATTTTAGTTCTATGTTTAAAAGAATCCTATCTCTTAAAGATACAAACTGAAGAACTTATGGACACCAGGACATCTTTTAAAATAATCCAGAAAGGCAACAAAGGGAATATACTGATAATGGTTGAACCTGGTGGTTCATTACACTATTTTATCTACCTTTGTATATTTAAAACAATTCTCCATAATGAAGTTAAAAAACATTTATTTTAAAATATGAGGAATTAGGAGCAGAATGGTTCAGTGGATTTTTTAAGACACAATAAAACCGTTCTGAAATTGGATTTTTTTTCACTTTTAACTGCTTTATTGAGGTATAATTTATATCCATACAATTCACCCACTGTTAAGTGCACAGTTCACTGATTTTCATTTAGTTTTTACAGTTGTACAATCATCAGAACAATGATCTAATTTCAAACAAGAGAATTTTTTTGCTTTTTTAATTTTTAAATTTTTTTATTTTTGAGTATTTTTTGTTGTTGAGAAAAATTTCTGCTTGAATGATGGTTGGCATAACAGCTTAGTTAAGCTTTAGAACTCTGCCTGTTTTCCTCTTCTTGAAATACTGATGATGATGATGAAAGCCGCTCAGTTGTGTCTGACTCTTGGCAACCCCATGGACTATACAGTCCATGGAATTCTCCAGGCCAGAATACTGGAGTAGGTAGCCTTTCCCTTCTCCAGGGGATCTTCCCAACCCAGGGATCGAACCCAGGTCTCCCGCATTGCAGGGTGGATTCTTTTCCAGCTGAGCCACAAGGGAAGCCCAAGAATACTGGAGTGGGTAGCCTATCCCTTCTCCAGGGGATCTTCCCAACCCAGGGATCAAACCCAGGTCTCCCGCATTGCAGGTGGATTCTCCACCGGATCTTCCCAACCCAGGAATCAAACCGGGGTCTCTTGCATTGCAGGCAGATTCTTTACCAACTGAGCTTGAAATACTAGTAATCCTATACAAACAGCATTTATCAGCAATTACATTTTGAGACTACTACTACAGCTATCTTTTTCTTCCTCTGTCTTTACTGATATATTTCCTCCTGGCCAAGTTACAAGGACGAAATACACATTTCTCCCTTTTCTATGTAACTTCTCTGTTGGCAGATGGCCATGGCCAGTAGCAGTGGGCAAACGAGATGTGAACTGACTTCTGTGTTGTAAGGCTAGACCAGGGTTCCCACACCCCCATCTTCTCTTGCGAAGAGCAGAATATAATTTATCTTTCCCACTTCTCAAGAAGCAGGAAAAAACTGAATACGAAAGTAGGTCTGACCATAATGCTGCCATTACTTCTCCACCATCCTCCCCACTCAGGTCGTAAAGGATGAGGTAAATGATCACCTAGGAAACAAAGGTTTCTAACATTCATTTCTACACAAACAGTTCTGTGTTAGTATCCATTCTAGAAACTGGCATTTGTGCTCTCACTTTCAAATTTCCAGTCTCAACCAAAAAAGAATGGTTGGTTTGTCTAATGAAATCCTATTGGCTTTTCATATAGGTGAAAAGATAACTTATTAATCTTAGCAGTATTAGGACAATTCACTTTGGACATATATTGTTAATATACACAACTAACCATAGATATTCTGTAAATTAAAAATAAAACTTCAGAAGACTTTTATTTGAAGGTTTAGGAAACACCATAAATAAAATATAAAAGATTCTACTATGAGTAATAACATGGGCTTCTGAGGTGACTCAGTGGTAAAGAATTTGCCTGCCAAGCAGGAGGTGTGGGTTCTATCCCTTGGTTGGGAAGATTCACTAGAGGAGGAAACGGCAACCCACTCCAGTCTTCTTGCCTGGGAAATCCCATGGACAGAGGAGCAAGGCGGGCTATAGTCCATGGGGTTGCAAAGAGTCGGACATGACTTAGCAAGTAAACAACAGTGATACGTATATTTCATTGTTCTGAGCATTTAAGAAAATGAAATTATTTGGGGGAAGTGTGGTACACAGACACTCACAGTCACAATTACAACGCATCGTACATAGAATAACCATATCATTTGTTATCCAAACACTGCTGAGTGTGAAAGGAGATGCTATTAAAAATTACACCAGGAAAACAGGCTTAATTCAAAACTATTCCAGGCAAACTGGGACATATGATCATCCTAGTTACTACCAATTCAACACACAAACATTTAAGATTAATGAGACTCATCTACAGCTCTCAATTCTTCGTGGGTTATAATGAAGTCTCCAATAGTTATTCTCAAGTTTCTACCTTTGGAAAGCTTAGCCGTCAGAAGTGAAGTGAAAGTCGCTCAGTCGTGTCCAACTCTTTGCAACCCCATGGACTACACAGTCCATGGAATTCTCCAGGCCAGAATACTGGAGTGGATAGCCTTTCCCTTCTCCAGGGGATCGTCCCAACCCAGGATCAAACCCAGGTCTCCCGCATTGCAGGGTGGATTCTTTACCAGCTGAGCCACAAGGGAAGCCCTTTTAAAAGGGAAAAGGTTAAAGGATTTCTTTTTTTATCTTATCCCTTGATTCTGATATTTTATATCTGTACCATTAACATCCTTATCTTTATATTTATAATATATGTCACTGAACTATGAACTTTAATGAACCTTACCGAATATAGTAAAATATAATTTATCAAATAAGAATTATGACAACCACCTAATTGTAATATTTTGAAAACATCAAATTCCAGGAAGAATACTTTTACTTCCCAATCAGACAATTTAATTGTTTAAGAAATACTGCCCAAACCCAGTAGGACTATAAAATACCAACAACAATTTAGAGATTCAGAGTGTATGCCTAAGTTAGAAATCCAACACATAAAAAGAATGAACTTGGAGGTGTTCCTCACATTTATCTCATTTGGATAACCCTAGAATTTGAATAACATTTCAATTTAAGGTTGCCTCACCCTAAAAGTGTCATAATTAAAATTCTCAGCAGTACTTGTATCCATGAAAGTTAAAATCAAAATCAAAATACAAAATTAAAAACAGCTGGAATTTATAAACCTAAAGGTTTTTCCACTTTGGTAAAGAGATTATAATGAAGTGTGACACAATTTTATGAACTTATTAGTTCAACTAAGTGAATTTACATTCTGCAGCACTTCAATAACTTTATAAGTTGGAGCACTGCCCAAAAACAAAATGAGAATGTTTTTTCTTGTTGTTTTTTTTTATGTAGAAATCAAAATCATTTACATTTAAAAATTCAATTACAAAAGAAAATACATGGCATTAAAAAAAATCAAGTTAAGAATACTAATGTGTGAAGCTGATGCATTTTATAGAGTAGAATAGGGTGCTGCGTTTCTTTTGTGATGCTAAAATTATTTCTCATAGATGACTAATAGCAAGGGGAATTTTCCTGTCAAGAAAAAAAGCAATATACGTGCGAAAACAATTTCCAAATGAATGTCCAAAAGTACTACTATCATTCATTTAAATATTCTTGATAGTAAGATGATAGCAGTCTAGATATGGATTCTGACAGTTTATTCCATCTCTGTAAGATATCACAAGGAGAAATTTAGATACAGTCTGAGGATCCCAAATGAGAAACCTCAGTGTCACTTTTTGACTAATATTTAAGAGACCATCTGAGGACACCATCGAATATATTTCCCTTTCCCTCACTGATCACGATAATTACTGCTAGCATTATTTTATATTTCCGTTTAAAATTACAGACACTATTTGCAAAAGTATCAACTGTTAGGCATCCTCTCTTGGTATGCCCAGTACATGTGTCAAGATGAGAGAAAGGCAACTACAATTCATTTAAAAAGCTTGGGGCTGGTGCACTGAGATGACCCAGAGGGATGGTGCGGGGAGGGAGGGGGGAGGGGGGTTCAGGATGGGGAACACGTGTATACCTGTGGCGGATTCATGCTGATGTATGGCAAAACCAATACAATATTGTAAAGTAATTAACCTCCAATTAAAATAAATAAATTTAAATAAAAAGCCTCTCAGCAGGAAGGGCTACCTAGTCACAGATGGAAATGACACTAAGGATTTACCTTTGTTTCCCAAAGCCAAAACAATGTTTCCCCTCAGCTGAATTTTACTACTGGACTGATCCTGTAAGTCAAAAGGGAGTTAGTTTCTTAATGTCATCTGTAAGAATGTGAGAAATTGGAGTAAATCCTCTGACTGATGCTAGCAACAAAAAAATGTCATTTTGCTAGACAAAGGAGAAACCAACACAGAAAAGGAACCGAAGAAAGCCATCAAAAGTGTGAGAGCAACTGAAAGACAGTAGCAGATATCAACACCATGGAGTATTGAATGACGGTGCACTGCAGAGACCCTATTCAAGATAATCAGTTCAATGTTTAAATATTGCATTTTCCAAGATCTAAGACACACGTTCAAAAACTACATATATGACTGTGAGGAGACGCTGGCATCTGAGTTTTCAGCCCATTAATTCATTCTCCTGCAATGCACTAGGTTGTCGTTCAGTCACTCAGTCGCGTCCGACTCTTTGTGACCCCATGGACTGCAGCACGCCAGGCTTCCCCGTCCATCACCAACTCCTGGAGCTTGCTCAAACTCGTGTCCACTGCATCGGTGATGCCACCCAACCAATGCACTAGATACTGCGTTACTTATAGAAATAAAAGAAGAAACCAGGTGCATCCGTACTCTTCAGGTTGCAGTGGGAAGACATTCGCAGGCCCCTTTCAGACCTGTGATGGGGCGAGCTCAGTGTGAGACACCCAGGAGTCAGGGAAGCCTCCCAGAGGCAGCCACCTCTCGTCTGAGAACTGAAGCCCGGGGAGAAGCCGGCTGGCACAGATCAGAGCCAGGGAAGATGAAGGGGTGATCAGACAGGCGGAACCACGCACGCAGAGCCTGCGGGGTGGGACGGGCAGCCAGTCACACCCACAGGAGGGACAGAGGCCTTCAGACGCTGAGCACAGGTATGCAACAGATTCTGAGGCATAAGCAGGAAGCGACCCAGCTACAGAGGGAGGCAGGCTGCGAAGCTCAAGCACAACGCTGAGGAATTCTGAGGACTCTTGCAAAGTCAAGCCACGTAGATGACTGCATGCCAGGCAGGCTTGTCTGCTCTCCCTGCTCCCTCTCCCCAGTGCCCCCTTCCCACCCAGGGAGTGAAAAGGGTGCTTCTGCCACGTTACTAAATATAACAGACCTTTCAAACTAAGGCCAGATTCTCAGCCTGGCCAGATGAGTTTGGTCAACACAATTCAGGCACGTGGGACCTGTAGACCTTCTGCAAGGCACGGGGTCTTTGGTGGGTCCCATTTGTTCCTTTACTGACACTCCTTATCTACCCCCCACTGAGGACATCTGAGTCTGCCTCTGGTTTAGACCATTGGGAACAGCATCACAAGTGAACAGAGAGTGATCTCCAAGGTCCTCATATGTGAAGAGCACCAGGCCTTCCCTGGCGCCCCATGGTTAACACTTTGTTTTCCAACACCAGGGATGTGCGTTCGATCCCTGGTCAGGGAGCTATGATCCCACATGATTTGGGGCCAAAAAACCAAAACATAAAACAGAAGCAATAATTGTAGCAAATCCAATAAAGACTTAAAAACATGGTCCATATCAAAAAAAAAATCTTTTAAAAAGGAGGGTACCATGACAACCACCCAAATACAGAGGATGGCAACGCGTTAGTTGTCAGGAAGTGCTGCTCAGGTCTTGAGGAGTTCTCTTTCATCGTAGAAAATATATTTTTATTGAAAACATTTTGCTAGGTGAAATAATAAGCCTGTCACAAAAGGACAAATCAAATGCCTAGAAACAGAAAGCAGAATGGTGGTTGCCAGGGGTTACGGGGAGGGAGGTGAGGAGTTAGGATTTCTTGGGTAGCATTTCAGTTGGGAAAGATGAAAAGAGTTCAGGAGATGCAAGGTGGGGATGGCTGCTGAACTGTACACTTAAAATGGTTAAGGTGGTAAATTTCATATTACGTGCATTTTACCACCATTAAACAAAATAACAGTGATACCTACTGGTCAAACTAGCAGTAAAAAGTGAAAAATGCAAATAAAAAGTGTGGCAGTATCTGTTGGTGGGGATGGAGGAAGGGTACTTGAATAAACTATGAGTGGATATGTGAATGATTTTAGCTTTTTGGAAAGCAATCTGGCAACATTTCTAAAAATTTAAAATCCTCATTTGACTCAGAAACCTTATTCTGAAAGCCTATCAAATATAAAAAAAAATAAGGACATCTACAGGAAACATCTTGGTGGAAACATTCTCCCTCCATGTGAGAAAGAGTTTAGAGCACATGTATTCCTTTGCACTCCTGTGGGCCATGCATTTACTGGGCAGGAAAGTACACATCACAACACCAACCAACTCTCATCGAATTCCCTGCCAAGCTCAAAGCATAAATGTGTTCTGTCTTTCTCATTCTTCTCCTTCTAAAATTTTACAGAAGATATTCTCTTACATAAGCAGAAGAAAAGACTGCTTACTAAAAAGCTGTCTAACCAATGCAATTTTATCATCATAATCGACTTCTTAAGGATGAGAAGTTTAAAAGTCTATTACAAAGTAAGAGAAATAGTGAGAACATATAAGAAGCTGAGAAATGAGGGTGAGTGAACCACATTAAGCTTCAAACATTTAATTTTCCAAAATATCGTGTCAAATCAAAAATTTTATGTCTCCTCAATAAGACTATCTTAAGGCAAAAATGAAATACTATTAAAATGATCCTAATAAAAGTAGGAACATTAACTGGTCACAAGAAGGTTACCATATAGGTAGCATGATTTCTCTGGATTTTTATTCATTTAAAATAGGTAGTTGGCTCTTTCTTCTATACAGCCTTTTTTTAAAAGAAACTCTGAGAAAGATGATCCCATGATAAATTGAATTTCCTCGAGTACCACTAATCAGCTGATACGATTATAAAAAAAGAAAACTCAGAGCAAAGTTACTTTTACTTCATTTCCCTGCCTCAATGGTTAATTTTAAGAAGGTTTTCTAGGATTCACTTAATGTTCTGAGTTCTGTTTGAGACCAGACCTGTCTCCTTGAATTTCCAAAGGCTCTACTCACCTCCTTAGAACACTCAGAAATAGCATATACCATCTGAAGACTCACTGATCATTTCTATCATTTCCATGTCAACAAATACAGACTTCTATAGAGCAGGCTTTCTTGAAACAGAATATACTTGAGCAGTTGAGAAAAGCAATCCTGACCAGTTGTTGCCCTAAATACCATCCCCCAAATCTACAGTGACATATTTATAATTAAAGCCATTCTAACCATTCGAACTTCTTACGATGGTGCAGAGCACTGGGAAATCTTGGAAAGCAAATCATCTGTTGCTCTTAACTGTGTGCCAATTTTGACGTCGGTACCAGTTCATTGAAGAAGAGTGCTGAAAACTTCTGCAACAGAAAAGTTTCCTGCAGTTACATCCTTTACAACTGGCACTATGGACAAAGTTCTTAAGGTGGGTTAGCTTCCAGGACAGTCGCTGACATCAGAGAATGAGTTTTTGGCACAATAAATTCTTGCTAACATGTACCAGGAGATTGAGCCACATGCTGAGGCAGAGCTGACGAACCACCAACCTTGACAGATGTTCTGAGATATTTATTGACTCCCACGGTTTGAGAGGTCAGTGACACAGACAGCATCCTCAGCTAACAGAGCTCTCAATCTCCGTTCACACATTTGTTTCTAAAAGGTCAGCTATAGGTTTAGGCTGAGAATGGTGGGCATCTCAGGTTGTTTTCAGGGAAAACCATGAGAAATTTATGAAAGCATTTTGGGACAATGGAAATCAACTCCAGCTTAAAAATTTTAACCAAGGAACACCCCTCCTCTTTCCACTTTTCTCCATAAACCATGTTCACAGCGTTAGCTACTTAGTCAGGGCTTTGAGGTCAGAGTTGGGTTTGAGTCTCAGCTTTGTCACTGATGTGGCTCAGTAATAAAGAATCCACCTGCCAACGCAGGAGATGCTAGAGATAACCTTGGGTCAGGAAGATCCCCTGGAGAAGGGAATGGCTACCCACTCCAGTATTCCTGTCTGGAAAATGCCATGGACAGAGGAGCCTGGCAGGCTACAGTCCATGGGGTTGCAAAGAGTCGGACAGGACTGAACAACTGAGCACACACACAGCCTTTGTCACTGATTAGCTGTGCCACTTGCTGAAGCTGCTCAGTGGCAAGTGTCTGCCGGTGTGATGATGTGCACAACACACTGTTATTATCCCAACGGTACACAAACAAATGGAAGTGAACCTCCCTGTATATTTCTTCTCAGGAGTAAGAGCCTCCAGGATCTTATCTTCGGCTGCCACTGTATTGTGGCTTCTGGAGATCTGGTCTTGAATGGAGAGAAACTGCCTAGCATTTTCATCAACTTACTGCATTCCTTGCTTTTCCTTCTAAAAGATTTTTAATGGATACTTCCCCGTTAGATGTACGTGGGCAGAATTTTAGTAAACTTTTGTTTCAAGTTAGGATTTAGGTTACTCCTTTGAGAAATCTAACAGTTTAGGACTTTTGATCTGTGCCCACACCTAGTATCATGCAGCGAATCTCTTCTACAAAACAGTATTACAGCTTTTAATGTCATCAGTCACTGACTTGATAATAAAACAGAGCTATTTTAACAATTGGAAAAGCTGCTCACCCTCCGTCTACATCCATTTTCAGTGGCATTTATTCTCACCAGGATTCAGAGCAGCCCCTTTACTGGTTTCAGACACACACGTGCAGGGGGTTTTGGCACTGGACATATAAAATTATAGGCCCCCTGACGTCTAGACACAATTCCATCAAGTAACCACTTAGGGAGCTCTGCCTTTTCTGCAGGATGTGTTCAGTCTGACGAGTAATGAGAGTACTGTGAACAGCTATCATTTCTTTAACGCTGACAGTGTGCCAGGCAATCGACATATACCTACCACCTCCCATTGCCAAAACATCACGATAGGCAAGGTGCTTCCCAATCTCCATTCTACAGCAAGGAGTCAGGGAGAACTTGCCCAGCATATGGTGAAACTGGACAATGGAGAGTCGAGAGACAGGAATACCCAACTGCCCTGTCTACCTCTGTCTTTCACTGTGTGACTGTGGATGCACGATTTAATTCCTCTAATTAACTTCCTCATCAAAACACAAGGATACCACTTCACACCTACAGACACTACAGACACGAAACCAGAGACTGTCCATTTCAGTGCCCAGATCACAGCTGCATTTAATACATGTGCACCATGATGAATATTAGAGACAGTGACACTGGACTCTGAACACAGATTCCTAAGGTTAGGGCTCCAGCTATAGCACGGGATGTCTACACTGAGATACCATCAGTGTAATTTCAGTTACAATTAAAATCAAGAAAAAGCAGATGTGAGAAAAACGAAACCTATGCAGACAAGGTAAAATCGTGGTTGACAGAGGCTGGGGGAGGGGAGGCTGGGGGANAGGCTGGGGAGGCTGGGGGAGGGGGAGGCTGGGGGAATGATGGTTTAACGGACTCAGAGTTTCAGTTTCACAAGACAACAAGAGTTATGAGGATGAGAGGTGGTTACAGCTGCACAAGCATGTCAATGTACTTGCTACCGCTGAACTGTACATTTAAAAAATGATAAGATGTACATTTTTATGTTATGTGTGTGTTTTACCACAGTTAAAACCAAAATTAAACAATAGCTTTATGAGACTGAATCTGGAAGTACGGTCTTTGCTGGAAATTTTATATAAGGAAATGGAATTACCATCTGTTTTAAATATAACAGAATTGTTTTATTATGGGATCTTAGTAGACTCTTAAACAGTGGGAAGAATATTGATCCTATGATTTACCTGTATAATATGAATACATAAATAAATAAGTAACTGGGATTAACTTCCAACTGATTTCTTAATTAGCTATTTAATAACAATAAGTGGGTACCTGCAATGTGTTCTAGAAACTTGAAGGTAACAAAATGGTCAGCATCGCCTTATCAGATGTGATGAAAGAAGGCAGAGGGCCCTTTCTGTGATTCTAGACACAGCACTTTCTATTTTAAAAGACCTGGTCTATGGTAGTAGCATGAATGCAACACAGGTACACACCTCTCTGCATAATGACATTGCTCTTGGTAACTGTTTTTCCCAAAACAAATCTCATAGGACATGTAGCAGAATGATGTCACAATGCAATTCCTCAAGGAAAAACTACTTACATGTGAAGAAAGTTTACTAATGTTTCAACTTAAATCTTAAACGTATTCCAGTACCTATAAAAGCATTTAATGCAGAGTTGATTTTTAAAAAAAAATCTTTACTGAAAGCAGTAATCACAAGTATCTAAAATTTGTGATTATCTAAAACAAGAAGAATTGCAAAATTCTTCTTGTAATCCAGCTAGCAACTGATGATGTTCAAAAGATCATAATCAGATGTTTTGATTAACATCTATTGAATACCATTTTATATTACTATTCTTTTATAAGCTATAATTTCACATCATATTGAATAGTAAAAAAAAAAGGGGGGGGGTAGAATTAGTACTTATGTAATGGAAAGTTACACTAAAGACAGAGAAACAGCCTAGTCTGTTTTATTACATAAATGAAGAAGTACACTTTTTAGTTACATTCCTAACAGTTTCTCCTCACTAGAAGAAACACAATTTGCTTGATTTTTCAAGTAATTTAAAAATCACTTTAATTTCCTGGTTTGTGTGACAAAGGATGTGTAATGGCTCAAAAGAGGTTAATTTTCACTACTAAAATAATTTTTTTTTTGTTCCCATCCTCTCCCTGTGGGTCATGACTGTAAATTATAACTTACTCAGCCTATTAAAGAAAATAGCTATCAGTACCTGAAAACACCAATTTTCTGCCTAGAAAACAGTCTGACAGTGAGAAACTTTGTAAAAAGGGAAATCGTTCCTAGTTCCGGCTCCCTTGTGCAACAATTTGCACTGCTTCACTGAAAAAAACAAGGTTAATTCCTAAGGCTTGATATGATTATTTTGCTTTATAGATAATTTTTAAGATATGGTAGAGGATAAGAACTGGAGAAGGAAATGGCAACCCACTCCAGTGTTCTTGCCTGGAGAATCTCATGGACAGAGGAGCCTGGCGGGCTACAGTCCATGGGGTCGTAAGAGTCGGACACGACTTAGCGACTAAACCACCACCACCAGAGGCTGAGAAGAAGAACACTGCTTAGACTTGAAAAGTGTGGTATCCAGCATTCCAGGCCTTTCTGTTAAAAAGAATGGACGGTAGCCCACACCCAGCCCAATACCTAGTTTTAAGTATCCAACAGATGCTGATTGGATTGAAGGGAAGTGCCTGATTTCTGTCTTGAGTTTACACTGTGAGCACATATACGGCATTTTCCTTCCCATTTTCAATGACTGCTTTACCCAACATTGGCCCTGGCCCTGTTGGTTCCCACGCTCTTCACTGTCAACTTCTTTTTTCATTATTATTTTTTGGATGTGGACCATCTTTTATTGAATTTGTTACAATACTGCTTCTGTTTCGTGCTTTATTTTTTTTGGTCACAAGGCATGTGGGATCTTGGCTCCCCAACTAGGGCTCAAACCCACACCCCCTGCTTTAGAAGGCGGAGTCTTAATCAGTAGAGCACCACCGAAGTTCCTCCACTGTCTTCTTCAAGTTCTGAACCAAGTTCTTCATGTTTCACTGACATCTGACCTTAGTCATGATTACAGCTCTGTTCTGTGAAACGCTAGTTAAATTCGGTGCAGGTCAGCTATTTCAATATTTGGGTGATGTCATATGAATAATTTGAATTTTAAGTATCACCAGTAATAGCAACTAATGGTCTTCAAATACACCTTAATCAGATGTGTCAGAAGCATATTTGATTTTTAATTGGAGGATAATTGCTTTGCAATGTTGTACTGGCTTCTGCCTATAAAAACAAGGTGAATCAGCCATAAGCATATACACGCCCTTCGCCTCCCTCCCACGCCACACCCCCGCACACTCCTCTAGGCCATCACAGAGCACCAGACTGAGCTCCCTGCCTTACACAGCAACCTCCCGCTAGCTAGCTATTTTACATACGGGCATATGCATATTGCATTGCTACTTGCTCAGTTTGTCCCACCCTCTCCTTCCTCCACTGTGTCAACAATTAATTTTAAATACTGAAATAAAAGGTTGTTTGGAGGACCTTTTCATCTGTTACCATTTAATGACATTTCATTAATGGTTTACCCACTAATCTCCTTGAAAAACAGTGATTTTTCTATTCATTTTATTAAAATGAACTCTAAGGTGAACTGTGGACTCTGTTGATTAGGATGTGCCAATGCAGCTCATCTTCAACTCAAAAAAAAAAAAGGTATCATGTATCACTCTGTTAATAATGACTATTAATGTGAGCAGAGGGAGTACATGGGGAATTTCTGTACCTTCCTGTCAATTTTGCTGTCNGTTTGTTGTATTGTGATGAAAAATGTTTTTTTAGATCTAAAAAGTCTGTAGTCCACTGTAGTTACACTGGCAAAGAAAAGCACAAATTAACTGCAAAAAATAAATAAAATAAAAATGGTGATTTTTATTTAAGATTTCTAATTAATAGCTACTAATCATCTTCATTCCTATTCTCCTTCTGAATGCAACTTCAATTCATATTGGATAATAAAAAAAACAGGACAATTAGTGCTCATGTAATGGTAGCGATATCAAATTGCTGAGCCTGGTTCAACTGGGAAAATGCTTGGTACAGGCCGGATGGAAAACAATCAACCTAGACTAATTCTGTACTGGTTTTCCAATTAAGCTGGTCAGCATGGGTGGGAGGGCAGGAGAAGGCAGTATGTTGTAGAAATCCTGGTGCAATTAATTAAAATAGGAAGAAAGTAAAAAGTAGTTGTGATCTCCGAAATTGTTTAAGATGTAGAAAGAGTGTGAAAACTCTCTCTGTTCTTTGTCTGATCCTGTATTTAGGCAGATTAAATTTAAATCCTGATCTTACAATGAACTAAGAATTTGAAAAAGAATAAATACATGCACAACTGGATCAATTTGCTGTTCACCTAAAACTAACACAACATTGTTAATCAACTATGCTAAATTGCTTCAATCGTGTTGGACCCCATGGCCTGCCAGGCTCCTCTGTCCACGGGATTCTCTAGGCAAGAATACTGGAGTGGTTTTCCATACCCTCCTCCAGGGGATCTTCCTGATCCAGGGATAGAATCTGTGTCTTTCACGTCTTCTGCATTGGCAGGAGGATACTCCTACATAAAATAAAAAGTTAAAAAAAAACAACCCTGATCTTAAATAGAAAGGTTTCCCCAGTATTACCCTTCAGTCCATGGGCAATATGGACCTGCCTAAGTCTTACCTAAAGTGAAATATGCTTTTCTTTAATTTTTACTGTTCTTCCCCCTTCAAAGCAAATATTTAACATATGCAAAAAGTAGCTGGAATTAAATATTCTACAATTTATTGAGAATCAAAGCATACTAATGTAATGACTTCAGAAGGGTATACTGATTTTTAAATGCAGTGTTTGTAAAGTAACCCTTTATAAACCCTTTACACTAAAGCAGTGTCAATACAGGTGAACTAATTTTTATCCTCCTTACTCTGAGACATGGGCAGGACAGATACTTTCAAGATTTATTTTCTCTTGATTACAGAAGTGGAAACAGAAGTTCATATTTGCTCAAATCATTCCAGACTCAAGGCAGATTGTCTGACCCCAAGGTCTATTCTCTCTCTCTCCTCACGCTATAACTTAAGATAAAGATGACCCTAGAGCCTGTGCTGGCGATGTTTTATCACACAGCTTCTAGACAGGGGAATCTGGCGTGCTGCAGTCCATGGGGTTGCAGAGTCGGATGTGACTTAGAGGCTGAACAACGACTGGAGAACTCTTGCAGGGTTTAAACTGTTGGATAATAGCCAAGGAGCCTTTCACTAAGACATTAAGTGGTCATCATGGCTTCTAAGAGGATGGTGTCAATCTCCAAACTTAAGCCCTGGTTATTCCTTCAGAATTGTAGAAGAAAGTAAAAGAAGGGATTAGGAGGAAGAAGTAATTGTGTCCCCCTGCCAGTTACACAGTTTTGACTCCTTTGAAATAAATATAATTTATTGAGTCTATATATTTGCTTAGATGATAAAGAATCTGCTTGCAATGCAGGAGATTCAGGTTTAATCCCTGGGACGGGAAGATCCCCTGGAGAAGAAAATGGAAACCCACTGCAGTATTCTTGCATGGCAAATCCTGCGGACAGAGGAGCCTGGTGGGCGACAGTCCATGGGGTCGCAAAGAGCTGGACATGACTGAGTGACAATCATTTTCACTGTCACTCATCTACAGTGCTATGTATGTGAATTTCTAAAAGCTTCATCCCATTTACGCCCTCTAATTTGCTACAAGGGACTTTTCAATTCTTGTTCACATTTATGATGACCCTCTAGAATTTTGTGGTCTAGGGCCTCCCTGGTGGCTTGGACGGTAAAGAATCTGCCTGCAATGCGGGAGGCCCAGGTTTGGCCTTACCATTAAAAAAGCAAACAGCCTCTCTGTGAAGCTGCATCAGGTTGTCAAAGGCCAGCACGTTCACAGAGCCTTTAGTCTGATACTTACAAGGAGAAAATATGTTGGCCAAGATGTTTGTTTGGGTTTTTCTGTAAGATGTTATGAAAAAACCCAAACAAACTTTTTGGCCAACCCAACCCACTTCTCACTCTTCCAGAGGGATCAGGCTTTCTTCTATGTGGTGGAAGAGTTCACTATTAATCAGCAACATAGCACGGACAGGAAGGTGATGCTTCTATAAATCTAATGTCAAAGTCAACACATTCCAAGTGCTGACACTGATGGAAAAGAGATTCAAAGAGGGCCAACCCAAAGGCCATTGACAACAAGCTGCTTTGCTGAGAGGGGTGAGCTTCATTCCTTGGGGGTGACCTACCCAGAAGTGGATTTGGCCTCAGATATCGGAGGGAGGAGGTATGTAAGTATGAGAGATTCAAAGAACATGACCAAGCGCACAGATGTTTTTGTGATCACTTCACATGGTTCTAGAGTCTTCCTGCTGGTGTTCAAGCTTTCCCCCGGCCCTTAGCATGCCTATCACAGGGTGACAGGGTGAGGTGGAGCAGAGCTCTGAACACACCGTGTGCTTGCATGCGTACATGTCACAGGTATCTTTCTTAAAAAGATCTTATTGGAGTGGAGTTGATTTACAACACTGTTAGTATCAGGCGTTCAGCAACGTAAATCAGTTAAGTATATACATCTATCTATTCTTTTCACAGGTATCTTATCTCTCCAGAAATCGTAAGTCTCACTCTCCTCCTGACCTAAGAAGTCAGGATGGGCTGTGAACAAAAATACCCAGGGAATAAGGGTAAAAGAAAAAAAAAGTCACTATGCTGAATATGTCTATCTTTAAAGAGCAAAAAATTAGAGCAAAGCTTTTGGAGACCTGAAACGTGGGCATTTTGTTTTGGCTACAGAATTTTTCTGCCTTCCTTATCATTAGTATCTCATGTTGTATTTTCCTGTGATGCCATGAGCTGCTAAAGTCATCATTTAGTACCTCTGATACGGGCAGTAACAGTGGCACAAGTCCACCCGACGGTCATCATACCCCACAGAGTGGCTTCTCCAGTGCTGAGCACTCAGCACCTTCACCAGGCTTTCGGTCCCACTGCCTAGCTTCCCATGTTCTGCACCAAACCCAGCAGTCGCTGACATCTGTCGCCTAAAACTGAGCCGATCTGCCAAACTACCCGATACCTAGTTGGGCACTTTCAAATGCACAAGGAAATACCTCCAGGGAAAAACTGAACTGCTTTAGAATTTTGTCTCTGCTTTTCCATATGGACTGCTTTATCTCTTTGGGTGATTCAATGTCAACAGTTTTAAATGCTTCTCATTCTCTCCATTCTCCAAGTGTTTTCTTCCCAAATCTCCATCACAGACCTCCAACATTGCTCAGAACTAACCCATCATGAGGTCCTGCCCCTTCTTCCTTCTCACCTCTCCCATCAGGCCTTCTGTTCAGTTGCCCCAATTCCATCCCAAGCCAGGCCCTTTCCACTTTCCATCAGCCACAATCCTATCCCATTCACCTCTTCCTCCAGGCGGTACCTGCCACGAGCCGCTGCCCAGACACCAAGGGGCAACCCTGCCTAAGCTGTGTTACTGTTGTTCAGCCACTCAGTCATGTCCCGCTCTTTGCGACCCCGTGGACCGCAGCACGCCAGGCTTCCCTGTTCACGATCTCCCAGAGTTTGCGCAAACTTATGTCCAAAGAGTCAACGATACCATCCAACCATCTCATCCTCTACCACCACCTTCTCTTGCCTTCAGTCTTTCCCAACATCAGGGTCTTTTCCAATGAGTCAGCTTTTCACATCAGGTGGCCAAAGTACTGGAGTTTCATCTTCAGCATCAGTCCTTCCAATGAATATTCCGGGTTGATTTCTTTTAGGATTGACTGGTTTGATCTCCTTGCTGTCCAAGGGGACTACTGCAATGATTTTTTTTCCTGATAGAAGACTCATGGGCTTTAAGAAGGACTGAGACTTCTCACTGCACCGTGACAGCCTTCACCTGGCCCCTGTGTCTTTGTTCAGCTACCTTCTCCATTTCTGGGCACTAGCCAGGCCCTCACTGAACTGCCTAACTGAGCAGACTCAGGTTCAAGCCCCCATCTTCCCAGGCCTCCACCACTGGCCTCCACTTTAAAGCCTGAATGCTTGCTCATCCTTCCCATCTTCCAGAGCTATGTTTTAGTACTGACTGCAGTCAACTGAGCAATTTTCATTTTCGATGTCAAATCATTCTCAGGAGGAGGGAATCACAGAAGCAGTACGATCCTAATCACGTCCTGAGTTGGGTTCTGCGAGAGCAGCCCTGCGTCCTCTGGCTCCTGGGTCTGCTTCTGAGCCACCAGGTATCAAGTGGACAGCAGGGCTGAAGGGTTCAGGGCTTTCAGCTTTCGAGAAGAAAGCTTCTTCCTGCAGTGGCTCTCTGAGCCTGATAGGCTACATCTAATTTTTATCACACACAGGAAATGAAACACAGGAAGATAAAAATTTTCCATAAGGCTTCAGATTAATATCAAGATGTTAAAGAAGTACTTTAGGGTGGTAATGGTAATTTTTTTAAAAAAATAGGGAGTTCATCCCTTAAGAAGAAAAATAGAGACTACCTAATTTCTTTCTCATTAGGGCAACAGAAATTCAAATGAGAGTTTCAACTTGGAATGGCTAGGAGTTAATTATTTAGGGTATAGCGAGGTAACTGTTGAATGATAATGTACTCTTCATAAGTGTTCTAAAGTCAGAAATGTTGCCCTACTTTTTGAGGCGTAAAAACAGTTGGGCTCCGATATGACTCTGTGAGGGGCAGTACAGCTTGTGTGCTAAATGGACAGAGTCAGCATGCCTGGGCTTCCAGGGTTCAAATCCCAGTTCTGCCACTTCATTTGATCTGGGTGACCTCGGACTAATCTACTCGCCTCTCACCTGCCTCAGATGACTGACTGCTAACATGGGGGTGATAATAATCATGCCTATTTAATAGGATTACCATGAGGATTAAAATGATAATAGGTAATAAAGTTCTTAGCATAACAGGCACAAAAGAAGTACTCAAATATTTACTACTGTGGCTATTAATTTTAAGAATTGAAGGATCATACCATTAAGCCTTGCTAAAAAATAGTCACTGTCTTCCTTGTCATAAAGATTGCTTAGAGGGCTCAGTTTTAAAGATAGTACCATGCAGAACCCACAAAACTTTCATTCTGAACTTTCACTCTTTCACTCTGGAGGACTTAGCACAGTTCCTGCCTGGATTGAGAACTGCTCCACAAATAAATACTGATTACAGGAGCAGGAAGTTGACAGAATAAAGCATGTTCCTAGCAGTGTACCTTAAGATAAACCAAACAATTCCATGAATACCGATGGTAGAGTTACTTAAAAAAAAAAAAAAAATTCAGGTTATTGCTATTGTTCAGTCCTGAAGTCATGTCCAGCTCTTTGCAACCCCATGGACTGCAGCACACCAGGCTTCCCGGTCCTCCACTATCTCCCAGAGTTTGCTCAAACTCATGTCCATTGAGTTTGTGATGCTACCTAACCATCTGGTCCTCTGCCACCCTCTTCTCCTGTTGCCTTCAATCTTTCCCAGCATCAAGGTTATAATTCACATGAAAAATAGAGGTACATTACAACCAAAGCAGCTCATGAAAACTTTCTTCTAAACAGGTGGTTTCCTAATCTAGTCTTTCAGAACATTATAAGTCAGGTGAGTCACCGCTGTCTGTGGGCTTGGGATGAGAAAGCTAAGCATGTGGCTGATCTCTGCCAAGGTCAAAGGCATATTTTCTCTTTACTATCCCGATTCTTGGTTCACTCTCCTTTCTCTTGCTCTCGTCTTCCCTTTGTCCTGTTTTTCATTTCACTTCCATTTTGTCTCATGGAACCCTGTGAGTTGCCTTAGAACTAGATAGATGAGTTGCAAACAAACACAGAAGCATGGGAAATACCCCAAAATTACTGTGTTTCTAATTTAGACCTTTCAAATTTACTATGTGAAGTGCGCCTTCGTTTACATTTTTTAAATTTATTCATTTTTTAAAATTGTTTGGCCACAGCACAGGGCATGTGGGATCTTAGTTCCCTAACCAGGGTTCAAATCCATGCCCCCTTCATTGGAAGCTTGGAGTCTTAGCCACTGGACCCCAGGGAAGTCCTTCATTTAAAATTTTAAACAAGAAGCTCTTTTTGGAATACCACTTTACTTTTGGTTTACATGTCCCTACTCAAAATCATTTTCAAATAAATCACTTCAACATAGTTTTGATTTCAGAGAAACAGTGACAGAAACAAGGGGAATCCTACACACACACACACACACACACACACACACAAAGTTGGAGGACATTATTCACATGTGTGTCACACACACACACAGCCCTAGATTTACGTTCTCTGAGGTTCTAATCTTGCCTTATTCCTTGTCTATTTCTTGGGCAAATGCATCTATTTTCATGGATGAGGATTCTATAAACTTTTATTCTCTATCCTGCCCTACTCCCCAAGCTTCCGAATCACAAATGCAACTTCCGGTTAGACACATCTGAAGGTTTACTGACATTTCAAACTCATTGTCCTGAACAGAATCTCATTCCAACCTCCTTTATTCTGGCAGTGCTTATTTTCCTGAGCAGCTATCACCTTTTCATATGCTACACAAATAACTCATTTATTATGTTTAATCTCTTCACTACCTCTCACTGGAATCTAAGCTCCACCGTGGCAAGGATCTTGGTCTATTTTGTTCACTTGATCTCCATCCAAGAAGTCCTTAGGTTTGTCTAGAATCCTGCTGCTGCTAAATTGCTTCAGTCGTGTCCGACTCTTCTGCAACTCCATGGACCATAGTCCGCCAGGCTCCTCTGTCCATGGAATTCTCCAGGTGAAAATACGGGAGTGGGTTGCCACGCCCTCCTCCAGGGGATCATCCCAGTCTAGGGATTGAACCTGAATCTTTTACATCTCCTAGGTTGGCAGGTGGGTTCTTTACCACTAGCACCATCTGGGAAGACGTTGTCTAGAATAGTGCCTGCCATTCAGTGAATACAGAATATATATTTGTTGAATGAATGACCTTTGCCTCCCATAACCCCAAAGCTGCTCCCATTCCAGGTCCCCAATCTCAGCAGAGGGCAGAAGCAGTGAAGCCTGGGGAACCAACGCAAAGCTTTGCTTCTTTACTTCCAATACATAACCCCATAGCTGCTCCCATTCCAGGTCCCCAATCTCAGCAGAGGGCAGAAGCAGTGAAGCCTGCGGAACCATCGCAAAGCTTTGCTTCTTTACTTCCAATACAGACCCACCAGTGTTACTTCCCGACAGTCTCGCACACTGTCCGCTCTTCTCTACCCCTAACACTGTTCTATCTCTTGTCATCTTTCATGAAAATGACTTGAAAGAGCCACTGGAGCCGACCCTCTTTAAATAAGCATACCTCCCTACAGCCAGATCTTACATGTGAACCCGTGCTCACCATTCTGCTGCATGGAAACACTGAGAGGGTCTGTTTTTTCCAGGAATAAATGCAGGTCCCTCCTTAGAGTCCAGGACCTGGGTCCAATCCACACCTTAGTCTCCCCTCCTATCTCCTTGCATCTCACACATTCCCAGGGGTAACACGGAATTGCTTCTGGTGCCCTGTGCAGACAGCCTGTCCTTTCTCCCCCTCAGCACTGTCAATCTCAATCCTTCAAGATTCAGTTTGGGGGTCAACTCTTTAAGAAGCTTCCCTGACCTTCCAGGTTGCCTAAATGTCATGGCTCTGTGTGTTCCCATGGCAACCAACTGAAAGGATATTAAAAAAAAAAATCTGGGCAAACATGTGCAATTAACACTAAAGCCTTGGCCTATATGGGAAAATAAACTAAAAAAGAGTGGATATATGTGTAACATTCACTTTGCTGTACACCTGAAACTAACACAACATTGTAAATCGACTCTACTCCAATAAAAATTAAAAACAAACACACAAAAAACCACTAAAGCCTTGGGCTTAAGTCAGGAGGAAAGAAGTGTCTATAAAAGTCCTAGATATGATCAACCAGGTAGGTATTTATTTAAGTGCTTAAGTAGCTAGAATCGGGTTACCTGGTTCCTAATTTCTGGTAAAAGGAAAAAAAAGACTTAATCTTTAAAGTGTTTCACGAGAAACCTCTAAGTCAGAATCGTCTCTGGTTTGCAACCTCTGATAGCAGTTTCACGGGAGGCTCAGTGGCCGCTGGTGTGCACTAGATTCCCATATGTGGCACATGGAGAAATGTACCACACCACGACCCGAAGACATCTAATAAAGTATGTGTTATTTCCTCAATTTTACACTGCCAATTATAAGGCAATAGCTGATTACTATGTAGTACCATCCTAATCCTGTGTCAAACTCAATTTAAGTGCTCTATTTTGCAGGATAATCTCACTGTCAATCAATCGTCCAGCCCCCAAGACCACACATTTGCTCACTCTCGCACTTGCTGGTCCTTTTGCTCAAGAGTACACAGCCTGACAGGCATAACTTGGGTCCATGAAACAGTGAGACACACTTCCCTCTGGACCTGTTCAAGTTTAGAAAAGTGAAGAAAATTAACTCTCAGTCAACCATTTCAGGGCCTTAAAAACATTTTCACCCCAAAGGATATTGTTGATGATATGAAAGATTCTCATCTATATGCTGTGAAGTACACAGGACGGGGATGAGGAATACATGTCCAGAGTTGTGTAACCTTAAATACTGCAAATCTGAGGACTCCGGAGATTAATCTGCAACTAGGTCTTTCTGAGCGACTTCACTTTCACTTTTCACTTTTTCCTTCAATCGAGAAGGAAATGGCAACCCACTCCAGTGTTCTTGCCTGGAGAATCCCAGGGACGGGGGAGCCTCGTGGGCTGCCGTCTATGGCGTCGCACAGAGTCGGACACGACTGAAGTGACTCAGCAGCAGCAGCAGGTCTTTCAAAGTCGTGTCATTTCAGGAAATAGATTTATAAGTCTCTTAACTTAAAGGGAAACGTCTGAGTGTTGAAACAGGCATCATGTAATTTGACTGGCCATACCAAGATATGGACTCTTTAGCCTAACAGGTCTGCTTACAAAAATATAAATCCAGCTGACTTTACATAATAATGAGCTCTCTTCTTTTACAACACTGCACTCTTCAGTGATTTGTGGTGGCTGTGTCTTCCAGACACTACCTGTATACTGAGCATCCAGAAACAAAATTAGGTTATAAAATAGCCTGCTGAACGTAGTCGGCTCTATTCATTGAGGGATCGCAAAGTAAAATACACATGTGATGAAACCTATGGCAATTTACAGTTGAAAAGAGACAAAGACAGTAAAAACTCAAGAGTAGAATTAGAAGTTGCAGATTAGATGTCAAAAGGCCTGTGTAAATTCTTGGGCCAGGTTTGCTGCTAATCTACTGATTTGCATTAACCTGGAATGCTCTTATGTCATACAGGTCCATTCATGTGTACAATCAAACATTCTTTTAGCAGCTAATAAATATCTGCAGTGTTGCTAAGTTCCAGAGATAAGGTCCTTTCCTGTCCTAAAGACATCGAACCTGGACGCTGAAATTTCACTTGATATCTCTCAATATCTTCTCTACTGTGCAGCCCTCACAGGTGGCACTGACCCAGTTAGCTCTGAAGGTTCATTATGCGAGTGCCTGTCGGTAGTTCAGTCCACGTTGGAAAATGTGGAAAAGTCCCTCGAGGGAAATTTGAAAGACCCTCCATTCCCCCACACTTGACCCTTGGCCCCTAAATTCTTTGAGAACTGCTAGTCTAGAAAGATCTTACAATTGCAAAGCCCGGTTCTATGGGCAAAATAAAGTACTATGGGGAAAATGAAGCTGCAATGACGAAAAAATGCAGACCAGACCTAACCGTGCAACATTACTGAATAATTTACATGGTCCCCTGTGTATAGACATGGCCAAAGAACTTCAGCATTTTGTTTTTAAAGAAGAGTCAAGATCTAATAGTTTGATGCCACTTTATGATTTATACAATCTGCAAAAAGATCTTGTTTTCATGTAATTTTTCAAAGCATTAAGTAGGGCAATGTTACCTTTTCCTTGTGTATATAAAGAAACCGAGGCCCAAGTAAGCTACATAATTTGCAATAATCTCACATCTAGTGAGTGGCAAACCCACAAATTAAACCAAGTCTTTTGACTCTAAAGCCAGCTCCACTTTCCATCACTAGGGAGAACCCTGTTTAAAATATATGTGTCGGTGTGGGTAATCATGAGTGTGTGTGTGTGTGCATGCACGCTTTTTCTTTTGTCGGAGAGGAAAGGTCCTAACAAACATTCAAGGCAAATAAGCAATTCAAATTAAAAAATAAAATGATACATTTCCATTGAAAGGTAAAGTAATATGACTCTGAAGTGACATTATTGGCCAAAAAAAAAAGATGAGGCTTCTAAGGGTTTTTATATTAAATGTTTATGAATTAAAAAAAAAACAACACATCTATATATCCCACTAGACAGAACACAGAGAACATGCTTTACACTTAAATGGTGTGCAGTTCTCCTATGTAGTCACTATGAGACCAAGCTTCTGAGAGGCATGTTCTAGGGCATAAAGTCTTAATTAAGCCAACAAGCTCAGAACTCACACTGTTGGGTTTTCCCCCATTCTCTCTCAAGTGGCCCTGGTATTTGCAGCCCCTTTTGACTTTTAACAGACTCCCCTTCTCTCAGCCCCCTCTACGCTGTTTTTATATTCTAAGGGGGAGCTTAAGGTTAAAACCAGAAAACAACTAGTAAATATTCAAATATAAAAGCACATATACACACTTGTATATGTGTGTGTGTATACACCCTGGGACAGTTTCTCAGTGTTGACATCACCGCCACCACGGTCACTGAGCAGGCATAAAGCACGACACACAGGGTAGGGTTTTCACAAACTTGAGAATTATGAAAAGTAGAAACAACAGATTATGAGATTTAGTTATGAGGCCTTTGGTTGGATCGAGCCTTGGGGTCATAAGACTCTAACATGGGTTTAAGTTTGATCTTATGATTCTGAACAGGTTAGTTGACTGGGTCTTATCCCAAATGTCATCTGTAAAAAGATGAATAAAAATAACACTCATATACCATAGCTTTGTGAAATTAATGCCCTGAATTAGACATAATATTTTTAAAATGATTTCTTATTAAACCAAAAAAATTCCCATTCAAAGATGGTCCTATTTCTTTCACATGCACCCACGGTAAGAAAGTAAGCAAATACAAATTACAAAACAAAAACAAGTCATTGCGCTCATGAAGTTTATATTTAAAATATATAGCCTTGTTTCACACAAGTGAGTGATAAATTCTAATTCCCAAATAAAGAGTAAAAATGGTATATTAATAAAAGTTTTAAAAGGCACTCATATTATCCATTATTACTGATCGGCATTCCAGTGAAACAAAAGCATATCCACGTTTAGTCTTTTTCACATTTATATGTCCCTCAGTTATAAAAACAATTCTTCCCTTAGCTACTGCTAGAGAAACTACTTAAAACAACAACAACTAAGCAAAAACACCTAGAAAACCTTTTCGCAGAGAAGGGCAGGCTTTGTAAATAGCCAAAACGTGGGCTCTGATATGAAAGTTGCCCTGTACGTAGGGTAATACAGGACACTCTCTCTAAATGTCCTTATCTCACGGCTTTAATTTTACTTACCACCTTTGTTCACCCATTAGTGAGCCTGGGGGGGACCCTTATATTGGAAGGTATATAGTGGCTTTAGAAAGATGTCAGAGTCAAACCTTATTTATTTTTCTACTACTGAGTCAATCACAGAGTTAAGAAAGAAGAGGGTGGCAGAAATACAGCCTTAAAAAATTACATTGATTTCAGTTTTATACATACTTCTTTCCGCTGTTTTCTAGAAATCAGCCTTCTCGTAATAGACCCTACCTTTTTCTCCAGGAAACGCTCATCCCCACGGTTGGTCTAAGGGGCTCAGGTTGGCCAGAACCAGCCTATCAGATCGCTGCCCTCCCCTGCCATGGTGACTGGTTTGGAGGGGGCCGTGAGAGGCAAGTCAGACTATGGAGATTCATTTGGGGGTTTTTATAATAACTCCTGGGAATGTCAAACCTCTTTTTAAAGGACGTCTGGTGGCTGTCTCATCACCAGGAGAGACAATACATGAAGACAGAGCCAGAGCAAAGTCCAGCGATGGAGAGAACGAGACTGCGTGGGAAGGACCCGGGTTAAGCCCATGGCTTGCCCAAAGCCACACCCGTAAGAGCGCTTTCCACTTATGTGAGCCAATGAATTTCCATCTGTTCTTAACCCAGTTTCCATTGAATTTTCTGTCACCTGTAACAAAAGTGCGTCTCCTGAGAAATAGATACAGAACTCCTATTATCAATTCAATGCTGGGTTTGGGGACTATTGAATAATTAATTGTGTAAATAACATGAATCATGTGCTATCAATTAAATAATGCAGAATCAGTCTCAGAAGCACAGAAATAACTACTCAGTCAGCTTTTTTCATCTGAGAACTAAGGACATTTCCTGTGGTCATCAGCAAAATAAAGATGAAACATTCAAATCATTTATGCCTAAAAGTCTCTAAAGCACCAATTCATCTCTCACAAAAATATTCTGAGAAATACACCTGCAGATATCTTAAGGCTGAATTCTTTAGTGAGAATAAGTGTTGATAACACAATACTTCTCCTGATAGCAAAAAAATTCTACACTTTGACCAGTCTTAGTACTCATCATTAATTAAACCATCTGGCCTAAAAATGATGTTAATTAATTGCTTGGAAGTGAGGCTGGAGTAAGGCAGAAACAAACCAAAAGACCATTTCTTTTTAGGAAGTATGATTACTTGGACAGAAGCAAAAGGTATCCTACGTATACTTGAATCTCAGTACAATTTTTCATTTAATATAGTGGTTTGAAAACTTTCAGTAAGAACAAAACTAGGACTAATATGGAGACAAGGAATCTCAAACAGCTATTAAATGACATAATTCTGTAAGGAATACAACTTAAATTACACACATGATCCTGATATGTTTTAACTTACCACAAACACATATATTTATATAGAAACACAGACAAGGCAGACATACTGTTTAAAAAACGCCTTTTCAGATCATGCAAATTAAGTTATGGTGACAGATAATTATTTTTCTAAGCCTCAGTGAAAAACAAACTGAGATAAATCAACAACCAAAAAACCAGTGTTTCTGACTGGTTATTCCCGATTCACAATTTCAAATTTTGGCCATTAAATATTGTTCAAAAAATCTCCAAGTGATTTTTAGGCAAGGCATTATTATTATTTTTCACTGACAGATTATATCGAAAAACATTTTGATTATTTCTCAATAATGCTATAGAGTTAACTGTGCGAGTAAACTATACACTAGGAAAAAAAATGTGTAAAAGGAACACCCACATGAACATTTACCTTCCACTGCTCTTTTGAAGAACACTTTGCAGCTGCCACAGGTTACTACCCCATAATGACATCCTGAAGCCTCATCCCCACACACCAAACATATTTTGGAAGGTCTTGAGGATCCAGTAGAAACACTTCGTAAAGTAGAGCTGGGGAAAGAAATCAAGATTTAAGTAACTACAGTGCAGTGGCACATTCGACATGCTGTATAGCTCAGCTCAATATCTGTCATTCATCTTGGTTCATCAGTAAATTCAATAAGGTCCCATATCACATAGGAAATGAAGGCAAAACCTTCCTAAGAGGAGTAATGTATCAAGAATCCCCTAGAGCAAAGCCTCTTCTCAGTACTAGGAAACCATAAACAATCTCATGTAAGCGTTTTCTTCCTTTTCCTAATTTTAAGACTGCGTACCAAAAATATTATTTGCATTCTAGGTGAACAGGGAGGAGAGAAATCTTGAACCAAGTCATCATGAAAGTATTTTTGGCGTCAAAGGGCTATTGCAATACTTCTCAACTCTCTTCACTTGGACTCAGATTGTATCTCAATTATGCCAGGTGAGAAACTCTCCCCTTTCCAAAACATTGCACAAATTAAAATTAATTCTTGTCTCTATTGCCAGCAATTTCACCCTCTAAGCTCTTGCATTTTTTCCATGTTAACTTACCTAGGCATGTTCAATTCAGTTCATTGTGTTTACTGATTTAAAGAGACATGTGTGTGTGCTAAGTCGCTTCAGCTCTGCCTGATTCTTTACGACCCTATGGACTGTAGAGCGCTACCCCACCCCAGATTCCTCCATCCATGGGATTCTCCAGGCAAGAATACTGGAGTGGTTGCCATGTGCTCCTCCAGAGGATCTTCCTGACCCAGGGATCGAACCCACATCTCTTACGTCTCCTGCGCTGGCAGGCGGGTTCTTTGCCACTAGCGCCACCTGGGAAGGGACACAGTCAACACTAAAAACATGCCACATATGTCGCTATCTAAGGTGACTTTCATGGTTACAAACTGAAGGATTACGTTTTGAGGGATAAATTTAACCCCTGAAGCAACAATATACATGGAATACTTTTTAAGGAGACTCTTCTCAAGATATATTACATATTCCTGTACTGGTTTATGGCACAATCTGAACAAAACAATTTTAAATTCTAATAAGGTCTCATGGCTCAGTGGCAGCTGTGGCCCAGGCAAGTCATGTTTTCTTTCCTAGTTTACATGCATTTATTGAATATCTAGCCACAGGTCCTGCCAAAGGTCCTGAGGAAATAAATGAACTGCCCAGCTCCTGTCATCAAAGCTGGTGAAGGCGTGAAGCATTATGGTATGTGCTTAGGGTGGGAATACACCAGTCAGAAGGCTTCCCCAAAGCCTTCTGAGTTTTGAAGGATGATTAGACCTTAGCCAGACAAAGATGCGGCAGAGGAGGCAGGATGTGCAATATGAGCTGGAAGGCAAGAGAAATCTGAGCTGGACGTGCTGAAGAAATGTTGGGGAGATTTGTTGTATGTCACTACCGTCACCTTGCTATCCAAGCTTTTGTCTCTATGTTAAACAGCAGGAACACACACACACACAAAAAAGACTCAAAGAAAACATATCAAAAGGCTAGAATGGTTAAGTTACCGTGATGATGTCTCTATTTTTTGAATTAGCTAAAATGTGGTACTATTGCTTTGATGATTTTTTTTTTAATGATTTTGTGTGTTTTAACTACATTCTCATCAAAAACAGATGAAGGAGCAAACTGCCACTGCTCAGGCACCGCAGCGTGACGGACTTTTTAGAAAATGACTTCTTAAATCAAGGGCTGAAATGATGTTCTCCAAAGTTGTTTCTCCTTCTGAGAAAAGTGCTCTTTATTATTTTTATTAGTGTCCTTTGACTTCTTTATGACATTCAAAACATTCCATTTCAGCACCAATAAATTCTTTGGCATATTAGCCAGTAAAACTCAATCCATACTCTGTCTGACTTTCCTATGCTGCACAGGGAAGTACCAGGAAGCCACGAACAATTAGAATATAGCTTAAAAGGCATTACTAACATGTAAGTGCTTTTCCACAACTGCAAGCATACATGGGATTTGCACTGAACATTTTCGTGAACTTTGGTCTGGGTTCTCAAACTTAAAAGCCTCTTAACTTTAGTCTTTGTAACTCTCCTCTTCTCTCCAAACACATTTTCTTGGCAACTGCTATGGACTGAATTGTGTTCCCTGCCCACCCCAAATCTGTAAGTTGAAGTCCTGGCCCCTAGGGCATCAGAGGGCAATCTTTTTTAAAAAACTGAAGTATAGTTGGTTTATAATGTTGTGTTAATTTTTGCTGAACACCAAAGAGACTCAGTTATACACGTATATATATTCTTTTCCACTATGGTTTATCTCAGGATATTGAATACCATTCCCTGTGCTATTCAGAAGGACCTTGTTTTTCCTTTCTACACATGATATTGACATCTGCTAACCCCAAATTAACAGTTCATCTTTTCCCTGCTGCTGCTAAGTCGCTTCGGTCGTGTCCAACTCTGTGCGACCCCATAGACGGCAGCCCACTAGGCTCCTCTGTCCCTGGGATTCTCCAGGCAAGAACACTGGAGTGGGTTGCCATTTCCTTCTCCAATGCATCAAAGTGAAAAGTGAAAGTGAAGTCGCTCAGTTGTGCCTGACTCTTAGTGACCCCATGGACTGCGGCCCACCAGGCTCCTCCACCCATGGGATTTCCCAGACAAGAGTACTGGAGTGGGGTGCCATTGCCTTCTCCTCATCCTTTCCCTAGCCCCCTCAAACCACAAGTCTATCCTTCACGTTTGTGAGCTGGTTTCTGTTTTATAGATAGGTTCATTTTTTGTCATGTTTTAGGTTACACATATAAGTGATATCATATGGTATTTGTCTTTCTCTTCCTGACTTACTTCATTTAGGATGATAATCCCTACTTGCATCCATATTACCACTGCTGCTACTGCTGCTAAGTCACTTCAGTCATGTCTGACTCTGTGCGACCCCACAGATGGCAGCCCACCAGGCTCCCCCGTCCCTGGGATTCTCCAGGCAAGAACACTGGAGTGGGTTGCCATTTCCTTCTCCAATGCATGAAAGTGAAAAGTGAAACTGAAGTCGCTCAGTCATGTCTGACTCTTAGCGACCCCATGGACTGCAGCCTACCAGACTCCTCTGCCCATGGGATTTTCCAAGCAAGAGTACTGGAGTGGGGTGCCATTGCCTTCTCCCATGTTACCACAAACAGCATTGATTTGTTCTTTTTTATGGCTGAGTAGTATACCACTGCATATATGTACCACATCTTCTTTATCCATTCATCTCTCAATTGGCATTCAGGTTGCTGCTTCCACGTCTTGGCTTTCATAAGTAGTGCTGCTATGAACATGAGGGTACAAAATACCTCTTGAATTACAGTTTTGTCTGGATTTATGCCCAGGAGTGGGATTGCTAGATTGCATGGTAATCTTATTTTTAGTTTTTCACCTAAATTTTATTTGGATTTAGTGGAATCTTATTTGGGAATACGGCCACAGCAGACATAGTTGGTTGAGACGGGGTCCTTCCGGAGAAGGTGGGCCCCTAATCCAGTTTGATTGATGTTCTTATTAGAAAGAGGACCCTGGGGCACAGACACACACAGGCAGAATGCTATGTGAAGATGAAGGCAGTGATACTCTTACAAGCCAAGGAAGGCCAACAAACCACCAGAAGGTAGGAGAGAGGGATGAAACAGATTCTCCCCTACAGCCTTCAGAAGGAACCAACTCAGCCTACACGTTAAGCATGGCCAAGCCTACCGTACTATGAAAGGCCACATTTCTCTTATGTCAGCTACCTGATGGTGGTGCTTTGTTACGCAGCCCCAGCAGACCAATACAGCAACTTGGACTCATCCCTGACTCTTTACCTCTGTTTTCTTTCTCAATCTGTTATTTCTGTTTACTCTACCCTCAGAAAGCATACAGATTTGGATCACTTCCCACAGTTCCTCTGGGACCACTCTAGTCCATGCCACCAACACCTCTTCCTGGGATGTGCAGAAGCCTGCTCACTGATCTTCCCCCTCCTTCTCCTATAGCCATAGTGATTCTTATTTCTTTGCTCAAAACCATCCAAGGGCTTTCCCTTATACTCGGAGGAAAAGTCAGGGTCAGCCTATGACCAGAGGGCCCCAATATGGTTCCTATAAGTTTACTAACCTTTCTCACATGCCTGCTGTCCTTCAGGAACACTGGTTTCCTTGCCAGACCTCAAACACACCGGGCATGCACCCACCTCAGGGCCTTTGCACGTTTTTCCTCTGTTCACCTAGATATGTATGTCCCCTGCTTCTTCAGGGTTTCATCCAAATGTTATTTCCTCAATCAGTCCTTCCCTGACCTCTCTACTGAAAACACTTGTTCTTCTGAACCCCCTCCCTGTTTGGCTTTATTTTCTCCCTAGCACATGTCACCACTGAACATGTTGTCTATTTTCCTTCTTTAGTCTGTTTATTTTCCTCTTTATTTTGCTTCATTCACACAAGGAGGTAAATTCAACAGGGGCCTGGATCTGTGTCTGTGGTTCTTTGCCACTGTGTCCCCAGGGCATGGCACAGTCCTTGGTACATGTAAGGCTCCTGCTTAACACTTGGGACAAATGAGTGGTCTAAGATGACTGGCCTTTTCACAACCATCATCAAGTTTGAACTCCTATATGCAGATGACACCACTCTTATGGCAGAAAGTGAAGAGGAACTAAAAAGCCTCTTGATGAAAGTGAAAGAGGAGAGTGAAAAAGTTGGCTTAAAGCTCAACATTCAGAAAACTAAGATCATGGCATCTGGTCCCATCACTTCATGGCAAATAGATGGGGAAACAGTGGAAACAGCGTCAGACTTTATTTTGGGGGGCTCCAAAATCACTGCAGATGGTGACTGCAGCCATGATATTAAAAGACGCTTACTCCTTGGAAGAAATGTTATGACCAACCTAGATAGCANTTGGTTCTTAACTTTCTCTCTCGAGAAAAGTATATAGTGGAACTGAATTAAGATAAAGTCAAAGAGAAGCATCAAAAAGATGCATTATGAATCCTAATTAAAACAATAATTTGGCCAATGACAGAATTAAAGCAAACCTGGGTTATTTTCCCTTCTTCTTTGCTGACATCTCTCAATTACAAGAGAGCCTTCACATACCTGTCGGCGGTGCTCTGCTTCTTCGGTGTCTAATGGTCTACTGACCTCACTCTCTATTTCTGAGGCTCTTTTCTCACTGTCTTGATAGCCAGTGTAGATTTTCTTCAGTGTTCTACCTTTGGACATCTTTATTCTCATTTCTACAGTTTATCTCGATGATCTCATCTACTTATCCCAGCTCAGACAGCTCTCTTAATGAATGATTCCTGAATTTTTACATTCAACTCCAACCTCTCCCGGATGTTCCAATTTTATGTGTCCACTTCCTTTATAAAGCTGCCCTGCCTCTGTCTTCTTCTGGCTTCGAGGATACTGCCATCTGCTAGGCACCCAGGTTGAAACATCCACTGTCACATCTACTCAGTTACCAAGCCCTGCTGGTCCAGCCTTCACCCACCTCCATCACTTCCCCTCACCCTGTTGGGAAGCCCGCTTCGGACCCTCATCACTTCCTCAGGGTTCTCCCTCAACCCCAGCCTCCCTTCCAGTTCATTCTACGGTGGCTGACAAATGACCCTTCCTGTTACAGAGCTCTGATTCTTTCCAGGTTAGAAATATTCCATCATCCCTGTGCCCAATACCACCACACACGATAATGTTTGTGTGACTGCCTTCTCCTGCAGGTCCTCTCATGCTTGTGCTTACCACACTGCAATCTCCCCATCCACGGGCTTGGGCACCACCATCTGTATACCCACCCCCAGTCAAACTCCTGGAAAACCTGACCATCCTTCAAGGGTCCCTGAAGTTCTCCCGGCAGGACACATCCCTCTCTGTTCTCATGATCTGCTTTTGCATTTTGCTAATCCCCCTGCCTCAGCAGTCGTCACTTCTGCCCTGACACTCTTGATTGGAGCACTCATCTTAAACCCTCGAGGGCAAAGACCTTGTCCTCTGCCTCTCTGCTCTATGCTGCCATTAGTGTCATGCTGAGACTGCTTACTGAATGAATGAAATCACACCCTTAATCTCATCACAGCAGAACATAAATTTCCAAAAGGAGATTTTTACAGCAGGTAAATTAATGAGGCCAAGGTTATAGGTTCAATTCCCCTATGGTTCATTTAGCTTTGCAGAGAGCAGGGAAAAAGGCATCCAGGGAGACAGACTATCCTCAAAAGCTCAGCAAGCCATCCCACAACCAAGTGCATTATTAGCACAGAAGACAGGCCGTAATGGGTGGACGGTTCAGGAAAACTCCTGTCTCCACTGACATCCTATCATGTGATATCTCTGAAACGGAAAGATGGTACATAGTTGGGAGGGTATCCATCCAGTTTTAGGAAACGCATTACCACATTTTGTAAGTGGGGACAGGAAGGAGAGGAAGTTTTTATCAGAACACAAAGCTCACTCAGTGACTCTCAATGTCAGAATTTCTTTATAGTATGCACAAGACATTAACATCTTATTACAGCTAAACATCTTCATTGGATGTGAGCCCCACACATACAGGGGTAAAGGCAGGAACAGGGACTTAGCAAGAAAGCCTCCTGTTCTCGGTTCAGCTTAGCCACTAACTGCTAAAACCTTAACAAAGCCACCTTTCCTCTTTGGGCTATAATTCTCACCATAAAAAAGGTTGAATAGGTGATCTCTAAGATCTTTTTTAAGATATCCTTTTAAGATAAAGATGAGTACAAAAGATAAACGGAACAGCCTTCATAACAAAGTTTTATCCAAAAAATGGACTTCAAGTTCAAATTACAGTGTCCTATACACAGCCATTCTTTGCTCTGGTTCAGCAGAAAAATATCTACATGCAAAAACTTATTCTTTCTAGAATAGCTAATCCTATGGCACTTAAAATCTTACTTGCAGCTATATGAGTGCCATGCTGATTTTGCTTGAAATTTCTGCATACATGTATGCATTCAAATCGTACTCCACCTGCTAAAAACCATTTTAATATTAAAGAGTTGGGAAAAATTTCCCAACCTGGTCATTTTTGGTCTTGGTAATCAAAGAAATATTGTTCTCAGAAAGAATTTTATAATCAGACAAAGGTAATTCATAGGACTTAACACATATGTTAAAATATCATTAAAGCAGAAATGAGTGAGCACTGTATTTCCACTTGTAAAGACAAGTGTCTCTCTTTGGGAAATACAAGTAAGATGCAAGTATTTTCAGTACCAAATAGAATAGTTCTAATGATTCAGTGAAGAGTTGAAGAGGTTAATCAAAGGTTCATGCTGATTTTTGTGACAACTGGAAGGGGCTATACTAACCCATCATTAAAAACACTTACTGGGCTAGCTTTCTTCCCCAAATGGCTGGATGTTTAGGGAGAAGCAATAAGAAGCTGTGCAAGAAAAAGGAACTTTTACTGATCAAAATATAACCGGAGGATCTGGCTGTGAATGCTAATGCACCATGTTCTGCTTTCCCAGGAATCACTGTGTTGTTTCCCCATCTTCATAACAATTATCTAACAATACTGCAGTGATTGGGCCGCTATTCAGTGACCAGAATTCTTCATACAACAAGAACACTCTGTCTCATTTCTGAAGCCCACTGAGTAAGAATTAAGCAAACCTGTCTTTTGTACTTTCATTTAATCAGATAGATGCTTTTACCAACATCCCTAGCTGCTGAAAAGTTTCCTTCCGTGTGCAATCAATCCAAGCATTCATTCAGCAATCTAAAGCAAAGTGAGAATTCGGAGGTATATGCAAATAATACTTCAGGAAACATCTTTCTATTGCTGGTGTCTAAATTGTTCATTAATTGAGCTATTCATTGAAAGCCTGATATGCCCCGCCTTTTTTAGGCACTAGGATGAATGACAAAATTCCTATTCTCATAGACTTTTTATCACAGTAGGAGAAAAAGGTAATACAGAAATAAGGAAATAAATTCGGATAGTGGTAAGTGCTTTGAAGAAAATGACAGAGGTCAAGCTTGGATGGCGCACTGGAAGGTTAGGATTCTTTAGAAAGGTAGCCTGTGAAGGCTGCTTTGGGGAGACTGAAAGGACACAGGAGCCGACTGTGCAAAAGTGACAACTAAGGGAAGAGAAAGTATAAAGTCCCGGAGGTAGGAATGAGCATGACATGGTCCAGAGATGGAAATGTGGCTGCAAGGGGGCAGGGAGATGGGAGGAGGTGGGAGTGGGGCCCAAGAGGACAGAGAGGGACCACGTGGGTCTCCAGGGCTGTGACGATGACTAGGGTGCTATTTTCAGTACCATCACGAGGGATGTGAATATTGAGATGTTTTAAGCAGAAGGGTAACATGATCTGAGTGACATTTAAAAATCAGACTTTGGCTGCTGCCTGGAGAATGGACTACAGGAGTGGGTGATGTTGGAAGTGGGGAGACCAGCCACGACGACTCCGGCAATTATCCAGGCAGGAGATGATAACAGCTTGGATTCAGCTTAAAGGAGTGAAGACAGTGAGAAATGGCCTTTTCACTCTTAAAGTAGATAGTACTGACCAGACTTGCAGAAAAATTATACGCTGGTGCTATTTATATTTACATAGTGGAGTGAAGAGCAGTTTTGGTGGTTCAGGGGAGTTTGTTTTGGACCTGACCGTGCTAAAACAGCATCAGTGTGTTCTGTTCCTATTTTTGTAAATAATACAATAGCAATAATATCAAATGATAATCTACCCATAGAAAAAAACTGGGAGCAAGCATATCAGGTTACTTAACCATTCTGGGCCAGTTCTGTCATTTGAAAAGCAGTGATAACAAGTCGTACCTTATAGGGTTCTTATAGATTAAATGACTCAAAACAAACATATATGTGTGTGTGTGTGTGTAGACATATTTTTTAGGAATCCAATTTTTATTGTAAAACAATAAAAAGTATTTTCGTCAAAGTATTTTCTTTTCCATCATGGTTTTTATTACATGATAATGAATATAGTTCTTTGTGCTATACATTAGGACCTTGTTGTTTAGTTTGTACATACTAATGTGTATCTGCTAATACCAAACTTCTAATTTATCCTTCCCTCACCCCCTTTCCCTCTGGTAATCGTACATTTGTTTTATAGGTCTATGAGTCTATTTCTGTTTCATAAATCAGTTCATCTGTGCCATATTTGAGATTCCACATATACATGCTTTCATACAGTATTTGTTTTTCTCTGACTTACTTCATTTAGTATGATACTCTCTAGCTCTATCTATCTATGTTGCTGCAAATGGCATTATTTCATTCTTTTCTATGGTTAAATTAATCAGTGTACTCAAGAGCACTTACAACACTGTCACACATTTAGTGGTATTTAAATTCTGGCCAGTATGAATCGGTATTACAGAGACATTATTATTTTGCCAATAAAGATCCATCTAGTCAAAGCCATGGTTTTTCCAGTGGTCATGTATGGATGTGAGAGTTGGACTATAAAGAAAGTTAAGCGCCGAAGAAGTGATGCTTTTGAACTGTGGTGTTGAAGAAGACTCTTGAGAGTCCCTTGGACTGCAAGGAGATCCAACCAGTCCATCCTAAAGGAGATCAGTCCTGAATATTCATTGGAAGGACTGATGTTGAAGCTGAAAACTCCAATACTTTGGCCACCTGATGCGAACAGCTGACTCATTTGAAAAGACCCTGATGCTGGGAAAGATTGAGGGCAGGAGGAGAAGGGGACCACAGAGAATGAGATGGTTGGATGGCATCGCCAACTCAATGGAATGAATTTGAGTAAGCTCTGGGAATTAGTGATGGACAGGGAAGCCTGGCATACTGCAGACTATGGGGTCACAACAGTTGGACACGACTGAGTGACTGAACTAAACTGATTATTGACTGGCACAGTAACAGAACTACAGATAATTCTACTTTTCTATATCATATTTTTCTGTACTGCTGTAAATTTATACAAACATGCATAACGTTGGTTAGCAGCAGGAAAAAAAGGTTTTTAAAAATACAGTATAAGAGAATGGTACAACAATAACCATATTCATTATTTACTGTATAGGCAGTGTCTTCTGTGAATACAGACTCAAGCATCCATTTTAAAAACTCTGGTTCCTCTCTTTCTGTACATGTAACTGGGAACAGCCCCATAAGGTCATTAGGATAAACAATTATTGAGATTCAAACATATACTTTTTTATATAAAGAAAAATAAATTTAAGAATCTGGAGAACACTCAGTATACAAAAAATACATTTCAAAAACAAATCAACTCTTAATAACTAGTTTACTAAAATCCTTTTTTCATCTACACACAAATCAGGCAAAAAACCCACTTTTTTGCTATTTCCTTTAGTTTTAATAAACATATATTTTGAGTCACAATTTTTAACCTGAGGTATCTCATTGAAGTTTTCCCATTATTTAGGAGGAATGTTTGGGAGTGATTCTTGTGGTCTATTTTCTTTAATGGTTTTATTTTTGACAATAAGATCATTAATATCTCAGGAGATGATTCATCACTAAATAAGATTCCTTCTCTTAAGATGCTATTCATAGTGTACCATATCAGTTCAGTCACTCAGTCATGTCTGACTCTTTGCAACCCCATGAACCACAGCACACCAGGCCTTCCTGTCCATCACCAACTCCTGGAATTCACCCAAACTCATGTTCATTGAGTTGGTGGTGCCATCCAACCATCTCATCCTCTGTTGTCCCCTTCTCCTCCTGCCTTCAATCTTTCCCAACATCAGGGTCTTTTCAAAAGAGTCAACTCTTCACATCAGGTGGCCAAAATATTGGAGTTGCAAGCTTCAACATCAGTCCTTCCAATGAACACCTAGGACTGATCTCCTTTAGGATGGACTGGTTGGATCTCCCTGCAGTTCAAGGGACTCTCAAGAGTCTTCTCCAACACCACAGTTCAAAAGCATCAATTCTTTTGAGTTCAGCTTTCTTTATAGTCCAACTCTCATAACCATATACAACCACTGGAAAAACCATAGCCTTAACTAGACGGACCTTTGTTGACAAAGTAATGTCTCTGCTTTTTAATGTACCATAAAGTGTACCACAAAGTGTACCATAGACAGGAATTAAATAATTGGTTCACATCTTCCAATCTCAGGTACATAAATAAAATTTACAGATACAGTTACCATACAGCTATCTGATACGGAAACTTCAAGGATATGAATAGTTTGGAAAAGAAAATGTAAAGCACAACAATGGCTGATTAGTCTTTTCAATTTACTTTTGTTTTCACAACAGTTTACACCATTAGTAACATTCATTACAGTGGCTCTGTTTAATAAGGTAAGTATTTTCTACACATTAAATTTCATTTAAGTGAATGCAATTTTCCCTTAAAAGATTTAAAATAATAATCAACAGAGGGTAGCTTCAGCGCAGCAGGGAAGTATTTTGGTAGAGATCTAAAAGGAAGAAAAAGGCAAGAATATATTGGATTATAGGAAGCTTAAGCCCACCCTGATATGTGCAAAATTTCGTTTTAAAGATAAGAATCTATGCTAGAAGGGCATTCAAGTGACTTTTTATCCTTCAATTATGGCTAAACAAATTCACATTTGATCAAAATATGCAAAGTCTATTTTTTGGGAAATAGGGAAAACATTTAAGTCTAGCTGAAAATGTATGTTCTAACAAAACAAATGATCAAGTGTAATTACTGGCCACTGTAAGAGTCGGACATGACTGAGTGACTGAACTGTACAGTTAATGAATCATTTTACTCAAATGATTTTTTTTATTAAACAAAAGCTATGTGAAAATACTGAGAACACAAAGATAGCAAATGGCTTTTATTCTCAATGAATTAACACTCTAGGTAAGACCTGGAGACTGGTAAATATTAAAGTCACTGTATAATAGCAGTCATCCATAGCTTAAAAAGGGCTTCCGTGATAGCTCAGTTGGTAAAGAATCTACCTGCAATGCAGGAGACCCTGGTCCCAAGGAAGAGCCGCTGGAGAAGGGATAGGCTACCCACCCCAGTATTCTTGGGTTTCCCTTGTGGCTCAGCTGGCAAAGAATCCGCCTGCAATGTGGGAGACCTTGGTTTGATCCCTGGATTGGGAAGATCCCCTGAAGAAGGAAAAGGCTACCCACTCCAGTATTGTGGCCTAGGGAATTTCACGGACTGTCCATGGGGTAGCAAAGAGTTGTACATGACTGAGTGACTTTCACTTTTCATGGCTTGAAAATAAATCATAATCCACAGAGAGTCCAATAACTTGCAGTCGGGTTGAAGGAAAACCTCATGAAGAAACTGGGCAAGGTGAAAATGAGCTAGACCAAGAAAAAAGTCCAGACAAGGACAAACGCACTGGAATCCAGAACTCGAGTTATAGTTATACCCTGACAAACGTGGAGAAAGGCCCAAATCATGAGTCTCTAAGACCAGATTCAGTCGCTAGAGATGATTCTAAGATCATGACTTGAAACACCTGGTAGACAATTAAAATAGTGACATGGAAAATAGAGAGAGATGGGTACAAAGATCTACCACGTTGACAGACACTAATTGATGACAATTTTAATACGTACAATACAGACAATGGCAGCAAAAAGGGCTGATAAATTGGATGAAAACTAAGGACCACTGAATAGAGGAAGCAGGAAAAACATGTTGAAGAAGAGACAAGTTGGGACATACTAAAGAGGTAGTGACTTTTTGAGGTTGGCAACTCTAGATTTTATTCATGGAACAATGAATGAAGTCACCCAGGCAAAAGGTGAAATTAGGAGAAAAGAAGGTCACAGATAGAAATCTGCAGTAAATACATTTCTGGTTAGGAGGGGAAAGAATTTGCTAACAAACCTGAGGAAGGAAGACCAAAGAGGCAGGAAGGCAGAGGATGCAGCGTCTTGGAATCAAAGGGAGGAGATCAGGAGTGGCAGACCAACAGTGTTTGATGCCATCAAGGCAACAAGACTAAAGGTGGACAGCTGGGATGTGGTCACTGTTGACCTTAGTGATGGTGGTTTTTCCTGCATATGTAAGATACACATACAAGCCTTACGAAAGAGAATCTTCATCTTCTCTGCTAAGAAGTTTCCACATTTAGGGAAATTGTTTTTTTCATAAAACTATTACCTGGTAACTTGAGCACATAAGAAGTCTCTAAAGCTCTAACACCAAATCGTCTCCAGAAACACTTATTGAGCATATATATGCCAGTTAGTGGTTGCTAATACAATGACCAAGTATATGTGCTAAAAAATGCATCCACATTTTATTTTGCCTCTGTAATCACTGGCATGTGTGTTTATTTACATTATAAGTTAGTAAATGTATTTAGAATCCCCATAGAAGGAATCATGAGCTAATCACACAGTCAATGGGTCAGTACTTTATAAACTATGTTTGAAGGAGATTACCTTCAAATACTTGCTTGAGTGTAAATTTATTATTTTAAGAAGAGTATCACAAATTGCTTGCTTGACTGTTTTTAATTACATAACTTTGTTTTTGAAACATACTATAAACAGAAACAGTCTCAGAGACTTACAAAACAAACTTATGGTTACCAAAGGGGAGGGATAAATAAGGAGGCTGGTATTAACTATACGCTGTACTATATATAAAAATAGATAACCAACAGGGACCTACTGTATATCACAGGGAACTATATTCAATATTCTGTAACAATCTATACGGGAAAAGAATATGAAAGAGGATGAATATATGTATACATACAGCTGAATCACTTTCTGTACACCTGAAACTGATTCAACACCATAACTCAACTAGCCTCCAATATAAATAGAAATTAAATTGAAAAAGTAAACAAAAATAAAAATTGTGAAAAAACAAACATACTATAAGTATTAAACCCGATTCAAGTTTTTTCCCTGAATTACGCTAAGACGCGGACTTAGATGCCGTTGCAGCGGCCCGAGACACTGAGCTCTGATGGGCATTGGGTCGAGCTATGGGTCCTGAGCCTGAGTCCGTTAGAAATTACTGAGTTCAGTATGCTTATCACAGTTGCAAGAAGTTGATGGAAAAACATGCTTCATCGTGGCCTTTCTGAGCAACAGAATATGGCTTCTTTTTATAAATTTAAGTAATGAGTCCAACACTCCAGCTGCTTTTTCTCTGAGTTGCCTTCAATTCTAGAAATAATCGTTTTCATCGCCACTGGTATTGCTCTCTGATTCGCCAACTTGATTCAGCTATGACTGCTGCGATGTAAGACTCATATGTAAGTTCACAGAGGTTTTGCAAATGGCACCTTGTAGGCTACCTGCTTCATACTCAGGATTCTCACATGGGATAGAGAGGTAGCCTTCATTATTTCAACAACTTACAGGTGACAGATTTAGAGAAGCTCATTGCAAAATCTATAAATTAATGACAATGTTCTAGCACTTTTCCTGACGGGGCACCATGCCATATTTACTTCAAATCTACTCAATATCTGATTTTGAGCAGAATTATCACCCTTGAAATATTAAAAATAGCATCTTTTTTACATTAATTTTTATTTTATATGATTTCCAATTTTTGTTTTATTTTGATTTACAATGTTGTGTTATTTTCAGGTGTAGAGCAAGGTAGTGGATTCAGATATACATGTTCATATATCCATTCTTCTTCAGACTCCTTTCCCATATAGGTTATTACAGAATATTGAGTAGAGTTCCCTGTGGTATACAGTAGGTCCCGTGTGATTATCTATTTTATAAACAGTAATGTACATATATTAATCTCCATCTCCTAATTCATCCCTCCTACCCACCTTTCCCCTTTGATAAACATGAGTTCGAAAACAGCATCTTAGTACAACATCAAACGTCTGAAGAAATGCTTATATTAACTGAATCAAATAAATTCCTTCTTTACCATCTCAGTGTCTGAATAACCAGTGAGGTATCATCATTTGAGAGTTAAGGGGAAAAAATGAAAAATAAATCCCAAATAATAAGCTTTATTTTCTTAGGGTTAATTCTGTAATTGTGAAATGACATCACTGCATTCAGAGAAGCTTAATACCTGAAATGATCTTTCAATAAAGGTATAAGGAATCTATCAGGAAAAAAAAAAATCTTTCCCATTCATACCTTAGCTTTTAACATGCAAAAAAAAATATGTCCCTTTTCAAAACACTAATGAATTTTTCTAGTTACGAGGGTTTTCTTCATGGGAGCCTAAGTCTAACCACACAGAAAAAGAGCCACTCTGTCCTCATTCTGCTTGAAGGCACAGGGCGACTAGGGGCTGCTCCTGTCTGTAGACAGCACCACAAAGAGAGGTTTGGTCAGAGCTGCAAAATGCTGATCAGGGAAATGACCGACCTCACTCTGAAAAGAAGGCACGTGTGCACAGACAGCTCAAGAGGAACACACGTACCCTCAAACATGCAGGAATCTTCTGCTATGCAGGTATTCTCCATTAGGAATGCCCTCGGAAGAAAACGACAGAGTCTTTAAGTTGGAGCCAGCATAGGGCACTAGCCAGCAGACTTGGTGGCTGCGTCTGCAAAGAAACTCGGAGGCGCCCCATCGACCCCGCCCCCATAGTCTCCAGCACCCAGGGATCAATGCTATACTGTTCCATCAAAAGTTGCCTATGCTCGCCTTGAAGTTCCCTACAGAGCTCCCTTTCAGATTTCTCCCACTCAAGCACAGTTTGCAGGATTAAGCCATGGGAAATTGCTGTGCTCCTCTGTTTCTTACCTGCAATTCAGGCATTTCTTACAGTTTCATTTAACACATTTCTGCCACAGGCTTTAATGATAAAACTAGGGTCTATCACAGTACAGCATTTCCAAATCAATAAAAGGATCATCTACTCTGTGGGCAACAGCATTCGATTAAGCATGGTGGTCTCAGGTCTTCAAAGCAACACACTCAAGTACTGAAGTGAACTTTAATACTGCTTATTCCAATTCCTTATTGCTTATTCCACACCCAGACCACTGAGTTTCCTTCCATTATCATATAACCCAGCAATCTTGGCTATATTAAAAAAAAAGGTTGTGTCATACTTTGTTCATTTTTGTTCTGATCAATTTCATCACTTTTACTTTTTTTCAGGTGAAATGCTAGTTTAAAAAAGTTAATAAATAAAACTGCATGCTCATTTCCTGACCTAACATGAACAGAACAATGACAGAATCCTGTGTACTTTCTTTGGGGATTTATTCTTCTTAGGGTTTGATGTTTGGGGCTGATTCTTTGATTGCCTCCTTCCAAAAACACGTGATGCCCAAGGTTCAGAAAGGCTGCCTTTTGGCTAGCAAAGATCATACGCACCCATGTGCTGACTCAATGTTGCTCCACGAGGTACATAAAAAAACAAAGGTACATAAAAATGCATGATTTATTTCATGAGCAACCGTTTTGTTCAGGTACCCTGTAAGCTACTTTAATCCTAAGGAAAAAAAGGAAAAAATATCTACCAAATACTCTGCTTGTTCTTCCTTTCCTTTCCAGCTCTGTCTTCTGTCTCACTTCCCCTGCCTAACCCCACTATCGTACACATTTTGGCTTTGAGAAAAAAGCTACTATCATCATCAGAGATGCAAGTATATTTGGTCTTCATAGAACAGACGTTAGCATTTCCTGGTGGCTCAGCGGTAAAGAATCCACCTGCCAATGCAGGAGACATGGGTTCAATCCCTGGGTGGGGAAGATCCCCTGGAGTAAGGGAATGGCTACCCACTGCAGTATTCTTGCCTGGAAAAATCCCAAGGACAAAGGAGTCTGGTGGGTTATAGTCCATGGGGTCACAAAAGGGTCGGACATGCTAAGCAACTAAACAACAACAACGCAAACACTAAACGTGCTTAAATATTTACATTGAAAGGGTCATTTAGATATTTGCCAGCAGTGGACCCACCTTTTCGTCTAGCTACCTCACTTATCCTTCCTTCCTCATTAACCTCCAGGTCTCTTTCCAAGCCCAGAGGTCATGTGCTGTGAGCAGTAAGGTGCTGAACAGCTGATCCGCCCCTCCTTTCCTTCACTCGACACCGTTGCTAAGCACCTAGCATATGCCAGCATTGTTCTAAGTCCTTGACCAGTTATCAAAATCCACTAAAAGCCCCACAACTTGAAGTCATGTTCTTGGACAGGAATGAGGGTGATATGGCCAGGGGAGTGGACAAATCTCTTCTGAAAGTAGAAGAATACTTATGTATGTATTAACTTCTGTGTCCATGTGAAATTATTTTCCTCACTCTTACAAAATATATCAAGCTTGCTTGAAAGAGTGCTTCCTCAAATGCAAGAAAAATCAAAATGAAAAGTCTAGATTCAGTTAACTCAGGGTAACTTCAACTTCTTAAAACTGAGATGAGAGGTGTGAGATTAAAGAAAGTGCCCCCAAGAGTACTGAATCAGGATTTAAATACACACTTTCACCGTTGAGTCATGGTGTGTGTGTGAAAATGCCTCCGGAATTTAAGTAAATATGCCCGTTTTTCTTGCTTTCAGTGAAATGTGGTTGTCCTTCAAATAAAACGTACTCATATTTTTACAGTTGGCATTAATACTCCATTTAATTATCTTCCAATCTGTACTTAATGAAAGACAACTGTTAACTTGCACCAAAATAACTTTTATCATTTTCCTGATGTTCTTAAAAGCAATCACAGAAGTATTTCCCAAAAGTTTAAAATATCAAGTTAGGCTTTTGCTTTTGGAATGGATCTGAGAAAAGATGAAGCAGGTTTTTAAAATGAGGCAAATGGCATTGATATCAAAGCAAATGTGACATTGTTTAGTGGTCAGAAGTAGTTCCACCAGAACTGGTGAAAAAACTTTCAGAATGCCTAAAAATAGTGATGAAAGGTGGTGATGTTGAGGAAGGGCGTTCCTCTGGTTTTAACAGCAACAAGGCAAGAGGCAGTGGGCAAGTTGCTTAGATCTATCTTGCTTCAAAAATGTCTCCATGTCAACTGCTGCTGGAGGAGGAGAAACAGACGGATGGCCGTGATACCACCCTGATGACTGATCGTCAGAGGTCTGAGGCAATGAGTGGCCTTTCTCTATTACAGGGAATTCCCTAAAATAAGATTTACTAAGCCTCCTATATTTTATCTCAGTGCCATAGACCTAGGATTGCTAGATGTCCCAACTTGTCAAGGACATTGCATATATCCTCTTTCAAAACTGGACCATAAATACCTGTTTGTAATAAAAATTTTAAAATCTGAATCAGTATTCCCTTTCTAGAGCTTGAAACATTCTACCAAAATCTTTGGTAAAGATTAATATAAAATGTTTTCAAACAGAGGGAACATAATACAGATGTGTTTGAAAGTGGAAGTGTTAGTCACTCTGTCAAGTCTGACTCTGCAACACCGTGGACTATAGCCCTCCAGGCTCCTCTGTCCATGGGATTCTCCAGGCAAGAATCCTGGAGTGGGTTGCCATGCCCTTCTCCAGGGTATCTTCCCCACACAGGGATTGAACCTGGGTCTCCTCCATGGCAGGCAGATTCTTTCCTGTTTGAGCCACTGGGAAAGCCCATCACAGTGTTTGACACCCTGTGGTGTCAAAGTCTGCTGCACCCAGGGAGCCTCCCCAGCTTCCCCAGGGGCACTGGAGCCGTGCCGGCCCTGCTCTCAGCCCAGGTCAACAGGCAGCAAAAGACAGGCCAGCATGCTCAACAGGCAGGAGGAAGCCAGTGCACGGGAAAAACGGCAAGCTAACGCAGGCGAGAAAGGCAGGAGGGCTCTAAAAAAACAAAAGCATGTAGCATAAACTTTCCGAATATGTTAAGTGTTTGAAGGGAACTACAGTTAAGAACAGATGGACAAGATGGCCAAAGAGACAAGGGGAAATAATTTAATGGAGTTCTAGAAGGGTGGGTATATACACATTTAGTTAGGATAGTTACCCAGACATAGCCTGTATTTCCAAGGAAAATAATGGTAGGAATTGATCTGAGACAGAGGGAAACATAATTCTGAAATATGTGTTTAAGTTCACTGTTTATCTTCGGGGCAGAGAAGACTATTTCTTTATTGAAATAACTATAGCCATACTAAATGGAAAAATCATGATAAAGTGATAATGTAAGAAGTTAAAAGCAGAAAAAAGGATGCGTTAGGATAGAAGAATTTCCCACCATGCTTGTAAAATAAGAATATAATTTTGTGAATTCTAAAATAAAGTCAAAAATTTGGTTCACTTTTATTTTCAAGAGTTAAATTATAGAAGCACACAGGAGTTTATGAGGGATTAAAGTTGCTATAAAGTTGATTATGCTAACCTTATATCATAAACCATATGAAAAACATAAAATACATAAGTAATCAATGTATATAAAATGTACTTATGTATGTAAAATTAAAATGAAAATAATTATCATAAGCCATTCATACAACTAATAAGAAGAAAATCTGGATTTTTATAAAAGTCAACAGAATCCAAGCAACTCTGAACAAATTTCTAATTCAATTTGTATTAGGGGAAGGTATTTCAACAGGCTGATTTAAATAAACCATTATATATTAATAATATAAAATTTGATTGTAATAGACATGGGATAATTTGATGTGTGGGATTTCAGAGTCCTACTTGATTATTATTCATAAACTTCTTTTTCCTTAAACAAGTATGAAAATCATCCTAAAATAAACAGAGTGTAGCGAACTCAATGGAAAATTTTCACCTCACTCAGAACCTTACAATCCTTACTGTAAACATCTGAGGANGTAGTTTAAGCATTCTTTGGCACTGCCTTTCTTTGGAATTGGAATGAAAACCGACCTTTTCCAGTCCTGTGGCCACTGCTGAGTTTTCCAAATTTGCTGGCATATTGAATGCAGCACTTTCACCAAAGAATAGCAAGAAGAGCTAAGAAAGCCTTCTTCAGCGATCAATGCAAAGAAATAGAGGAAACCAACAGAATGGGAAAGACCAGAGATCTCTTCAAGAAAATCAGAGATACCAAGGGAACATTTCATGCAAAGATGGGCTCGATAAAGGACAGAAATGGTATGGACCTAACAGAAGCAGAAGATATTAAGAAGAGGTGGCAAGAATACACAGAAGACCTGTACAAAAAAGATCTTCACGACCCAGACAATCATGATGATGTGATCCCTAATCTAGAGCCAGATATCTTGGAATGTGAAGTCAAGTGGGCCTTAGAAAGCATCACTACGAACAAAGCTAGTGGAGGTGATGGAATTCCAGTTGAGCTGTTTCAAATCCTGAAAGATGATGCTGTGAAAGTGCTGCACTCAATATGCCAGCAAATTTGGAAATTCTGCATACAAATTAGTAATTGTGGGCTCGATTAACTTGGATCTAGTTAACTGTGTGTTTTGGGGGTGTTTTTAAAATGCACAAGACTGTGATGTAACAGGTCCTGTGACATGCATTTTAAAGATCCTGAAGTTGACCCAGAATCTAGTAATGAGAGACCAAAGATATGGGAGCTTACACTTATTAAACACAGTTGAAAAAAATTTTAAAGATCTAGTTTTAAAGAGCTAAACAAATAATGGCATTACAGTAATACAGGGACAAGGACTTCCGCTTCCTAACAATAGGTACAGTCCTGGCAAACCTCACCCAAAACCAGAGGAAAGATCACCGGATGATAACGCTTTTGTGACTGGATGTGTGATAGGATAAAATAGATAAGGATGGACACCCCTCTCTCCCCACAATTAGTAATATAGGCTATTCCTGAGAAACAAATGCCATTCATTCACAAGGGTACCACAATTTCCTATTATTTGTTCAAGAGAAACAGTGGTAATATTGTAAAGAGTTACTATATTTCTTTTATGTCATGAAATGATTTACTGCTGAGTTATAACATTAATATCATAACCCAGTGTTAAATTTCTCTTTTATAAACAGTTTCAAGGATACTGACAGCCATTTTTAACTCTAGTTAAAATAACTAATTACATGTGTTTATACATGATTTCAAGTAAGATAAAGACTGATCTTAATTTACTATGTGTTGACTGACTTGACAATACCATCTAATAAATTTGTTTCACTTGATCTTTAGAAGTAAATATCCAATTTCTAAAAGGAATGAAAATATTCATAAATAATAGTTTTTGGATTGTTCTTTAATAATCAAACATTTTAGGGGAATTAGATACATACTAGCAACTTAAAGATCAGTATTCACCTCACTTTTTGATAAGTATTAGCATAAAATCCTACAAAATGGAATATTTTCATATTAAAAGTTTAAATTTGAGTTCTGAAAGAATTCTAGTCTGTTATGTTGTAATATTAAGCAAAATAATGAATACCCAAAGAAGACATTTAGACTATTAAAACAATATCAATCATCGCTATAGAGAAAATAATATGTCCTGGAATCATCGTGGCTATGGGTCGTCCTCGTAGGCATACAAGGCATACCACATGATTTTAAATATTACAATAAAGTATCTAAACATCCTCAAACTAATCTACATCGAGACCATATGTGTTCTTTTATTTAGGCCATAAAGTTCAAGCAAGTAACAGGAAATAAAAGTTTTACAAATGGAGCCGAATTTGGAATAATCCCCACCTTTGGAAGCCTGCCACCATTCCCTACCACCCCAGCACTCAGGCTAGAAGTCCTGTGAGGTTTGTGACGGCGGCTACCCTCGTGACCCAAAGCCTACTGGAAAGGTCAAGACTCGAGAAGGTAGGAAACACCTCTATAGCTATAGAGCCTCATAGAATAACAGTCCACAACTTCAGTCATTCTCTAAATTACCTTCCTGGGAGCCCAGGTGGATTTTCTAAAAGGAAATGAAGAAAAAAATTCCTAGCATCTCAGAATGGAACTCTCTGCTATGTATCGACATTACCTGGTTAAGGAACTATCTTTAAGGACACGCTCCAAAAGACCTATGGAATCAAGTTTTGAGATATAACTTATTTTATAAGTTGAAAACTGCTTGCATTCAGATTGGCTAAATAATGCACAAAAATTTCAGAAGATCCTGGTCTGATTACAGATGATGTCTTGGGAAGATTGAAAATGCACCCATGAACATAAATGAAAAACATGTTTTTTTTTAAGTTTTGAATAATACCTGGCTCTTCTCCCCTATCACAGCCCAAACACTTCACTTCTCAAGAGAGCTCAGTATTTCTTATTACCTAGTCAGGAAATAACTCCTTAAGAAACTTTATACCTATTGAGAACTACACTGAACTTTTAAACATAAAATACATGTATGCACATATATAACACATGTAGATTACCATATTTCATGCTACCATGTAAACAAATATGTATTCTCTAAAATGAAAACTACTATATATATTTAAAACATTCTGGCTTTATCTTGAATTTTAAACCCAAGTACTGTCAGATATGCAGATGACAGCACCCTTATGGCAGAAAGTGAAGAAGAACTAAAGAGCCTCTTGATGAAACTGAAAGAGGAGAGTGAAAAAGTTGGCTTAAAGCTCAGCTTTCAGAAAACGAAGATCATGGCATCTGGCCCCATCACTTCATGGGAAATAGATGGGGAAACAGTGGAAAGAGTGGCTGACTTTATTTTTGGGGGCTCCAAAATCACTGCAGATGGTGTCTGCAGCCATGAAATTAAAAGACGCTTACTCCTTGGAAAGAAAGTTATGACCAACCTAGACAGCATACTAAAAAGCAGAGACATTACTTTGCCAACAAAGGTCCATCTAGTTAAGGCTATGGTTTTTCCAGTGGTCATGTATGGATGTGAGAATTGGACTGTGAAGAAAGCTAAGCGCCAAAGAATTGATGCTTTTGAACTGTGGTGTTGGAGAAGACTCTTGAGAGTCCCTTGGACTGCAAGGAGATCCAACCAGTCCATCCTAAAGGAGATCAGTCCTGGGTGTTCACTGGAAGGACTGATGCTGAAGCTGAAACTCCAATACTTTGGCCACCTCATGCGAAGAGTTGACTCACTGGAAAAGACCCTGATGCTGGGAAAGATTGAGGGCAGGAGGAGAAGGTGATGACAGAAGATGAGATGGTTTGATGGCATCACCGACTCAATGGACGTGAGTTTGAGTGAAATCCAGGAGTTGGTGATGGACAGGGAGGCCTGGCGTGCTGTGGTCCATGGGGTCGCAAAGAGTCGGACACGACTGAGCGACTGAACTGAACCGAACTGAACTGTCAAAGGGGGAAAAAAAAAATCAAGACTGATTTCTTGGCTTGTAAAGTAACTACATTTTACCCTACCATGTTGGTGGAAGTATTTCAGAAATTGCTATGCTAAAACAAAAATTGATTACATTAGACCAAAACTTGGTGGAGAACAGAACGCTAAATGAGCACAATCTTTCATTGCTTTTCTTCCTATTACTGGAAGTACTACAGTGATCAAGAATGTGCACTGTATGCCAGACTTACGGAAAGAGCAAACAATACAGTCTAAAGACTCAAGACTAACAATCAAAAATAAAATATGAGTAGCGCCTGGCTCCACATTCTAGCTCAGACTATCAACCATAAAGGGGGCAGAGTATTTACAAAAAGCTAATATACATGTTGACAACCATGTACACAAACATAAAATGTGTCTTGATATAGGATGAACTAAGACTTTAATTGGAGTCAAATCAAGCACTGCCTCCATTACCTATCATACTCTGTAAAGTAGCAGATTTAGCTGGCTTCAAACTGACAGAAATATCTTATTTTCACCTTAAAACAGTTTACATCAGAAAAAATGAAAACTTAGTAACAGGAGATAAGTGTATCCTTTAACAGAATTTCACCGAGTTCCTATAGGAGAATAAATCTGGTTTTCAACAACTGTTCAAAGAAATTTTAAAGCATAATGTATCATCACAGTTTTTCTGAAGCGTACTTTTTGCTAACTACTGTAAGTTAATATGATCTTACTTCCCAGAGAAATAAAAATGATGTGTTCTGCAATTTTTCAGTTTATAAATATAGTTATCTGTTCAGCTAGAAGGGTTAACATGGAGAGAAAGTTATGAACAATTCCAAACAGAATGTTGGTTACAGCAAAGAAAAATTCAGTGTACTTCGAGATGCCAAGAATGGGACAGACCGTGCTTTCAGGCCTAGTATATCTAGAAACAATTAAGTCTGTTTTAGGGTATATGTATGATATTTTCTCTGATAAATCCATTTTAAGGTAAGAGAAACAGGTTCATATGCATTAATTCTCCTTTGACTATAATTTTGTAGAAGAGGAAATGGCAACCCACTCCAGTATTCTTGCCTGGAGAATTCCACGGACAGAGGAGCCCAGCGGGCTACAGTCCATGAGATTGCAAGCCCATGGGATTGCAAAGAGTCAGACACGACTGAGTGACTAACACAGACAGATGCTGATTTTTGATGGTAAAATGTGTTTGAGACAACGAGTAGAGGCCAGTTGGGAAAACACTGAGCAGAACCGGAGTCCCAAGCCACCCGTGCTCCTGGGGCCAGAGCTGCAAGCCACTTCCTTGGGAACCCCACTCAGCCTGACACTCCCCTCATCTCCACCGACACCTCATCCTCTCCTGCTCCCCAGCTCTCTGAGCCCAAGCTGTCCTGGCTTTGACATTGTCTCTGTTTTCCTTTTATCCCTTTGTTTAATTACTATCCTCAAAGGAGAGGAGACAGACAATACTACCTAGTTAACCCCATGGGGAAAAAGTGGGGAAAAGATGAGAGAGATTTCATTTTCCTTTACAAAACTAGTGCCCCTCAGTACATGAAGATGCAGAGATAACTGCTGAACTGCAGTGAACTGTGTGTAAATGAAACAAAAATTTCAATTCAGTCAAACATTACTGAGCACATTCTATAATTCTCTATATTATAATTACTCTGTCTTCTTCCCTTATTTTTTAAAAAATAAACATTTTATTTACATTTGGGTACTTTCTGTCATTACCAAATATTTTAATTTACATTTTCTTCTTCATGATTGAGAAAATTCAACTGCAAAACGTTCAAATATTTGTGTATTTTCAACCATCAAAAAGCAGTGTTTCCTCAGTATTTCCTATACTTTGCACTTTCTCAATGTACTAAGTTCCAATCTTTCCCTTAGATCCACTGCTTCTTTCTGCTTTATGCCTTACGAAGAGATCTGGTTCAATATCAACATTCTCTGAATTATCACCTTTGCTCTCTACACCTCTCAATTCAGTCTAACATATTCAACAAGCATCTATGCTATGCCGGGCATGGTGGTAGATGTTCTGGGAGATGGAAAAGTGATTGTCTTTCCAAGTAACTAACAGAAGTACAAATATGTGTAAAGGTAATTATATACAATATTTATTAATTCTATATGATTTATAGAAATTGTATCACAAAGTAGGAAGAGGTTAATTCATTTAGAAGCAGAAATACTTGAGTGGACCTTAAAGCACACATTTTCCTTAACTGATCTGAATCTCTCTCTTAGATTATTTGTTTCATGGTAGATTCAGACAACAATTAAAAACAGAACCATTTCATGTAACAGGAATATTAGAAGAAAGTGTGTTATTTTCAAAATACTGCAGGCAAGTCTAACATATACCACAGCATAAGAGATGTGCAGTAGAGATACAAGTCTAAAAGTCAAATAGGTTATTCCTTCAACAAGCATTCACTGAACAAATGAGCAGGATACAGAGAGGATGGTGACAAAGTCCCTGTAGGGAAGGAGCATGGACACAAAGAGAAAGCCCCAAATTAAATTCTGGGAATGTGTATGAGTGCAGAGAGGTGTAGATAACCAAAGGGACAAAAATATCAAGGAAACTGCCTAAAACTCATTTGGCAAGAGTGAAGAATTCCAGGAGTGGAGACGAAGGAAGGAAAAGAAAAGTCAAGGAAAGACTGGGGTAGGCGAAAGGGCAGAGCAGCAAAGAAGAAATACAAGGCAGACACAGTGAAAGACGGCAGTTAGAGGAAGGGCGGAATTTACAAGACTGAGGAGAGAGACAGAGGAAGGTCTGGAAGGATGAGTGTTAAGGACTCTGCAGGGAATGTGAGGAATAGAAAACAACAAAGAAGAGAGAGACGATCTTAGAAGGAAAAAGAAACAGAGCTGGGAAAGAGAAAAATCACACCTAGCAATCTTTCAGAAAAAAATCAGGTATTCTATGTGCTGCAAGTGGAAATATATCACACAGGGAAGAAGTAAACAGAGGAAGTGGGTCATTTTGAAGGTAAGAAGGAGCATATGAAGGATGACAGCTATAAGCGAATAAAAATTAAAATAACACTGCTTCAGAATATGGTCAGGTAAGCCAATTTTAGTCATCTGGAAGGATCAGAAAAATACAAACACTATAGGTCAGTCTCAATTTTATAGAAATAACATCACAAAATGGGTAAGGCTTTTCAAAAGAATACTAAATTTTAAATAGATGATACCAGCTTTATAAACAGCATTTCCTTTATGTCAAGAGATATTGCTATCAAGAATCCATTAATAAGGGGAACATATGTGTGACCGTGACCCCACAGCCCAGGGTGTTCACCCTCATTGTGACTGATGCTGATAAGCGTTTTGGGATTCCTAAACGACTATCAAGAAACTGAGTATTAAAAACCTTAACTACAGATGACCGTCGGTTTTCAGTTGAACTGCATACCTAGTCAGGTTCAGTTCCTTATCTACCTTGTTCTGTAAAGTAATTGGCAAAAGGTACTGTTAATTTCCCTCCATTTTCAGAATATAAAAGAAAAGTGCTAAAAATGATGTCATCTATAGCAATAGAAAACCAGCGACTTACAATTCAATTCTTGGTTAATTCGTAACTGTGGCCAGGACAACAAATAGCTTAGTTCATTAATTCATATTTGATTACATCAGTTTCGAGTAAATCATTCTTCAGTGAGTCAGGACAAAAATTCAAACGCACCATGAGCCTCTTCAGGTCAGTGAGGATGGTTACCAGCCCAGCTCTCCCCACGTGAGTAATTATGACTTCCAAGGTGTTCCTGTATCAATCCAATTCATCTTAAGGACTGTTCTATTGATCTTCTACTACATGAGAAACAATGTTGTAGAAAAGGACTGGGCCAGGCAATAGTACAGGGATGGAACACTACAGGGGCCCCCAGGAGGGCTTAGCGAGGACATACCTCCCTCTGTTGGTTGGCTGGTTTAGTCGCTAAGTTGTGTCTGACTCTTGCGACCCCATGGACTGTAGCCTGCCAGGCTCCTCTGTCCATGGGGATTCTCTAGCCAAGAATACTGGAGTGGGTTGCCATTTCCTTCTCCAAGGGATCTTCCTGACCTAGGAATTGAACCTGGGTCTCCTGCATTACAGGCAGATTCTTTACTTACTGAGCTATGAGCAAAGCCCAAAGATGACTCTCTGTGACCCCATGGACTATACAGTCCATGGAATTCTCCAGGCCAGAACACTGGAGGGTGTAGCCTTTCCCTTCTTCAGGGGATCTTCCCAACCCAGGTCTCCCCCATTGCAGGTGGATTCTTTACCAGCTGAGCCACAAGGGAAGCCCAAGAATACTGGAGTGGGTAGCCTATCCCTTCTCCAGTGGATCTTCTCGACCCAGGAATCAAACTGGGGTCTCCTGAATTGCAGAAAGATTCTTTACCAACTGAACTATCAAGAACCCATGTTTCCCGCTACTGATCCTTATTTCTCTGGGTTCTTCTTTGCATACACATGTCTCCCAGAAGCCTCATGACTTCTGCAGAGTACAGGCTAACTTTCTCATCTTTGGGGCCCCAGCAAAAGATCTGATGTATCTTGATCCGTAGTACATGTTTCTTTGGCATAAATGCGTGAACGAGTGCAGCAAAGAATCATGAACACTCTTCACATCTTCATGGAAGAACCAAGTCTGGGTCCTGCCTAAACGATCATTACTTTCATCCAGAGGAATATTAAATTTGCTTCTTGTTGTAACAACATCAGGTAGGTGAATACGTACATCTAGGTTATTTCCGTAAGGATTCCAGCTAGTTCGTCTTGGTGCCCAGAATCTCCCTGCGACTGCTTTCTGACCAGCTAGGAAGGTGAAGGCAGCCCTGACTTTCTGTCTCATGAGCCAAGCTTCATTCGATGCTGACACACAGAGCTCCAGTGAGCGCCTGCTGCCATCAGATGGCACACTAGCCCACCACTCTGTGATCCCAGCCCAACTGCCTAAACCTTCTGACCTTCAAGGGGAGGAGGAAGGAAACTCACACGTGCTGAACTGAAAAGCACTGAGGGGCTGGAGCCAAAGCGCAGTCTTTTATTTTCATCCTACAAACAAGTCTTTCTGCTATAGACAGTGGCTCTCATTTTATAGATGAAAATCCCAGGCTCAGAAAAAGTGAAATATAACTACTCTGTGGTTACAGAGTGAGTACTGGAGGAGACAGACTTGAACGCAGGTGGGCAAGACTAAAAAGCCACATCTCCCTTGATATCTCTCTGGACTGTACAACATAGAGCTCATTTCCAAAGTCCAGACTGCTTGGTCTCAGCTATGGCAGCTCTGAGAGTCCTGCTCTAGGGCTCTCCTGTTTATTTCATAGTCCCTAAAGTGAACTGAGAATGGCAGAAGGGAACAGGGTCCAGGATGTTTCCTGCTCCAAGAAGGTAGTGCTTTTCCCTTTGTTGCAGCCTTTTGCATGGGGCGAATGCATTAAAAAAAAATGCTCAGGGCTTCCTGATCTGTAACTTACATCACAGAAGACAAAGAAAACAAAAAGCAGAAAACAATGGACTCTCCCTGAAGAATGAGGCTGAAGGTGGGGAGATTCTGGGGGTGCCAATGAGAAAAGCAACACATCGGTTTTATAGAGAAGTCAAGAGAGGAAGCACACTTCATCTTCTGGAATTAAAAATGCCCTCCGTGGCTGCATCTTACAGTGCTTTCTGCCCCTTACGTGTGGGGATAGGACGAGGTACCAGAGTCCCATATAAACTTCGGCCACAGTCAAACTGAGTGACACTTAAGAAATACGATGCTTTCTCATGTAATCTCTATCCATCTACTGCACACATGTGGTATGCTATAAAATACATTTATCTTCCATAGAACTTATTCCAGAGGAACATAGTAACTTGTTAACTCCACTCAAAGAATGACTTTACAGTATGTGTTTAAAAAGAAGATTAAAAGTAAATGAAGTTTTATATATCATTTGTTTCACAAATAATACGACTAGGAGAGTTTGGAAGCAATGGGTTAAATAGGGATAATTGGGAAATTAAAAAAAAATTATTAGAGTTGATTCCCAATGCTGTGTTAATTTCTGGTGTACAGCAAAAGGATTCAGTTATACATATACATACATTCTTTGTCATGTTCTTTTCCTTTACGGTTTATCACAGGATATTGAATACAGTCCCCTGTGCTACATAGGACCTTGTTGCTTATCCATTCTCTATATAATAGTTTGCATGGGAATTTTTTTCTTTAAGTGACATTGCAGAATAAGTCTGGGTAAGTGGCACAAATAATTCTTTTATTTAATTTTTTGCCATCAGTTCAAACTCTATGAAAGATCACAATGAAGAGGAATGCAATTTTCTTGGGAGATGTTGAACTGTTAGGATATTACAACATTAGGCAGACGGTTGTTAACGGTTACAGAGTAAGCTAGGCATCACTGTTAAAAACCCAGTTACTGTGAATGGTTTTTAAGTCTGTTTTCTTAAGCACTTCCACTCAACTGCTGGTGAACGTATAGGTCAGTAAAAATCAGGTTGTACCAAAGCTGAGGAAAATAACCTAATTATATGAGTCAACTGTTCAGATTCTAGAGCAACGTAATTTCTCTGTGATTCATTTCTACAAATAATGTCACGGATCTTCCCAATGACCATATGGTCACTGGGAAAAGAAAGTTCAGTCAAATCTATTACTTCATGAAATAAAATAGCCTGAGACGTCATTCTTGGGCTCATTGAAGAAATCCTGATGGAGGAGAAACATACCTCTTTCCTAAATAAATCGGAGGGACAACCACAGGTTATCCAACTGAGATAAAGAAATCATGCAGGGGGAGGTGGGAGGGGGGTCTGGGATTGGGGACACGTGTACACCCGTGGCGGATTCATGTTGATGTGTGGCAAAACCAATACAATATTGTAAAATAAAATAAAATAAAATAAAATCATGCAACAGACAAATACATAGTTTTCTCAATAGAGAATAAGCCTTTTCTAGGGATAAGATGGAATGAGGGCTGGTCTATGTCCAATCATAAAAGCATTTTAATGAATCCAACCTCTTATTTCACAGATCCAACATAAATCCACCAGTTAAGCTTGGGTGCAGCAAAAATCGAGCAACAATTTCTGCTCATCATTACTTTACAACCATGTTCAAAGGGAGTCATGATTTTTGTCTGAATGGCAAAGTTGTTAGAGAATCAAGTGCTCTAAACTCTCCTGCCCTCAACTGCATTCTTATTCTGCATCTGTGTTTCCTGCTCACTTGTGGCAGAATACTAATTTCAACTAATTTCAATGAGAGCCCCACATAATGCAGCACTCTCATTTTATTTAAACAAAAACTAGAGATAAGGAGCAAGGCAGGGATGGCCCACCATGTTGCTCAAGCCAGCTTTCCATTATTTAACACAATTATCAGCTATGCATGGTAACCAGGTTTTTTTATTTCTCTGATGTTTCTGCATTCCGATCAGAGCTGTTACTACTGTTTCTAACTTTGTACCCTCTTTTGCAAGCTTTCACAAGCCCCTTATTAAAGCACTGGGAAGGCTTCCTATCTGATACTCTGCCAGGCACTGTCCTTTTGGACACAATGCATTCAGGTTATTAGCTTGATGGGCATCATTCAGCAAGCTGTCTTACAATTTCACTGATCATCATCTAGTAAGACTGAATTGCTGCCTTGCCCATGGCTTTTAGATTTATATAATTAACCAAAATTAGCTTGATGTTTAAAACACAATGCCAGCCTACTCATTTATTTTTGGAAGAACACTTTAGTGAACACAATGAGTGGGCTGCTTTGGAATTGCCAACTTAAACTCTCAAATTTTTCCTATAAAATTACTATACTTAAAAAATTGAAATTCTATTAAGGCAAATACCATTAAAAGAAAACTATGTGATAGAGTAATCAGGTACCATATTATTTGCATTTCAGTTCACTATTATGTTCAACTAAGTTCCAGTATAAAATATTTCACACAGTTCCTTGGATGTGTGTCGCAAATATTATTTTTACATAGTAACTCCCAGAAAAGAGTATAATGGCTTTGGTTACACAGCCCTAAAAACACAGCATGCACAAAATGACATGTATACACTCTGTCATTCAGAAGTTATTAATGTCAGACAAAAAATTTAAGTGCCAACCACATATTAAACATTGTAATACATAGTCAATAATACCTTAGAGAAGAGCGTTTTTTTTTCCTAAACTACTTTTGTGTTTCCTGATATTAAATTTACCTTCATAACTGATCCATAAAACATATTTAATTACCTATATTTTCCATAAAGGAATTGAAGAACAAAAAATCAAAATTATTTCCGTAAAACAAAACTCTCTGTCAATAGCATGAAGCAATGCTGAAATTAAAATCTGATTCTCTTGTTTCTAGTTCCACTAAAGCCAGTAATAGATATGTTAGAATCTGCAGGACCTTACTTTGGGTAACTTGAGAGAAATTTCTCTCTATATTAAAGTTGGTGACAATAATACCTACCTGATAAAGATCGAGTAACACATGAAAATCTTCCTAATTATATGACCAGCATGAAGCATGTGTGTACGTGATTAGTCGCTCAGCTGTGTCTGACCGTTTGCGACCCCATGGACTGTAGCCCACCAGGCTCCTCTGTTAATGAGACTTCTCAGGCAAGAATACTGGAATGGGTTGCCATTTCCTGCTCCAGCGGATCTTCCCAACCCAGAAACTGAACCTGTGTCTCCTGTGTCTCTTGCATTGAGGGCAGATTCTTTACGCACTGAGCCACTGGGGAAGCCCCATAACGGGTATAAAACGTGCGCTCTGTAAGTGGCAGTTCACACGTAATTCATTTACGGCTAGATTTATTCAGCCGGTATTAACTGAGCATGCTGAAGAGCCAGGCATTGTTCTAGGCAGTGCCCACGTGGAGCCATCATCCTAAGCAGGACTAATCGGGAAGATGCGAGCTTGTATTAACAGCATAATGCCAACAAGTGGCCCCTCAGTCAACTTGGCCTCACCCCTCCATTCACCACAGGGTTGCTGGGTACCAGCCAACGGCTCGAGAGCAGACAGGAGGCTGGAAGATTTGAACCTGGGCTGCTTCACTTTTTTGCTCTTGTTCTCTCAGGCTGCTACTTTACTCTTCCTCCTCTTTTCAGTCTCAACCACCTATGATTTAAACTACAGTGCTTCCAACTGTGCCGAACACAGGCGTTCAGCCGGGAAGGTGGCCGGGAGTAGGGATGGGGAAGCTAGGGGGAAAGGTCTCTCTGCTGTGCCTCAAGAAATGCAGATTTTATCTGCTTTTATGGTTTCTACTTAACATACTAGACTTCCGGTGCGGGATTCTGGTATTAATAAATAACTTTGGCACTAAAGGAATACAGGCTTAGGAAAAAGGAAATAGCACTGATTTAAAATATATCCCATTCTTTATCAAGTTGATGTTCAGAAAAAAAGAAATGAGTATGGGACAAAGGTTCCAACACACTAAAAGAAATTTATGAGACATAAAAACCAAATGGAACAATGGTTCTTGACGGACTCCTGGTTTTGAATAAGTCAGCTGTACGTAATAACTTAATTTTGTCATATATTACTACAATACTATGCTACGTTCACTTTCACTTTTCCCTTTGGTGCATTGGAGAAGGAAATGGCAACCCACTCCAGTGTTCTTGCTGGAGAATCCCAGGGACAGAAGAGCCTGGTGGGCTGCCGTCTATGGGGTCGCACAGAGTTGGACACGACTGACGCGACTTAGCAGCAGCAGCAGCATGCTACATTCAAAACGCGCTTTTTAAGAAGGGATTACTGAAATACTTAGAAATGAAATGCCATAATATAATTTTATTTCTAACACTCACAGCCAAAAGACAGTGAGATAAACATGACAATCAACCACTGTTAAATCCTGGTGATGAGTATGCACTGTATACTTCTCCTTTCTGTACATTTAATATATTTCATTAAAAGGTTTCAAAATACACAGTATGTGCAATGCCTATTGGCATTTATTGACCCTAACAGGCCTTAAACCTCCTTCAAAGACACAAGAGTTAACACTATACACAAGTTGTTAGTTTTGTATGTAAAAGTTATATAATCCAATTAAAGCATATTTTAAAAATATCAAAATGACTTGCCACTATAAAGAATAGATGGTTTACAAATTATATAGAATTATTACCATGGGATGGATCTCTACCACGCTCTGATTTTTTTTGTGATTATGGATAAACTTAATGGCAAACATACTTATGCGGGCTGTAAAACCCTCAGACAACCAGGTATGGTAGGCGGCCCCAGTGAGGCCCATCTCCTGGTAGTCAAACGTTGTATAATCGTCTCCACTGGAGTGTTGGGATGGACCTGGAGACAACTTCTAACCGTTAAAACACAGCAAAAGCAATCAGACGTCACTTGGGAGACTGGATTATAAAACACTGGGGCCTGTGGCCTCCCCTCCCTCGCTCGGTCTCTTCCCTTTGCTGGCTCTGATATAGCGGCCACCGTGTTGTAAGTGAGCTGCCCTTGGAGGCGTCCCACAGATTCGCTCAGAACAACATCTCATGAGGACCTGGGGCCCCCAGTTTAAAAACCTGCCAACCGCTAAATGCATTCAGACATGGATCCTTCCCCGGCCACGCTTTGAGAAGGCTGTAGCCTGTGAGACTCTAGGTTAGCTTGTTTTAGGCCGCGGTCATAAAAGTACCGCAGACTGGGTGGCTTAAACAACACTGCGTTTGCTCACAGTTACAAAGGCGGCTGCTGCTGCTAAGTCGCTTCAATCGTGTCCCACTCTGTGCGACCCCCATAGACGGCAGCCCACCAGGCTCCCCCGTCCCTGGGATTCTCCAGACAACAACACTGGAGTGGTTTGCCATTTCCTTCTCCAATGCATGAAAGTGAAAAGTGAAAGGGAAGTCGCTCAGTTGTGTCCCACTCTTAGCGACCCCATGGACTGCAGCCCACCAGGCTCCTCCGTCCATGGGATTTTCCAGGCAAGAGTACTGGAGTGGGGTGCCATTGCCTTCTCCAGTTATGAAGGCTAGGAGTACGCAATCAAGTATGCAGATTCAACTAGACGTGGTTGAATCTGAGGCCTCTTCTTGGCTTCCATACAGCAGCCTTCTCTCTGTATCTTCACATGGCCTATTCTCTTTGCATACACATCTGTGTCCAACTTGTCTCCCCTTCATCAGTCATATTGGATTAGAACTCACCCTAATTGCTCCATTTTAAACTTAATTGCTCTTTAAAAACCTCATCTCCAAATACAGTCACATTCTGAGGTACCGAGGGTTTGGGCTTCCACATACAAATTTTGAGAGGGACACAATTCAGCCTACAACAGACTCTAAAGTAAAGGACTTCACTAGGTTATTCTTAGATTCTTGAGCTGCAGAAAACATGAGATAATAAACGTTTCAAGCCACAAAGGTTTGGAATGATTTGATACGTGGTGACATAAACAATATACTAGGTAAAACAGTTATTACCATTCACCATCTGGGCCCAGTAAAAAACAACTTCATTAAAACTTTTCATATGAACGTAAAGCTAACAAACTCCCATTTTTTATTTCACATTTTCCTGGCTTTAAAGGTAAATGTATTTGAAATGACAAATGTCCTTTGAATGCAAAAAACTGCTTAACTACTGTCATGCACAAATCTGGAGCATTTCCATCTGGTAAACACCAATTTCAGATTCAAATTCCTCTCTAAGAGGTTCAAGTTTATTATCACTTCTGGTACTTCCTGCACTTACACCATCAAATGCAATATTTTGAAAAGTTTGAATTTCATCAGTTTCAAGAGAGAAGAGTCATTTTCTATGCTGTGTTTTTGCAAAATATTTTCAGTTTTAGATTTATGATAACCCATTAGAATGTACTGACCTGCAGAATGAGCAATAACATGACTTTTATCATCTCTGTATTAATTGCCTTTCAGTCTACTTTGTGTAAAAAAACTTCCTTCACTGCTTATCCACTTACAAACCATCTCAAGTAAATTAGTGTTTTTATTGCAAGATGGTACAAATTAACACATCAGGTTTTTACGCTGACATCCACTCTTTATTCTGTTTGTTAATGAAAATGAATGGTCAACATTACTTAAAGGCCAAGAAAACACACTCTTTTCAATTCAATTTAATTTCCCCCCTGCTAACTGTAAGCCTGTAACTAGATTATGACTTAGAACTTTTTTTATTTTACTAATGATTTCAAGACAGTCTTTATTCATTTAAACCTTTATGCCAGGAATTTCCAGTCTGCTACAAGGAGACTTATGGGTCATATCTTTAGTCTTTGACAGAGTATTTTCCAAAAATGCCTCTGTGCTTAAGTTCTAGGCAACAAAATCTATCATAGAGGACTGCTTTGCTTACTAGTTGTTATATGTATTATTTTCATTGATCTTTTTTTTGAGGGTCTGAAAAGCATTTCTTTGGAAGGAATGATGCTGAAGCTGAAACTCCAGTACAGAGTTGATTCATTGGAAAAAGACTCTGATGCTGGGAGGGACTGGGGGGAGAAGGGGACGACCCAGGATGAGATGGCTGGATGGCATCACGGACACGATGGATGTGAGTCTGAGTGAACTCCAGGAGGTGATGATGGACAGGGAGGCCTGGCGTGCTGCGATTCATGGGGTCGCAAAGAGTCGGACATGACTGAGCGACTGAACTGAACTGAACCAATATTTCAGTAGGCTACTAGTCAATGAAATTCAATTCATGTCTACAAGCATCATCCTCTATTTCGTTCTCACCTGTATTTGTAAGGGATTTGATTTAGATCATACCTGAATTGTCTAGTGGTTTTCCCTACTTTCTTCAATTTCAGTCTGAATTTTGCAATAAGGACTTCATGATCTGAGTCACAGTCAGCTCCCAGTCTTGTTTTCTCTGACTGTATAGAGCTTCTTCATCTTTAGCTGCAAAGAATATACTCAATCTGATTTTGGTATTAACCATCTGGTGATGTACATGTATAGAGCTGTCTTTTGTGTTGTTGGAAGATGGTGTTTGCTATGACCAGTGCACTCTCTTGGCAAAACTCTGTTAGCCTTTGGCCTACTTCATTTTGTACTCGAAGGCCAAACTTGCCTGTTTTCCAGGTATCTATCTCTTGACTTCCTATTTTTGCATTCCAGCACCCTATAACGAAAAGGACATCTTTTGGGGGTGTTAGTTCTAGAAGGTCTTGTAGGTCATAATGGAACCATTCAACTTCACCTTCTTCAGCATTAGTGGTTGGGACATAGACTTGGATTACTGTGATATTGAATGGTTTGCCTTGGAAACAAACAGAGATCATTCTGTCATTTTTGAGATTACATCCAAGTACTGCATTTCAGGCTCCTTTCTTGACTCTAAGGGCTACTTCATTTCTTCTAAGGGAGTTTTGCCCACAGTGGTAGATATAATGGTCATCTGAGTGAAATTCACTCATCCCAGTCCATTTTAGTTCGCTGATTCCTAAATTGTCGATGTTCACTCTTGCCATCTCCTGTTTGATTACTTCCAATTTACCTTGATGCATGAACCTAATATTCCATGTTCCTATGCAAAACTGTTCTTCACAGCATTGGACAATACTTCCATCATCAGTCATATCCATAAAACTGGGCGTTTTCACTTTGGCTCCATCTCATCATTGATTCTGGAGTTATTTCTCCACCTATGGGCACCTAATGACTGGGGAATTCATCTTTCAGTGTCCTATCTTTTTGCCTTTTCATACTGTTCATAGTATTCTCAAGGCAAGAATACTGAAGTGGTTTGCCAATTTCTTCTCCAGTGGACCACGTTTTGTCAGGACTCTCCACCATGACACCATCTTGGGTGGCCCTAAGAGGCATGGCTTATAGTTTCACTGAGTTAGACAAGGCTGTGATCCATGTGGTCAGTTTGGTTGGTTTTCTGTGACTGTGGTTTTCATTCTGTCTGCCCTCTGATGGATAAGGATAAGAGGCCCGTGGAAGCTTCCTGATGAGAGAAACTGACAGTGGGGAAAATTGGGGTCTTATTCTGATGGGCAGGGTCACGTTCAGTAAATCTTTAATCCAATTTTCTGCTGATGCTCAGGGCTGTGTTCCCTCCCTGCTGTTTGGCCTGAGGCCAAACTATGGTATGGGCACTGACTGTACTGGCGACTCCCTGCAAAAGGACTTCTGCCCACGCTGTTCTGTTCAGTGCCCCTGAGCCTGATGTCCTTCAGCAATACGAGAACTGTGAACTTTCAGATGTGCAAGCTAGGCTTAGAAAAGGCAGAGGAACCAGGGATCAAATTTTCAACATCTGTTGATCATAGAAAAGGCAAGAGAATCCCACAAAAACATCTGCTTTCTTGACTACACCAAAGCCTTTGACTGTGTGGATCACAACAAACTGTGGAAAATTCTTAAAGAGATGGGAATACCAGACCACCTGACCTGCCTCCTGAGAAATCTGTATGCAGGTCAAGAAGCAACAGTCAGAACTTGACATGGAACAACAGACTGGTTATAAATCAGGAAAGGCGTATCAAGGCTGTTGTATATTGTCACCCTGCTTATTCAACTTTTGTGCAGAGTACATCATGTGAGATGCCAGGCTGGATGAAGCACAAACTGGAATCAAGATTGCAGGGAGAAACATCAATAGCCTCAAATATGCAGATGATACCACCCTTATGGCAGAAAGAAAATAGAACTAAAGAGCCTCTTGATGAAAGTGAAAGAGGAGAGCAAAAAAAGCTGGCTTAAAACTCAACATTCAAAAAACAAAGCTCATGGCATCTGGTCCCATCACTTCATGGCAAATAGATGGGGAAACAATGGAAACAATGACAGACTTTATTTTCTTGGGCTCCAAAATCACTGCTGATAGTGACTGCAGCCATGAAATTAAAAGACGCTTGCTCCTTAGAAGAAAAGCTATGACCAACCTAAACAGCATATTAAAAAACAGAGACACTACTCTGCTGACAAAGGTCCATCTAGTCAAAGCTATGGTTTTTTCATGTATGGATGTGAGAGTTGGCCTATAAAGAAAGCTGAGTGTGAAGAACTGGTGCTTTTGAACTGCATGTTGGAGAAGACTCTTGAGAGTCCCTCGGACTGCAAGGAGATCCAACCTTGGAAATCAAGTTTACCACTGAGCAAACAGTAGCACTGTCAAGCTCAGCTTTCCTTTGTAGTATTTACTCCTATGTATCACTTTTCTTATTTGAAATAGCCTTAATTTTCTTTATATACTTTCCTATTGCCTCCCTTTCTTTCTTCCTTTGATCTTTATTACACTCTATCACCATTATTTATGGATGTCATTCATAGCATCAAAAGGGTAAACTTGCTTGATTCGTGTAAAATCAGCTGTTACCCTGATATTCCCTGCAAGAACTGTCACTCCAGTTCCAGATATACATCTCACAGTTACTTAACTGAAATGCTGTCTGGAATGTATTAATGCCCAGTAAATATTTGCTGTTTTATGTATCCTTCTTTGGAGAAGGCAATGGAACCCCACTCCAGTACTCTTGCCTGGAAAATCCCATGGATGGAGGAGCCTGGTAGGCTGCAGTCCATGGGGTCGCTAAGAGTGGGACACGACTGAGCGACTTCACTTTCACTTTTCACTTTCATGCATCGGAGAAGGAAATGGCAACCCACTCCAGTGTTCTTGCCTGGAGAATCCCAGGGACAGTGGAGCCTGGTGGGCTGCCGTCTATGGGGTTGCACAGAGTGGGACACGACTGAAGTGACTCAGCAGCAGCAGCAGCAGCAGCAGCATATATCCTTCTAATTTAAGAAGACTGATGTATAGATATAAAATGTCATGCTAATATTGCTAAAATTCTGATTATAATACACAATGCATTGTAGAAGGATCTAAAATAGAAAATTTAGTATTTTACACATTTTGCTATACTGATTTGTAAAACTGGAAAGTAAAGACCTATGTATAAAACACAGCAGTTCCTCTTTCCCTGCCCTACGATAGTTGATGTCCAAAGTAATCCATTTCAGGTTGGTGCCTGCGGTCTGAGGCTTCCTTCACACTGTGGTTTGAATGAGCGTGAAGGATTAGAATATAGAGAATTTGAATAAGGACTTTTCAAAAGTCAAACAGCTGAGTTCTTGAATGTCTTCCCAACCCTGACTCTCACGGGTCTTTAGACCAGTCAGGGCTGTTGCCAGTCTCGAGGCAACGGAACATAATTCTGATATGATAGGTTCAAGTTTATAAAAATAGGATTCAACAGCTAACCTTTTAGAATGTATTTATTTTTATACACTCTGTTCAACAAGCAATCCAAAGCATATTCACTGCCTTCCAGGCACCAGGGCTGTGACAGGTAAAAGGGATGCAGAGATGATGTTGAGTAACAGCTGTACAGAACACTAAAATATACAGTGATCTAGAGCTTTTGAAAGAATGCACAATATGAAACAAGGTTAGAAGACCTTGAAAAAAATCTCAAAACAAGAACATCTGAACTCACAGTAATCATTTCTGTGTTGTTTCACTTAGAATTATAATAAGTAAAAATCTATACTCTTTTCCAACAAATATGTATTTCTAAAAAATATTATTCACTTATAATATGTATAATACCAGAACACAGGCCATAGAGAAGATCGAATAGAAACATTTTCCCCCAAAAGTTGAGCTAATTTATAACCATTTATTTAGAAGATCAAATTCCTTGCTTGGGTATGTGCAGGGGACTAATGTTGTTAATAGTCGTTCTCAGGCCAGATTCAAGTATCAGAATTCACTGGAGAGAAGGGCGTCTTATCAGACCCTGCTATGAACATTTAGGAAATTTAGAGACAAAGACTGCTCAGAAACTCCCAGGCACTGACAGTGCCAGGGGTGCCAAGGCTGGTGTTGGTCCCTTCTCCAATCCATTACTGATCAGAAATGCCTAATAATAATATACTGGGTTGGCCAAGTTCATTTGGGTTTTTATGTTACATCATACGAAAAAATTGGAACAAACTTTTTGGCCAACCCAATACAGTCACCTAATATGGTCTCATTCAAATTTTGGTTTTTGTTTTCCCCCTGTAATCACAATTACTATTGCTCTTCATGCTGCAAAATCTGAGCTACCCGTGAGTGTTTTCTGTGTTTGCCCTAAACCACCTGGAGGCTGGCCTATACGCTCTTATGAGCCAGGAGAATCACTGACCGTTACCAGCACCAGCTCTGTGGGCAAACAGAGCCGGGTTCACCCTGCAGCGTCCCACTAGTCATGGGAGATGACTTTAACGTGAGATGTTTAACGTGAGTTAAACACGTGCTGCCTCTGAGCCATAGTTTCCTCACCCAGAAAATGGGGATAGGACTTGCTTTACTGGTTTTTAAGAAATTTTATAGGAGTATAGCTGATTTATAATGTTGTTCGAGTATCAGGGACAGCGAAGTGATTCAGTTGTACATAATCATTCTTCTACATTCTTTTCCCATTTAGGTCATCACGGAGTACTGAGCAGAGTTCCCTGTGCTATACAGTAGGTCCCTGTTGGTTATCTAATATAGAGTAGTATGTATATGCTCATCTCAAGCTCCTAACAGTCTGGAGGACTGACCGAGACAAACACTTAAAGCAGGACTATAGACATGGTCGGCGCTGGCTATTGATCTCCGATTACATGTCCTAAACTCGAACAAGGCCTGCCTAGTAGTGCCAGCCTTTAATGAATTCCAGGTGATTTCTGCTATATTATACATACAGCTAGTCTGTGTTTTCCATACACAACCTGTGCAAAGCTAGTTTTGACAATATTGTATTTAAATTGTCTCAAAATATTTTAAGTCTATCATGACCCACTTTTTCACAAAATAGCCCTGTTTTCTACTGTAATTTAATGCAAGTACCTCAACAGTGGGTAATCTGACTTTTAATCTAATACTATAGCACTTGTTGGAGAAGGCAATGGCACCTCACTCCAGTACTCTTGCCTGGAAAATCCCATGGATGGAGGAGCCCGGTAGGCTGCGGTCCATGGGGTCGCTAAGAGTCGGACACGGCTGAGCGACTTCCCTTTCACTTTTCACTTTGATGCATTAGAGAAGGAAATGGCAACCCACTCCAGTGTTCTTGCCTGAAGAATCCCAGGGACAGGGGAGCCTGGTGGGCTGCCGTCTATGGGGTCGCACAGAGTCGGACACGACTGAAGCGACTTAGCAGCAGCAGCATAGCACCTGTACCTTAATCCTAGCTCAAGAATTCCTTTTAGAGTTCCTCACTGACATAAAACCATGTTTCTCTGTAATACTGTTAATCAAATGACAAAGAAATAAGCATTCTCATGTGATCTAAATACTGACAAAAGGTAAAATATTCAGAAATCTATTTGAATACATGCATTAGAAAATGAAAACTATAGAAGAGAATGGAAAGATCACTAAATTCTACTTGATTTTAAATATCCCACCAAATGACAGTTTCTCTTTGAAGTAGGTTGTAAGATCATTTTTTTTTTCTGGAACCCAGTATTTTTAAAATGCTGATATAATCAGAAAAAAATGGAGAAAAAAGTGTGAGGAAACCATATGAATTGAGAAGTACATTTAAGTACGAAAATAAGCCCTGTGCACCCGCACCCAATATCCGAAAGCCACAGCCCTGACTAGAAACTCACAATGCGACTCCAGCTTTCCTAACTCCCTCCATCCTCATGCTAATTTCCGTACCCTCTACTCCAGGACAGACCTTTCTGATGTTTCCAGCCTTTGAACTGTTGTCCGTATCATGCACTCCATCTAAAATGCTTACTCCTGCCATCTTTCCTCATCAAACTTCCTGCCCGTCCTGTAAAGCTATGCCCAGAGGCCAGCACCTGCACAGGCCAAGATGGGCAGTCTTTCTCTTCCTCCCACCCTTACTGCTGGCACCACCCTGGATTCATCTGACCCCCATCTGTCTTACTCTGTTTGAACCTCAGCTGAATTAAGGACACAACACAGTCCTCTTAACTAACTCCTCCTCACTTCGCCACATCCCCCAGCAAAAGCCCCAGCAGAGGCACCCAGAGGGGTTTGAACAACCGCAGGTGATGTCGCCCCACCTTCCCAGGTCACTGCTCAACTCCGTGCAGCTCAGAGCACAGACAGCGGAGCTGACAGGAGCTAGGAAAGGTGCATTTTAAGTCTCAGCATCAAGCCATTTCATCCGGAAATGCAGCAAGTGTGGAAAACAAGGACTCTTTTGTTCAAGTTAATACTTTCCTTGAAACACAGAGAACTTAATATCAGCTGAGAGGGAGAAAAGGGAAGAACGGAGGGACAGGCAGACCTAAGATGTGTTTAGGAAGGTCGCAAAATATATTAGGCTCACATCCTCCTTAAATCCATTATCAAAACAAATATCTCTTATTTTAAAAGATTATTTTGAAGAATGAAAAAGTAATATTTCTACTGTCAACTTATCGATGCTACAGCATCGCTTAAAATGTTACATTTCTGGGAACTGACCCCAAAAGGTAGTCTTCCTTAAAATCTACAAAAAAATCTAGATTGGAAAAAAAAAAAACCAAGTAACATTTTATTTTGTCCCATTATATTCAATAGTAAAAGACAGTACTAATTAGGATTTTTTGTTTTCTTTCTTCATACCAAGACATTGTACCTTTCAGAAACACATCATCACTGAAACCAAATGACTTCATTCTTAAGAAGACTGGGTTGTTTTTTAATAATTCATTGTCTTTAGGACTTCAATCTGCTCAGTAACGATCTGACCAATTAAAAAAGCATGCCTAAAACATAAAAGGGACATATGAAAAGTTTCTCACAGTATAAACAGGAGGAGGTCTGAATCAGCTATTTCATTTTAGACACAGGGACAACTGACCAGCAGAATGAGAGCTTATATAGGATGTTACTGTCCTAAATAAACTGAGTTATATCAAATATACATAAAACATGCCTTTGTAGTACTTGCAATTTGGGGTTTGTTTGTATCTTTGTATTGATGTTCTGTTGTACTATAGTTCTGCAAAATGTGAGGAAAAGTGAAGGGCATTTAGGATCTTTTTATTTATTGATGTCCAGTTGATTTACAATATTATATTAGTTTCAGGTGTACAGCACTGTGATTCAGTATTTTTCTAGATTATACTCCATTAAAAGTTATTATAAGATAATGGGTATAATTCCTTGTGGTATATAATAGAGCTTGTATGTTGCTTATTTCCTAAATAGTGGCTTGTATCTCTTAATTTCATATCCTCGATTTACCCCTTTTCCATTCCTTCTTCCATTTGGTAACCACTAGTTTGTATTCTATATCTGTGAATCTGCCTCTGTTTTACATATAAATTTATTTTTTTAGATTCCACATATAAGAGATATCATACAGAATATGTCTTTCTCAGACTTATTTCACTAAGCATAATATTCTCTAGGTCCATCTACATTGCTGAAAATGCAGAATTTCATTCTTTTTTAATGGCTGACCAATATTCCATTGTCTACATATACAACACGTCTTCTTTATCCACTCATCTGTTCATGGGCGACTGGTTTACTTCCTTTCATATCCGGATTATTATAAATAGTGCTACTATGAACACTGGGGTGCATATATCTTTTCAAGTTAGTGTTTTCACTTTTTCCAGATATATATCCAGGAGTGAATTGCTGGATCATATGGTAGCTCACTTTGTTGACAAAGGTCTGTAGAGTCAAAGCTATGGTTTTTCCAGTAGTCATGTACGGATGTCAGAGTTGGACCATAAAGAAGGCTGAGCACCAAAGGACTGGTGCTTTTGAACTGAGGTGCTGGAAGAAGACTCTTGAGAGTCCCTTGGATTGCAAGGAGATCAAACCAGTAAATGCTACAGGTAATCAACCCTGAATATTCATTAGAAGGATTGATGCTGAATCTGAAGCTCCAATACTTTGGCCACCTGATACAAAGAGCCAACTCACTGAGAAAGACCCTGATGCTGGGAAGGACTGATGGTCGGAGAAGGGGGTGACAGAGGATGAGCTGATTGGAGAGCATCACCAACTCAAAGAACATGAGTCTGAGCAAACTGCAGGAGATGGTGAAGGACAGGGAGGCCTGGCACGCTGCAGTTGATGGGGTCACAGTCAGACACGACACAGTGTAAACAAAAAGGGCAATTCTATTTTTACTTTTTTGAGAAGCCTCCATCCTGTTTTCTACGGTGGTTGTATCAACGACAATGTACAAGGGTTCCCTCTTCTCCACATCCTCGCCTGCATTTGCTATTTGTAGATTTCTTTTTGGTGATGGCCATTCTGACAGGTGTGAGGAGATAGCTAGTTTTTTCCATTCGTATTTCTCTAACAAAGCTGAACACCTTTTCATATGCCTGTTGGTCATTCATGTATCTTCTTTGGAAACATGTCTATTCAGATCTTCTTTCCATTTTTTCATTGCTGTTGAAAGTGTTAGTCACTCAGTCGTGTCCAACTTTGCAACACTATGGATTGTAGCCTATCAGGCTACTACGTACAAAGAATTCTCCAGGCCAGAAAACTGGAGTGGGTTGTCATTCCCTTCTCCAGGGGGTCTTCTCAACTCATGGATTGAACCTGGGTCTCCTGCATTGCAGGCAGATTCTTTAACATCTGAGCCTTTTTTTTTTTTTTTTTTGGAAATTAAGTAGTCTGAGGTGTTTATATATTTTGGAAATTAATCCTTTGTTGATCAGAACATTTGCAAATATCTTCTCCCATTTTGTACATAGGTTCTCTTTCATTTTGTTAATGATTTACTTTCCTGTGCAAAAGCTTTTAAGTTTAATTAGGTCCTATCTATTTTTGCTTTTATTACTTCTGCCTTAGGAGACAGATGCAAAACATAATTGCTATGATTTATGTCAAATAAGTGTTCTGCCTACGTTCTCTTTTGTAAGTTTTATGGTTTTAGGTCTTTAATCCACTTTGAGTTAATTTTTGTTTATGGTGTTAGAAAATGTTCTAATTTCATTCTGTTCCATGTGGCTGTCCAGTATTCCCAGCACTACTTATTGAAGAGACTGTTTTTTCTTCATTGTATACCCTTGCCTCCTCTGTCGACTGGCCTAGGCATGTGATTTACTTCTGGGCTCTCTATTCTATTCCACTGATCTGTGTGTCTGGCTTTGCGCCAACATGACACTGGCGTTTTGACTACTGTAGCTTTGTAACACGGTCTGAAATCTAGGAGCAAGATACCTCCAGCTTTGTCCTTATTTTTCAGGATTTCTTTGGACATTCAGAGTCTTTTGCGGTTCCATGTGAATTTTAGGCTTACTTACTCTAGTTCTGTGGAAAATGCCATGGGTATTCTAATAGGGACTGCATTAAATCTATAGATTGCTCTGAGTAATATGGCCATTTTAACAACAGATATATAATTGAAGCATAGTTAACTTACAACGTTTTAGACACACAGGTAGGTGATTCAGTTATATATACACATATATTCTTTATCAGATTATTTTCCATTATAGGTTACTATTAAGATATTGACTATAATTCCCTGTGCTTTACAGTAAACCTCTGTTGCTAAGTGTGTATCTATTTTTTAAAATTAAAGTATAAATCTAGCATTCTATTCATACTAAGTCAAACGAGTAGAAACAAAATGTCATAATTTTTTTAGCAGGGCAAAAATTCATAAGTTTTTTAAAATAAATATTTTATATATGTGTGTGTGTATACATATATGTATATACAAAGGCATTTCTACTACACTTGATAAAGCCTTGGAAAAAAGCATCAAAAAAAAAAAATAAAAGAAGTGATGGAGTAATTCAGTTCAGTACAGTTGCTCTGTCATGTCTGACTCTGCGACCCCATGAATCACAGCACGCCAGGCCTCCCTGTCCATCACCAACTCCTGGAGTTCACTCAGACTCACGCCCATCGAGTCCGTGATGCCATCCAGCCATCTCATCCTCTGTCGTCCCCTTCTCCTCCTGCCCTCAATCCCTCCCAGCATCAGAGTCTTTTCCAATGAGTCAACTCTTTGCATGAGGTGGCCAAAGTACTGGAGTTTCAGCTTTAGCATGATTCCTTCCAAAGAAATCCCAGGGCTGATCTCCTTCAGAATGGACTAGTTGGATCTCCTTGCAGTCCAAGGGACTCTCAAATCTTCTCCAAATTGGAAAACATAAATTAAATGAAATACAAGCACTGCATATGAATAGAAAAAGTGAAACGAACTTCATAAAAGTAAAAGATCATCATATAGTCCAACTGTTTTTAAACATGGCTGCACGAGCATGGGATATCTTTCCATTTCTTTGTATCATCTTCAATTTCTTTCATCAATGTTTTACAGTTTTTGGAGTACAGTTCTTTCATCTCTCTGATTAAGTGTATTCTTAGGTATTTTATTCTTTTTGATGAAACTGTTAACAGAATTTTTAACTTTCTCTTTCTACATTTCATTATTAGTGTACAGAAAAGTGACAGATTTCTATATATTAATCTTTTCTCCTGCAACTTTGCTGAATTAATTTATTAGTTCTAATAGTTTTTGGGAAGAAGCTTTAGGGTAATCTATACACAGTATCATGTCATCTGCAAATAGTGACAGTTTTACTTCTTTCTTAAATGCCTTTTATTTTTCTTATCTGATTACTGTGATTAGGACATCTAATACTATGTTAAATAGAAGTGGCAAGTGGGGGCATGAGAAGAAAGGCTTTTAGCTTTTGACTGTATGATGTTAGCTGTGGGCTTCTCATAAATAACTTTTATGAGGTTGAGGTATGTTCTCTACCCACTTTGCTGAGACTTTTTTTGTTTTTTTTTTTTAAATCATGAATGGATGTTGCTGCTGTGCTGTGCTAGGGCACTTCAGTCATGTACAACTCTTTGCAACCCTATGGGCTGTAGCCCACCAGGCTACTCTGTCCATGGGATTCTTCTGGTAAGAATACTGGAACGGGTTGCCATGCCCTCCTCCAAGGGATCTTCCTGACCCAGGGACCGAACCTGCATCTCTGAAGTCTCCTGCTTTGGCAGGCAGGCTCTTTACCACTTGCATCACTTAAATTTTGTCAAATGCTTTTTCTGAGTCTGTTGATCATGGATTTTTATCCTTCCTTTTGTCAATGTGAAGTTTCACAGTAATTGATTTGCGAATGTCGAACTGTCCTGTGTTCTAGAAAAAAATCCAGCTTATTATGGTGTATGATCTTTTTTATATCATTGGATTTGGTTTGCTACTATTGTCTTGAGGATTTTTGCAACTATATTCATCAAAGGCATTGGCCTATAATTTTCTTTTTCTGTAATGTCTTTGTCTGGTTTTGGTATCAGGGTAATAATGATGGTCTTGTAGAATGAATTTGGGAGTGTTCAGTCCTCTTCAATTTTTTTGAACAGTTTGAGAAGGATAGGTATTATTTCTTCTTTATATATTTGGTAAAAAGGAACTTTATTAATTTTTACAGTCAATAATTACCTCAATAAAAGTGTCAATAAAAATAATTTTTTAAAATTCCAAATATAAAAATGTAAGTGACATTAAGAGCAATGATTACAGCTAGGATTGCACTTCCAAGTATATAAATAAGGAAGACATTTTCTTTATTTTACAATATAAGATCAGATAATACTTGAATACATTTGCTTGGAAATGCACTATCCAATATAGTATCCACTTGCCATAATTAAAACAAAATACAAAAATCCACTGCTCAATAGCACTTAATGAGCCAGTACTCAGTTGTCACATGTTGCCATAACAGCACAGAATGAAATGTCCATCCATCAAGACAGAAAGTTCTATCAGACAGCATTGTCACGTAATCATGTAAAATATTAAAAATAAAGTGATTTATGAATGAATGAATCAATGAATAAATGACTTAGCTAATGAACAAACAGACCTTTAAAAACATAAATTTCCACATTTCATGTGCTAAAGATTCATGACTGCCTAGTTATCTTTCAACATCTTTTATCCTTAATTATTATCTATTACCTCTGTTGAATATCTCAACTCAAACCAATTAACAAAAATATCTGTGCCAATTTGAAAAGAGCCCATTTAGTTTCTAATTCACAAAAATATGCAGATAGTATAACTTAATATTCCTATACATGTATTAAAAAGTTACAGTCTATATCCACCAGAATAGTTGAAATTAAAAAGTCAGATGACACAAAATGTTGGTGAGGATGTAAGGAGATTAAAAAAAAAAACTCTGATGCTGGAGGTAGTGTAAAATGTTATAACTATCTTAGGAAAATGTCTGGCAGTTACTTACAGGACTAAACACATACCTGCCCCCATTCCCCTACTAGTTATTTATCCAAGAAAATGAAAACTCGTCTACAGAAAGCCCTATACAGGACACTGACAGAAGCTTCTTTCGCAACAGACAGACTGGAAACAGCCCAGGTGTCTATTAACAGAAGAGGTAAGCTATTGGTACATTTGGACAATGGCGTTGCTTAGTTGTGTCTGACTCTGTGACCCCATGGACTGTAGCCCGCCAGGCTCCTCTGCCCATGGGATTTCCCAGGCAAGAACACTGGAGTGGGTTGCCATTTCCTCCTCCAGCGGATCCTCTTGATTCAGGGACTGAACTCATGTCTCCTGCATCGTCAGGTGGATTCTTTACCACTGAGTCACCAGTGAATCCCTTGGACAATGGTATACTATGTCGCCATAAAAAGCCATTTTTTTTACACAATATGAATAAATCTCAAAAACACTATGATGAGTGGACCAAGAACATACTATAGGACTCCACTGATACAAAGTTCTAGAACACACAAAGCTTATCTATGGTGAAACAAAATAAAGCAAAACAAAACGCAGAGCAGGGACTGCCTCTGGAAGAGAACAAGGGGAAAGAATGACTGAGGCGACGTACGCTGCCTGTTACTGTCAGAATTTCTAGGTGTTCTTTTTAACTGAAACAGAGAACTGGAATAAAAGAAGGATAAATTAATTGCTAATTGAGTTTCCTCTTTACTGGCAATCACACAGCTAGTTTAAAAATCAGCAATAGAGACTTGAGATACTGAGATATGACAAGATGATCAAAAGATTTGTGTAGATGTCTTAGAACAAATGTGTCTCTCCTCACCCACTGTCAACTTATCAGAGTTCAGCAAGGTACAGGCATTCCAATTTTTCTGCTGCAAAGAAATTACAAATGCTATTACAATATGTTACATCTCTCCATAAGGGCTTTCCTATTTAGAATTAATCCATAATGACTAAGCAATATGTATATAATATTGCCATTAATTTACCATTTCTTACAGGTCTTGGGTAGTCAGTGAAATGATAAAAGAAAAATTTTCTCATTCATAAAAGAGTGAAAAAAGTGCACAGTATTTTTGGCGTCCCTCCTGCTGCTGCTGCTAAGTTGCTTCAGTCGTGTCCGACTCTGTGCGACCCCAGAGACAGCAGCCCACCAGGCTCCCATTCCCGGGGATTCTCCAGGCAAGAACACTGGAGTGGGTTGCCATTTGGTGTCACTGGCATAATTTAAAATTCTGGTACATACACACTGAAAAGAGAAATAATGTTATTCATTTTCCATCTAATTAATTTGGATTCTTGCTTAACTTTTTCTCAAGTTTTGTTTTAGAACCAAATATCCCTGGAATCTAGACCACCACTCCCCTCAATTATAAGAACTTTCTGTAAGCACAGGGAGCTCTGCTCAGTATTCTGTAATAATCTAATTGGGAAAAGAATTTGAAAGAGAAAAGATGCATGTGTATGTATAACCGAATCACCTTGCTGTACTCCTGAAACTAACACAACATTAATCAATTATGCTCCAATATAAAATAAAAATGATAAAAAAAACTCCACAGTTTTCTTTTACAGCCAGTGAGTCGAGACAAAAGCCATAGTCAAAAGAGGCTGGCAGAGGCTGAAGAGCAGCTTTTCCCAGGGGATCTAGATAGAGTCCCACCTGTTGCCCCCTACTCGAAGGCCTGGGCACAATGGGACGGGTGGTCAGGGGTAAGGTTGCAGATCCATGCAGAGTCCACTTGATCCTTTTGTTGGGTTGGCCGTTCTTTCTTTGAACATGTTACAACTTCCAAGACTCCTCTGAAAATCTCCAAAATGAAGAAAAGGCTATTTGGAGGAACTTTAGGGCAATCTTGATCTATCATTGTCCACATAAGAGCTCCTTGCTAATGGAGCAAAACAGCACATTGTTTATACATGAGCATGTATGCCTCGGAGCTCGGAAAAAGCTGGTGCTTACAGGTGGTTAACTCAATTTAAGGATGTGAAATTAAAGACAAGTTACTACTACGAAAGCAGGTGAACATTCTTTTAAGATTATGATGAATATTTTATAAAAATTCATGGAAGTTATAGATGCAATATGTGGGCTGACTATTCTAGATGCTTTAACGCTCAGTGAGCCACAGCTCCCAGAGTTCTTAGAGAAGACAGATTTGCAGGAGCTGGAGGACCAGGGAAGGGGTTCTGAGGATCGACTCACAACAGGAACGGCAGCTGATGCTATTTTACAACGAAGTCCATGAGAGCCGTCTGGCCCACAGTGCACGCTCGATCCCTGCCTGCATCCGTCTGTGTAGCACTTTACAGTTTAAGGTGCATTTTCACAAACGGAGTTACTGTTCTGCTGCTGCTGCTAAGTCGCTTCAGTCTACTGTTCTGCTGCTGCTGCTAGGTCGCTTCAGTCGAGTCCGACTCTGCGACCCCACAGACAGCAGCCCACCTGGCTCTCCCATCCCTGGGATTCTCCAGGCAAGAACACTGGAGTGGGTTGCCATTTCCTTCTCCAATGCATGAAAGTGAAAGTGAAGTCCTGTCTGACTCCTAGCGACCCCATGAACTGCAGCCTACCAGGCTCCTCCATCCATGGGACCTTCCTGGCAAGAGTACTGGAGTGGGTTGCCATTGCCTTCTCCATCCTGTTGCCTATCACCAACTATTCTAGGCAGTATCACCTACATTTTCCCCCCAAAGGGGACATAAATTAAGTAAATGTCCAGAAGCAAGAGGTAGAATAGAGGCTCAGACATAGAGACTTTTTCTGGATTCTAATGCATTTGACTCAGAATGTTCTTCCTTCTGTTAATTTCTTAAGTCCCCCTTGCTCACATGTTGGGACTTAGGAGAGAAAACGATTCTTCTGATTTTTTTTTTTAAAGAAACGACTTTTTTAAAAAAAATTTTTTGTTTTGGCGATGTCTTGCAACTTGTAGGATCTTAGTTCCCCAACCAGGGATTGAACCCAGGGCCTTGACAATGAGAGGGCAGAGTCCTAATCACTGGACCACCAGGGAATTTCCTTTTTCTGGTTTATTTTTAAGATAGACACCTCGGGCACCTTAGCTTTTCTGCCTGCCAGAGTTGTAACTGGGGTGACAAGATGCCACAGTTATCAGGGAGCCTAGATCACAAGAAAATTTTGGGACTCATGGATGGGTCTCATCTAATCAGCTGAAATCCTGAATGCAACAAAAGACTGACTTCCCTTGAGTAAGAGGGAATTCTGCCAGCCTTTGGACTTAAAACTGCAACCTTAGCTCTGCCTGGGTTTCCAGTCTGATTTTGGATTTAATAGTCTATGTAACCATACCAGCTAATTCCTTAAAATCAACCAACCAATCAGTCCACACACACACACACACACACACACACACACACACACACACACCTGGATGTGTTTCTCTAGAGAACCCTGATGAATACACAAAGTTTTCCCCTCTGCTGAAATGTGAAAATACATGCAAACATAATAAATTCATACCTCATATATATCAGTATGTATCTTCTAAGATTAAGAGCATTCCCCTACATATAAATGACTCTATTATCACACCTAAGAGAACTGGCTTTAATTCAATAGTATCTAACATATAGTTAATATTACAATTCTTCCAGCTGTCCCCAAAATGTCTTTTGTACTTTGCTTTATTAAGGACCCAACCAAGGACTATTCACTGCATTTGGGAAAAGCCATCTTTTTTCAGGAAACAGACTTAGTAAGCAGGGTCCAAAATCTGGTCTACAAGCTGTTTTTTACGAGAATTCTACATAAGGTGATGCTGGGCATTCTTTATTGTGTCACATCAGGAAACATAAAACATATCAGGTTATTTCAGCTCTGATGATAAGCATTAACAATTTTAAACAACAACAAAAAAATCAATACCAAGTATACAGCCCTTCTGATGCAGATTTCTGTTACAATTATTTACCAAAATTAAGGTACTTGCATTTCATACAACCTACAGAAACAGCAGGCCATGATCCCATGATTAAGATATGGGTGTGAGCTAAGTCACTTTCATCATGTCTCACTCTGTGACCCCATGGACTGTATAGCCTGCCAGGCTCCGCTGTCCATGCGCTTCTCCAGGCAAGAGTCCTGGAGTGGCTTGCCATGCCCTCCTCCAGGGGCTGTTCCCCACCCAGGGACCAAACCTGCGTCTCTCAAATCTCCCGCATTGGCAGGCAGGTTCTCGTACCACTAGCACCACCTGGGAAGCCCCCAAGAAAGGTCAAGAATCTGAAAAAGAATGTGCGTGTCTGTGCATAAGGCATGACTGAATCACTTTGCTATCCACCTAAAATTAACACAACACTGTAAATCAACTGTGCCTCCCCCAAATCAAAAAGATCTTCAGACTTTAAAGTAAGAATTTGCAAATAAAGATAATTCGCCTCAAAGGCCTTGCTTATTCAAGTAATTGTTGGGGAAGAACCAGGAGCAAGGTTAGTCTGTCACCCCCCACTCACTCTAAGAAAACCAGATCCCCGTCACTTCCCTTCTTTAGTTTTCCGTACAATCCTTACTTTGTTTTTGTTTTTTTGTTGTCTGGAATTTTTTTTCAAAGCTTAAGAACAATTTTATATTCCAGATCTCTTGGGAAATAAAATTCCTAAGTGGAGCTTACTAAATTTTGTAGTGGAAACTAAAGCCCAACCATCTCTTCCTTAGGATGCCAATGGGTTTTCTGTTTGTTTTTCACTTTTTAAAAATAACAACATGACTGTTTCATACTCTGATGCAAGTAAAATGAATTTCTATATTCCACCTTCCTTTCTGCTCATACTTGAAAATCCAGAAGAAATTCGGGAAAAATACTAAGTGAAGTAGAAAATGAAATGACTGTTAAATGAAACACTCTGAGACATAAGCTTCTTGGTTTTAGTGAACTGAAGAGGGTCTGCTGGCCCAGGATATATTTTGTCATCCCTTTCTACACAGCACCTCTACACACATTTAAATATGAACTTGAAATACAAGTGCCTAGATGAATCAGTGGTGTCTGTCTCTCCCTCTTGTTGGCTGTTATACAGCAATGATGAGAACTGTACCTGGAGGCCTCTCTCCTTATTCATCCTTAACTTTTTACAGTAAGTCAATGAAATATTTGCACTTGCAATTCTTGAGGGAGTGTATTTATTTTAACACTGAAAGTCATCCATAAACATTTCCATAACTGGGGGAAGAGAGGGATTATATATACTTTCAAAACAGATATAAAATTTCCCAGTTAATAAAAAAGAAAAACTGAGAGAAAAGAGAACATATCTGATCTTTTCCAAAGGGATCAAAGTCAAGAAAATGTAAGTAGAATACTTTTCTTAGCATCATTACCTATACATTTACTGATTATGTTGAAACAAACTATGATCAATTTGTACAAAATTCTTAACAGCTGTCTTTTGAGACATCATAACTCTTGGTTATAAGTATTATGCATATTTTATAGCTCAGTTAAACTTCCTTAAAATCAGGGACTCTGTTGTATTCATTTGCGAATCCACCTCCTACTGTACCCTCTCTAACTTAGCTAAGAGAATTTTCAAATAAATAGATTTATCATTCCTACATCTGAGGACAAGACTATTATGAATATTCCCTCCAACATATCCTGAACTTTAAATACCAAATTACTATTAACCAGTCACACTTTTATTTTCTGCTTTGGGAAATCATTTAAGAGTTTATTTTTATACAATAATGATTATGAAATATGACTGAACACAGAGCAGTTTGAATCCCCTTGTGGGGACACAATATAAGTCATTTTCAATGTTCTCATTTTCTCAGTTCTGGCTTAGGAGTGTGACCTTGTTAGTTACTCAGTCATGTCCAACTCTTTGCGACTTCATGGACTTTAGTCCACCAGGCTCCTCTGTCCCTGGAATTCTCTAGGCAGGAATACTGGAGTGGGTAGCCATTCCCTTCTCCAGGGGGTCTTCCCGACCCTGGGACTAAACCCAGGTCTACTGCACTGCAGGCAGATTCTTTACCATCTGAGCCACCAGGGAAGTCCAATGTTTAAGCCCCCCAAATAAGGCAACACGTTAATAAAAGAAGTTTATCGTTTCCAATAAGTTCTGATGGTTTCAGAACACATACCATAGCTTTAGATGCATAATTTCACCCTATAAATATGCTGCAAAGCATTAAAAATAGATCACAGCACATACGCCTTATGGGGCAAATGAAATGATAAAAGCAATTCTGTAGTAGATAAACTCGTAAGAGATAATATTTGTTTACAACTATGTGTCCCTTTCAATAAAATGAGTGGATTAAATGTGATAGCTTTTCACATAGTTCTATTCCAAACACAGTAAAAGAGCAAAGATTTTCCTTTTAACAAATATTTTTGTGACAGATTAGGGTTTTTGAATTTAAATTTTTTATATTGCTCCCTCACTAATAAGAAACCAAGTTATATTTAAACACTAGGAGAATTTATTATTGTATTATATTAGGTAAAAAAAATAAGATAAAACTTGGCAAAGCCAAATGACAACTATGTTTGAAGGAATTGTCCTTAAGATAGTTTTTTCTGTTGAATTCTCTCTTGCAGCATTTTTGACAATTTCATATCTAACTTATGATTGCAGTTAAAATGTATTCTACTAGAATGCAAAAATTAAATAGCAAGTGAAGAAATTAATCAATTATTCTGTATTATATTTCTATCATACATTATAATTTTCAACATAATTGCCTGACGTTTTAACTTACAGATTAACAGGAGGATGGAAAAAGAGACTGGTAGGTAACAGTTGACAAATGAAGAGACTCAGAATGTGAAATCTGTGCATGACAAAGAACAACTACTAAAATACCTTTTACACGAAAATCTCATAAATGGATAAAGAAGATATGGTGCATAAATACAATGAACGATTACTCATCCATAAAAAAGAATGAAATAATGCCATTTGGAGCTACATAGATGGACTTATGCTGCTGCTAAGTCGCTTCGGTCATGTCCGACTCTGTGCGACCCCATAGACGGCAGCCCACCAGGCTCCCCCGTCCCTGGGATTCTCCAGGCAAGAACACTGGAGTGGGTTGCCATTTCCTTCTCCAATCCATGAAAGTGAAAAGTGAAAGTGAAGTCGCTCAGTCGTGTCCGACTCTTAGCGACCCCATGGACTGCAGCCCGCCAGGCTCCCCCATCCCTGGGATTCTCCAGGCAAGAGGACTGGAGTGGGGGGCCATTGTATAGATTATCATAATAAGGAAGTAGGTCAGAAAGAGAAAGACAAATGTTAATACCATAGAGATCACTTATATTTTGTTGTTTAGTTGCTGAGTTGTATACGACTCTTTGCGAACCCATGGACTGCAGCCCATCAAGTCCTCTATGGGATTTCCCAGGCAAGAATACTGGAGTGGGTTGCCATTTCCTTCTCCAGGGGATCTTCTTGCCCCAGGGATCAAACCCACGTCTCCTGCATTGGCAGGCAGAGTCATTACTGCTAAGCTACCACGTGGGTCATCACTTTTACATGGAATCTAAAATATGGCACAAATGAACCTATCTCTGAATGAGAAGCAGACTGACATAAAGAACAAGGACAGGGGGTGGGGGAGGCTGGATCAGGAGTTTGGGACTAGCAATTGCAAACTACTGTATACAGAATGGATAAACAGCAAGGTCTTGTATAGCACAGGGAACTATATTCAATATCCTGTGGCAAATCGTAATGGAAAAGAACATGAAAATGAATGTGCGTGTATATATATACGCACACACATATATATGTATATGCATAACTGAATTACTTTGTTGTACACCAAAAGCTAATACAACAGTGAATCTACTATACTTCAATTAAAAAAAAAAAAAGATGCAGTGTTTAAAAGATACAGTGTCTAATGGGTACATTGCAGGTTTAAAAGATGAAAAGAGTTCTGAAGATGGATTATGGTGACAGAAGCATATTGCGAACGTGTTTAATACCACTGAACTGTACATGCAAAAATGGCAAAGATGATAAACTTTATGTTTGTGTACTTAACCACAATAAAGAAATTTGGGAGAAAGGGTGTAGTGTTTTTATAAGCAGGAACAGACTTCAGAAATCTTCAAACAACCTTGGAAGACCATGGGAATTGTTCCAGTTCACATGTAGCGATGTGGTATGTGAATTTAAATAATTTGACTCCCTACTGATCTCTTATCACAATGATTATGAAACTCACAGAACGTGTCAGGTGAACACCTAGATGACACCCTCTACCATCACGGGCATTTAATCAATACAAGTTTAATGAGCCAGAAATGAGCAAACAGAAATATTAGGTTGGGCAACAAGTTCATTTGGGTTTTTTTCCATACATCCTTGGAAAAACCAAACTAACATTTTGGCCAACCAGATATAAAGATTTTGCATGGTGGGGTGGCAGGTGGGGTGGAGGAGAAAATTAGAAAAGGGATCACAGGGCTTATAAAAATACTGCCTTTGCCTCTAAGAACTATAAATAAATGTGATATGATTCACCCACATTAATAACTGCAATGGTTCTTTTAACAAAAATTGTTTTGAGCTACCTCCTAAAATACCAGCATAGACTTATGCCAGAATTATATTATTTCATTCCCATACACATTTTAATCTCTTCTATTGCATAAATCCTCAGTTCCTCTTACTATGTCATTTCATCATACTTGCCTAGCAAAACCCTAACCCTGCTGTAATCCAAGTCTCCACCCACCAATTCCACCCCTGCATCCACGCTGCTGAACACGGCTAGATAAAACTCCAAGAAGATGGATCTCATTTTAATCTCAAGATTGACACATGCATGTGAACCTTCAGTGCAGCCCCCAATCTCCTCGGATGCCCAGAGCAGTTTCCTGTTCTAGTTGCTCTTACATAGACATTAATTCACCCTTTTCCTTCAACTGAGAAGACAGAGGCATTTGGAAGAGACCTCTTGCAGGTGTCTGCCAGGGCATCTGCCCACCTGCATTCATGGACTCCACATCCCCTCATGTTTCCATAGAGGCCCCAGGGATGCTTCTAATGAATGCCGAGTGTCAGTGTGCCCTGGGGTCCCAGCTCCCCACACCCTCAGGCCTGCTCAGAAATGGATCTGAGCCTCAGTTTGCACCCATAGGTTCACTGCCATTAGCACACAAGGATGCAATCATTTTTCTTTTTAAAGAAACACACTCCGACTCCATTTCCCCAGCCAGCTACCACCAATGTCTCTGCTTGCCTTCTCAGCAAAACTAAGGAGAAAAACCCGATGCTCTGGGTCTCCAAGTTCTCTCCTCCCGGACTCTTGTGGCCTCTCTGAACACGATCAGTCATGCTCTCACCATGGTCACCAATGACCCTCACATTCCAGGTCTACTGGAGGATTCTCAGTTCCTACCTTATCCGACCTATAACCTGCAGCATATTTGATCACTCTCTTCCTGAAACGTGCACTTTACCTGTCTTTTTCCCCCTTATTATTATTTATTTAGGTGGCTGCACCAGGTCCTAGTTGCAGCACACGGCATCTTTGATCTTCGATGCAGCACGTGGGATCTAGTTCCGTGAGCAGGAATCAAACCTGGGCCCTCTCCATTGGGAACGTGGAGTCTGAGCCACTGATCACCAGGGAAGTCCTTTATTTGCCTTCTGATGCCAATCTATGTAGCTTGGGCTACTTCATCAGCTCCCCATCTCCCCACTCTGTTAGATTACTCCTGACCTTTTCTCTATTCCCTTAGTAACCTCACCCACCTCTACTCTCAGACTTCTATCTTCAAAGCCAATCTCTCTGCAGATCCTGAAATCCAACTGCTCACTCAATGTACCTACTTAAATGCCTGATAGCTACTTCAAACATATCAAAAAAAAACCAAACAAAAAACACTTTTCCCCTCCAAATCTGCAGCAGCCTTCCCCACCTCAATTAACTGTATGTATCTCTATTCTTCCAGGTGCTGAAGGACAAGCCTCGGAGTCGTGGTCTTCTCTCTCACACCCCACTGTCAGCAAATCCAATCAACTGTACCATCAGAAGAGACTTGGAATCTGGTCACTTCTTACCACCTCCATCGATACCACCACGTCCAGACGATCATCCAAGCGATTACTGCAATAGGGTCCTAACAGGTTTTCACACCTCTATCCTCGTCCCCAGAATCAGGAGCAGCCACAGTCAACCTGTGACACCATCACTCATTTGCTCAGAAGTTCCCAATATTTTCCTACCCTGCCCAATGACCTGTCCAAGTCCTACTAATGGCCAACAAGAGCCTACATATCAGCCCATCACTTAGTCTGCAACAGCCACGCTGGTCTCCATAACGAATGTGTTGTGTGCCAAGTCACTCCTGCCCAGAGCTTTTGGACTCACTCTGCCTGGAATGTCCTTCCCTAAAGGTTACGTGGCTGTCTCCTTCACCTCCTTCGGGAAGTTGCTGCAACGGCCATTTCTCGATAAAGTCACTAGTGACCACACTTCCTAAAGCAGCACATGGCCACATGTGCACACACACGTGTTCAGCAATCACTACTTTGAACATACCATGTTTTCATTTTTTATTTGGCTTGTCCCTTCGCAGTACATTGAGACGGCTTTCCCTGCGTCATGAAACCAAATTGTAAAGTTTCAGGAATTCTGCCAATTGGTTGTTACCAGATAGCTATTATTAAAAACTACTGTCTATCAACTTAGAAATAATTCACTGCATTTTAAAAAAGCAATTCTCCAGGCAAGAATACTGGAGTGGGTTGCCATGTCCTTCTCCAGGGCATCTTCCCAACCCAGGTATCGAACCTGGGTCTCCTTCACTGCAGGCAGATTCTTTACCACTGAGCCACCAGGGAAGCACGAAAAAGTAATAAGTACTCAGAACTCATTGCTTCCTAAGCAGTAGATTCTACCTCCTAAATATTTCTGGAATCAAAAAATTTCTTTCCATCATGAGTTCTAGCTATCATATTTTCCCCATACTATATAAGAGCTTTCTACACACACACACACACACACACACACACACGTACATATTCACACACAAGAGCTTCCTACACATACACACACATCTCTCACCCATAAGATATTTATTACAATGTAAATTGTATGGCCTGTAAGTCTTTAAAATACATTGCTAGATTCAACAATCTGGACCACCCTTTGTGGCTTTAGCCACCACAATCTTTCCCGTGTCCTGATGCAAACAGCTCCTCCCAACTTAACACCACCTTTGTGTACTTAACTCATACATGTTCTTCAGGAGCAGAATTCCTATATGTCCTTGGAGGCTCCAATTAGGAGGCTCCAATTCTTCTAATGCACATTTTTGTAGTAGTCTAAGCTTTATAACTCTGATAAACCAAATGATGTTGATGAGTATTTATTTACTGTATAATTTTCTTTCTAAACTCTTAAGTAATAAGCACAGAAATCTTATCTGTCCTGTTCAAATCTATATTCCCAGAAACTAGCCCACAGTGTGGAACATCACAAGTTCTCAGTAATCGAGTTTCAATCACAAAAATGTAACATTTTTCTGTTACCAAAAATAAAAAACAGCTTTCAAGTTTTATGAGCTTCCCTGGTGGCTCAGACAATAAAGAATCCACCTGCAATGCAGGAGATCCGGGTTCAGTTCCTGGGTTGGGAAGACGCGCTGGAGAAGGAAATAGCTACTCACTCCTGTATTCTTGCCTGTAGAATTCCACGGAGAGAAGCCTGGTGGGCTACAGTCCGTGGGGTCACACAGAGTTGGACACGCCTAAGCAACTAACACATACTTTCACTTTCAAGTTATATATTGCTATTTATAAATAAAACTTCTATATAAACTTAGAATCAGCTAAGTATGGCATAGTTTACAAAGCAAGAATCTTAAAGCTATTAACTTTCCACAAACTATATAATAAGCCACAAAGATAAAAGTGCTATCTTTTCAATGCTTAGTCTACTAAAATGGCAAGCTTTTACTTAAGCACCTCTTACACATAAACATAGAAAAGAAAAAAAAAAACAACTCATTGCTTCCTAATTATTTTACACTGTTTTCCTCTGTGTTCTTTGGGTGGAGATATTACATAACCACGTGCTACTCAGCCCCTTTTCTCAACCTGAAATTCAGTAACATCACACTCACTGCTTGAAACCAGCTACGGTGGGAGTATTTACCCCACAGAAACCAGCAAACACTAGAAATCAGGCCTTTCTTCACCCCCAGAGAGCCAGCTGTTAAACACGCACCATGATGAGCTCTGCACTAATTGCCGGACTCTGCTACACAGTACAGTGCTCGGAACACAGCAGGCATTAAAATACTGAAGGGACACTAGAACGAGCTTCCCTGAAAGTCATTTGCAAAAGTATAAGAAGAAGAAATAAACTGCAAAACTACAATGCATTCTCTTTGACAAGTTATATACAGTTTTATATGTACTCTAGTAAATAACATCCCATTAATACAAATAAATGTCTCATAAAACGATGATTCAACTTAGCTGCAGTTAGCATTTTTCCAAACAAATAATCAGACTTTTAAAAGAAATACATTCTTGCCTCAGAGTTTTGTTTAGTTTGCATATCAGCAAATTTATAAAGACACTTTCCTACAAAAAAAGCATCTTTTAGTTAAAAATATATAATAATTAAATATTACAGATTTTTTAAATGTTGGAATGATTCACCTTTGAGCTACTGACAGCTATAAGCATAGACAATAAGTGCATCGTCAACCCAAAACAAATAAAATTAACACATTTCAAAGGCAAAAAATAGTAAATGGTCCTCTAAATTACCTATTTAAATGACCTGGGACTTTCTTTTACTACCAACTGCGAGGAATAAGCCATACCAAATTAAGATAAAATATGATGGATATGTTACCAAGAAAAGGGAAAATTTCAGTCTTTAGAAAGTCCTTGGGCTATAGTCCAGTGACATTTATCTTGTGATTAGTAAGCAGATTTATTATGATCTATTAAGAAAAAAAAACCTATAAAACACGGTCACTTTTAACATACCCATACTTAGTCCCAAAGAAGTCCATTTCACTCAGTGAAAGCTTTGATATATGAAAGTATTTTTAAACCATCCAACATGTTACATTTGCAAGAAAACTGACCTAGTGGACAACAACTAAACACTTGGGTATGGCTCCTATTAGACTTTGCACTGATTAAAAAATCATTCAATGTACATTTTGCACTAAAAAGAACCAGCAAAACACTTATATAAATCCAGCTAAAAGCTAAACTCCTTTGAAATCTGAGGACAGACCTGGGGTTTATTCTTGGTTTTAGAAATGAAAGAACAATGAACTTAAATGGTATGGCCAAGACTACACCGTAAGGTACAAAAATGGGACACAGTTTCAGCCCTGAATTCTTCGCTGTTTCTACTATGCTATGCTGAGTTTTCAACTGTTTTTCTTATTCCAGTTTTTAAACTTTATTTGCTTTGACCATCCTTGCTGCAGCCTGGCATTCCCCTTCTTCTGTTTACTCTGTTTTGCAAAATGGTAAACACACCCCCAGGCAAAGCAATTTTCTTGCTAAGCTCAATGGTAAAAACTCAGATCCTGAAATTCTATGGCTGGCTCTTTTGGCTAGCACATTCTTTTAGGTTGTATGGAAACGGCTAATATACCCTGCATCTTCCATCTTTCCTAGGAGGAAAGCAGGTGACGGAAGGGTCTCACGTACAGAAGCTGCAAATATTCTGAGTTCTACTTGAAAGATGTAGTACTTTGTTATAAGAGCAAATGCCTGGCATCGCAGTTCCAAATCTGACTTAGGAAGCAGACTCTACTGAGAGCAACAGAGCAGATTCAGTTAAAAGGAAGAACTGAAGGAACACGTGGGGAGAAGATCTTTCAAAGAAATCTCACATAGTTTGAGGCAGAAAGAAAGAGCAAGGCTATGGAGGGAGATGAAGCATCCATCTTGCTACATGTCACCAGGAATCAACACAGTTTCAGACGTAAGTGCACAATTTTCAGCATGATATTAAACTTGGCCATTTTGTAGTTCCATAAAAAATATTATGATCCTTTCAGGCTTAAAATATGAGACCATTTTACATTTAAGAGTTTTCTTCAGTAACAGTCACGGAAAAGATGTTATGGGCTCATTACATACATGGTTTTGGGTTTCCCTGGAGGCTCAGTGATAAAGACTCTGTCTCCCAATGCAGGAGACATGGGTTCAACCCCTGAGGCAGGGAGATCCCCTGGAGAAGAAAATAGTAACCCATTCCAGTATTCTTGCCTGGGAAACCCCATGACTAAAACAACAATGAACATTGTTCTACATGTTTTCCCACAAATGGCCTGTGAAACTATATTTTACATCTATGTTTAAAATGTATACATTAATGACACTTGAGTGCCTAAAGCCTTCATTCTGTACAGTATTTTACAGAAGTATACTACTATAAAATGACATGTCCATATATTTTAAACATGATCTTGGGGTTATTAATAATCACTTGCAAACAGTTCTGTAATTTCCTAGAAAGGGTAACTGATTTTAGAGATAGTGTCCACATTGGTTCTAAAGCAAAAACTTCGTTTCTGAATTCCTAATAATCCAGGAGGTTCTAAAAGAAAAATTAAAATTCAAGCCATCTATTGCCACTCATTTGTAAAAACAATTGCAAATTCTGTACCTATTTCTTTTTTTTTTTGGCCACACCAAATGGCATGTAGGATCTCAGTTCCCTAATCAGGGATGGAACCTGTCTCCCTGCAGTGGAAGCTCAGAGTTAACTACTGGGGGAAGTCCCTCTATGCCTATTTCTGGCATCCAAATAAATCACAATATTCTCACAACTAAGGAAACAAACATCCAAGAATGACACAGAATCTTCGGTGCACACGGTAAATCCCTTGAGTGCTTTATACAGTGAAAAGGATGCAAAATCTCTATTACGGAAAATTCTAACACTGAAAACAAGCATTCTCCAAATATCCCAACAATAAATGACAATGATGTACTTTTTAATGTGGAAAACTTGATTATCTATAACTCAGGCAAGTCAAAGTTTTAAATAGCCAATGTTTTGACAGGATCAAAGTTGCTGCGAGAATGTATTTTTACAAAATGGCTTTGGCAGTATGTCATAGGACCGGAATAGTTAGGGCCGGCGCTGGATCCCCTCCTACATCCTGGCTCACTCTTCACTCAATCTGATCAGCCAGTTACTTGCAAAGCCGGACAGGGTCCCTTCGGGGTTGGCTGCACCCAGCTCCCGGCCACTGTGATGTCTGCTCCACGGGAAGCCAGGGCCACTCTGAGGAGCTGACACAGCGCCAAAGCCCGCCTGTCGTGCAAAGTGACCTGCGGTACCATTCCCAAGCTACCGTGTTTGGGTGTTGGTATTCTCAACTACCCAACCCCTAGCTACAATCTGAGATAAAAATAAACTCTTCTGGAAAACTCTGAACCCCTTACTCTATAACTAGTAAGTCATGTTTCTTCCCAACGATGCTTTGAGGTTGTAAGATCCTGCAACAGCTCCTGAATATTTATTCTTGGTGCAGCCTCTTACAGGGATGTTTTGCTCTCATGGAACTCTGAAAAGTAATGCTGATGGTAATGTAAGTTGTACTACATTTATAAAACCAATTTTATGACACAGACCTTCAAAAATTCTCCCTCTTTGATCTGGCAAGACCCCTTTTGGGAATTTATCTTCAAGTGTCAGAATTCAGGAAAGACTGAAGTGCAAATGTGCAGTTTCCGCAAGTTATATGAGGAAAAAAACCAAAGGTGAAATTAAATGGTCAGAAAGTGAAAACTTAAGTACAGGATGCCTGTGTGCTACACACTCAGTGGCTAAGTCACGTCTGCCTCTGCGACCCTCTGGACTGTGGCCCACCAGGCTCCTCTGTCCAGGGGACTCTCCAGGCGCGAATACTGGAGTGGGTTGCCATTTCCTCCTCCAGGGGATCTTCCCAACCAGGGATTAAACCAGCGTTTCCAGGACTGGCAGGCAGATTCTAAAGGCTATATTAGTTTTTTCTTCAAGCACTAAAAATATTTTAAAATTGAAAATGCTTATGATGTGGCAATGGAAAAAAAGCAAAAAAATGACTAAATATAAAACTCAATCACAATTATATTCAATATATGTAAGTTAATACACACAAAACACATATACACAGGGAGAAGAGACTGGAAGGAATTTTTAAAATAATTTTAGTGGTTGTTTCTGGTGTGGCTGAATAATATTGGCTTGTTTATCTTTAGTTATCTATCTATCTATATAGTACGAGTTACTATATATAAAAATTTTCTAAAACTATATTGAATTGAAAAATTTAAAATTATATTGAATTTCTGTGCATTTACACGACTGGGCGACTGAACTGAACTGAACTGATTACCTCTTTAAGAGGGGAAATTACCTTCTGGGAACTACAATCCATGTAAATGTAGCTTTTAAAAAATATTTATTTATTTGGTTGCGGCAGATCTTAGTTGGGTCATGCGGAATCTTTCCTTGCAGTACAGGATTCTCTAGTTGGACCTCAGGCTCAGCAGTTCGCATGGGCATAGCTGCTGCCCAGCATGTGGAATCTCAGCTCTCCTATTAGGAACTCCTGTAAATGTGGCTTGAATTTGCTGTGCACAAATTTCTAAAGGCACTGACTTATTACAAGTGCCAATTCATATGGAATATGAGAGAAAAATATCTTACACATTTTTACAAAAAGGATAGAGTGGAGAAACTGGCATAATTTAACATAAATGTGTTCATTAGAATTTTTAAGAAATAAAAATCAATAGGTATTTGTGAAATTCTCTTTTTGTTTTAAGAAGGATAAATTTATAATTATGCTTAGAATTATATAGGTTTTTAACTTACTGATGTGACTCCAATTTGATATATCTACATTTTACATTATATTAGAAAAATGTTCATTTTGAGTCCTGACCCACAACGTAAAAGTCAAATGTTCTCTATTAGCATTTTTAAAAGAAAAATCATAGTCTTATGAACACTTAGGAATTTATTGACCTAAGATACTAGAAATTCAGTTCATATATTAGAAGGATTTTTATGAAAGATCTTTTTCTTAGTGGAAAAAAGAATACTTCAAAATTTTCCAGTTATAAAAATTGAGACAGTATCACCTTATCAGTTTTCTTTGTAACTGTGGTAGCCCAACTAAATATAACTAAACAAGGTTGCTTTGTACCTATTTTGAGTAACCCATAAAAAGTTTAGAAGCTAAATAAAAGAAAATACAATGAGTGTGGTTATAATAAATTGCAGAGAAAGCACAGGGGGGTTTAAGGATGATAAACGTATTAATACAAACAAGCAAAAAAAAAAAAATTAAGAAACCAGAAAATGATCTTAAAGAGAATGGTAGTTTTAATTTTTCCTTGAAATATACATCATAAATCATTTTGGCATTGTTTTAAATATATGAACAAATGAAAAAGTGTTAAGGTAAAAAAATGAAAAATAATGGACCTATAGGAAAAGTCAAAAAAAGTAAAATTATGTCTCATTTTTTATAAGAATACAATCCTGAGATTGTTCTAAACATGATATAATTTTAAAATGCCTGCATTTGTTTTCATTTCACAAATTACTCATTTCAAACCTCTATACGGTTCTACCAAAGATAAACATAAATCCCACTGCAGAATGACAACTAGCTGGTGAGACCAGCATCGTAACAGCCACATTAATCTTCCTATATGCTCTATTATTAACCGGAGAAGACAGCATACCTCTAAGAAGGACTAGCTCTCTTTAATTGAATAAAGAAACATTCTACGTGCCTTAACAATATGGAAGCCTCTCTTTTTCAAAACTGTTCACAAGTTGGTAAATTAAAGACATAAATAAATACATGGCAAACATCTGTGACAAAAGCCAAATGTTATTTCAAAACTTACATGGGCGTGAGAGAAAAAGTCAGAACCATATTACAGGATCAATGATTACAATGACTTGATGAGCAGAGCATAAGATCATGAGTATAAAAATAAGATTCAGATTACTAAATCATTTGTATAACCAAACATTCACCAAGACAATTCTCTAAAACAAGGATCACGTGGTCTGCTGCTGTGATTAAGCCAGGAGAATGGGGGTGAGTGTACATTCATGGGGAGGGGGCACACCAGGAGTACACTTCTTCACACCCAAGTCTCTCAGCTCTGCTACCAAAGAGCCTGGTAACCCTGAGCAGGCCATCCTGCATCGTGGAATCGTCATCTGTAAATGTCTTTCCATGACTACATATGATGAGCCACCAAATTACAGGAGGTGGGAGAAAAGAAAATTGACCAACGTTGCACAGCAGTCTTCCTCTATATGTGTGTTTTAACTCCTCTTTTTTCTCTCTCCACTATATTGTCCCCGCGGTTTGCCTTCTCTGTAAGAGCAGAGATGTTACACCACATCACTGTGCTACAGATCACTGAGAAAGACATGACTGGACTTACAGTTATTATCAGGAAGTTATGACATGTAAAGTACAGTAATTCTGCAAGAAATATGGGTATTCTCTCTCACAGGGGTAGAGGGGGCCGTTTCACACACGATTGTCATCTACCAAGTGTGCTATAGCACAAAAAGGGTAAGATCAAAACAGATTTATTCATTAGGGAGAGAGAGCACAGAATTTCCCTATTGCTGTTAAGTAAGCAAGGGGGTAGTGAATGGTTTTCCCCAAGGACTATGTCATCAAAACACTTCCCCCTGCCTATGTAATAATCAGAGTGAGCAACTTTAATATATTCAAAACGAGATTCTTACAGTATAAGATCCTTACAATATAAGATCTAATATCTTATTTTGTCTGTTAAGTAGGAAATATACATGCATGTGCTACTTTGGCTGCACTGATTCAGATTCTGTAAGCTTTATTTTCCTTTTGCTTCCTGATTATGTAATAATCAGAGTGAGCGACTGATCTCCTTTAACATATTCAAAACAAGATCCTTACAATATAAGATCTTTACAATACAAGATCTAAGATCTTAGTTTGTCTGTTAAGTAGGAAATATACATGCATGTGGTACTTTAGCTGCATCAATTCAGATTCTGTAAGCTTTTCCTTTTGTTCCATGAATCATAGCACTATTAACAAGTCTATGGATGAATTAGTGTGATCCTCCAAAATACACTTAATCTCTAATTTACAATTAAGGTTAGACATAAACTCCAAATAGCAAGATCACTGAATTCAGATTGTGATAATAACTATATACGTTTCATTTCTAAAAATATGTATTTTTCAAAGCATCTTTATAAGTTTTAGACAAAGCCTCAAGCTTGCCAGTGTTAGGATTGCAAACTGAACAAGTTCTTTAAGGAAAAGAACTAAAGAGAAGGCTGCTGCTGCTAAGTCACTTCAGTCGTGTCCGACTCTGTGAGACCCCATAGACGGCAGCCCACCAGGCTCCCCCATCCCTGGGATTCTCCAGGCAAGAACACTGGAGTGGGTTGCCATTTCCTTCTCCAATGCATCAAAGTGAAAAGTGAAAGTGAAGTCGTTCAGTCATGTCCGACTCTTTGCGACCCCATGGACCACAGCCTACCAGGCTCCTCCGTCCATGGGATTTTCCAGGCAAGAGTACTGGAGTGGGGTGCCATCGCCTTCTCCGAAAGAGAAGGCCACACACAGCTAAAGTTGGTCTAGGTAATAGTGTTTTATTATCCATTATTTTCATTGTCTTAGCATGGAAACTGTCAGTCTTTGAGACTTGAGCTTCTCAGGTTTTTTATTTTAGGGCTTGAAAGATTTTGACCCCAACTGTTTGTATAACACACAGATTTAAACAATACATTTAGAACAAGGACTGATAACCTTTGGGACAGTGAGGCTTCACCACAACTAACAATATTTACTTTTCACGAAAGGAAATTGTGCCACACCGCTGAGAAAGCGTGTAATGCTTACAACTAAATGTAAATATTTGAATTTTTCTTCTAAATGAATATCTGCTTTGTAAATTAATACAAAGGCAAAAATGACCAGAAGACATAAAAGCTCAGTAATACTAATACTACCAAGAATACATTATATTTATAAAACACAACTTAAACAGATCTTAAATCCTATTAAATACTTCTTTACAGATACACCATGTAAGCTAAGTCCATAGTTGAGTAAGAATTATTTTGTCTGATAATTCCAGTTCTAGATTTTCTATGTAAGGAGAGGCTACATAATGGGAAGAAATGAAATTTAAACTGGAAAAAGATGTCAGTAGGGTTAGGACAATGATCTTTAAGAATTAGGGGTCGCTCAGTAAGAATATAAATTAAAAAAATCAAATTTCCTCAATTCTAAGTCACTATCAATGGTAAGATGTAACACTGATTTATCTGGAAAGAAACCTATGCAACATGTTTCTACTGATTGAAAGAAACACCTCAATTTCTGAAAGTTCAAAACTGGATGGGAGAAAAAGAATACTTTAAAAATTAAGGATATGAAGCTAACAGTTGAAAATATGTGAATCTTCAAATTCAAGCTCAATCATGTACAGTCCCAACCTAAAAACAAACAACCAAACACGCTAATCATGGACATCCCCACGTTCTCTTCAAGCTCACCCCAGGGGCACCCCCTTAGGGCAGCAGTCCCCAACTTCTTGGCACCAGGGACTGGTTTTGTGGAAGACAATATTTCCGTGGAGCTGGAGTGGGATGGTTTCGGGATGATTCAAGCACATTACATTTATTGTACACTTCATTTCTATTATTATTACATCAGCTCCACCTCAGATCCCAGAGGTTGGGGACCCCTGTCTTAGAGTATCATGGGATCCATCCTGGGGGCTATTACTGTGGCAAAAACATGTCTGCAGCACGGAGCACCTCCAAACATACAATCATCATGGGTTTTGGAAGGCCTGTTCTTCTCCACAGTCAGTAATTAGCTGACAGGTCACCCCACTGGAGCTCCCAAGACCGTGCCTATGACACCCTCCTAATGACTTTACCGAAGTGAGTGGAAAGAGTCAAGGGATAGGAGTGAATATGCTTGGTCAATGGGACAAGGTGGGCAGGCTCTGTTACAGAAGTCAAATAAGACTTATTTTTGCTAGGGGTTTGGCAACTTAGTATCACTTCTTGGTAATTTCTCTTGATAGTGAGGATTTGGTAATGGGATGAAACTCTATGGTTTCATCTCCATGGCACCTGCTGGACTTCACCTTGTTCTCTCCATTCTTTAGCGTTGGCCTCTCACATATACACCCTTACCTGCTTGCAGCTATACAGCTTAGCAAGACAGACACTTGGAAGCCCAACCATTAACGGCAAAGTATTTTCACATCCCTTTCCCCTACAGCCTCTTCCTTCTTGTAGAGGGCTTTCAGTCTCTGCAGTTGCTCTTTCTTGCCTCAATCCTATGCCCCAGCTTGTCCTTTTATAGAGGCAACATCAAGAAACTGTGAAAGGATTAGTCGCTCATCTGTGTCCAACTCTTTGCAACCCCTTGGACTGTAGCCCGCCAGGCTCCTCTGTCCATGGGATTCTCCATTCGAGAATACTGGAGTGGGTTGCCATTCCTTTCTCCAGGGGATCTTCCTGACCCACGGATCAAACTCAGGTCTCTTGCATTGCAGACAGATTTGTTCCTGTCTGAGCCATCAGGGAAACCCAAGGCAGAATCGGGATCCATCAACTCTGGGTATTTATTTTAAAACTGGCTTCCTGCTAAGGCTCCAGCACTGGTAGCCAGAGCTGCACTGGCTGTAGAAAGGACTGGAGGGATGAGGAGAGAGGTGGCAGTGGCAGGAGGGAGGAACTGCTCTAGTTTCCTTTCGTTTGCCTGTGGCAACCCAAGCCTGCACAGGGCGGTGGCATGAAGGGGTTGTAGATGGAAGGTCCTGATTCCCGCTGTAAAAAAAGGGAGGCGCAATTGAAGGCACAAGAGTCAGTGTGTGTGTGTGGGTGGGGAGGTGTACCCACAGCAAAGAGCCGCGTCCCTGTGGCCCGCCCCCCACCTGCCCCCTCTGCAGTTTCCTCTGGGTAAGGTGGACACACATCCACAGGGAGAAAAGGTACAAAGCCAAAACCGGGCCTGGAAGCCAGGTCCAAGCATCTTCCTTGGTCATGTTCTGCCACAGAAACAAACGATGGCTAATTTTGCACGACTTAAAGGGAGTGAGAGTAGACCTCCACCTACTGAAAGAGAGAGAATAAAAGAAAAAGCCTTCACCCCGGTAAGAGCAAAGAAGCTATTGGTTCTCAGTTTTCAGGTGTTACCTGCCCAGTCAATCCAGATTCTTAAGTTTGTATCCTTTAGTCTGAATCGTAAAGGGAGTGTTCTCACTGCAGAACTACATTCAATTCTTAATCAACAAAGGGAAGACCCCAACGACAAGTTCACTGCCACCCAGAGCCAGGCTCTGTGCTGGCTCCAAGAGTTTATCCAAGGCCCTGTGATTGATAAATGGGGGAGCGTAAATTCTAACCCTGGGTTTTCGGATTCCAGATGAATTCTCAGAATCTATGAGAGGCACACATTCTCAACAAATCTCTGACCACGCTCCTCCCAGATTTCTTGATGATACAATTTGTTTTCCCATTCTTCCCTTTTATACGCTATACTCGTAGAAATTGTAGACCTTTAAATTCACGAAAGACTACACATGTCAGAATGATCAGATGAAGCTGTAAAGTACAAACACCTTCTGGATCTGGTGGCCCATCAAGCAAATGCGGTCCCTGGACTGAGGGATGATGCTCCAGGGTATATGGACCTGTGGTTACTGGAGAGGCGCCAGGCCCTTCCTCTCAGCATCCATGGGCACAGGTCTACAGAACCCTCCCACTGTAAGGACTCTTGGCTGTTGTACACTTACTCCTTTCTCTTTTCTCACATTGCTCTCTTTTCTACTCTGCCTCCCCTACTGACTGTAATATGATTCACGCTTAGAAAACTCTGTACTATAGAAAATCAATATTCATCTATCTACACACAGGTGTTTGGGCTTCCCTTGTGGCTCAGCTGGTAAAGAATCCGTCTGCAATGCGGGAGACCTGGGTTTGATCCCTGGGTGGGGAAGATCCCCTGGAGAAGGGGAAGGCTACTCACTTCAGTACTCTGGCTGGGAGAATTCCATGGACTACAGTCCATGGGGTCGCAAAGAGTTGGGCATGCCTGAGGGACTTTCACTTTCACACAGCTGTGTATGTTCCATATCAACTATTTTTCAATATACTTAAGTCCGAATTCCTAATTTTATTTGAATTATCTAAAATGGGACATCTTCATTTTCCAAGTTCTTCAAAGAACAACTAGGATTTCTTTCATTAACACCGCTTACAGATTCTATACTTTTTGGTTCTTTCTTCTAAAATTTCAAGTTCCTTTTCCCCACAATACCAATTTGACATCACAAGAGATTATCTCCGTGAGATGGTACTTCTTTTAAGAAAAAAGAAGGGAGAAAGACAACTCGGCGTTTCCTGAACATCTACCTTGCACCAGGTGGGACCACAAGTAGATTTACATACAACAGCCTCAAGCAACTCCGGGAGAAGCTACAAAAGTTTGTAGGATGTTCTACATTTTACATGCGAGGTAACTGAAGTAGAGAGAGCTCAAGGAACTTGGCCAAGGTGGTGCATACTGGGATTGAATTCTGACCAATTCTAAACTCAACAATTCATTCAGATAAAACTATTGAGTTCTTCTTCTATGAAATTGGAAAAAAGTTTTATTTAACTGTTAGCAGCACTTGTTCTTTGGAAGGAATGATGCTGAAGCTGAAACTCCAGTACTTTGGCCACCTCATGCAAAGAGCTGACTCACTGGAAAAGACCCTGATGCTGGGAAGGATTGGGGGCAGGAGGAGAAGGGGACGACAGAAGATGAGATGGCCGGATGGCATCACCAACTCGATGGATGTGAGTTTGAGTGAACTCCGGGAGTTAGTGATGGACAGGGAGGCCTGGCGTGCTGCGATTCATGGGGTCGCAAAGAATCGGACATGACTGAGTGTCTGAATTGAACTGAACTGACCTGTACACTTGAAACCTAAGTCACAGATTTTCACTCTGGGATCACCTGTTACCTTTATATACCTGGCCACTGAGCATCTTTTTTTTTAATGTTTAAAATTTATTTATTTGGCACCATTGGGTCTTAGCTGCCCCCACAGCATGTGGGATCTTAGTTCCCCAACCAGGGATCGAACCTGTATCCCCTGCTCTGGAAGGCAGATTCTTAACCACAGGACTGCTAGAGAAGTCCCTCTTACCTATTTTTGACTATCCAGGAAGACTATGCTTCAACAATGTAAACATTTCTACAATACTGGTTTGAGGGTGAGTTTAGGAAATGAGTGACTGAATTGGAAATTCAGCTGAGAGTTTCTAAGGTTAACCTCTCAGAAGAATGGAAAAAAACGATCATAGTATGCCTCTGAGCACCTACACGTGCTTTTCAGCTTCATAAAGCTTAGCCAATATTAAGTAATTAACCCCACAATATGCATAAGGTCGAATTCACTCTCAACAGGCATTTATAAACTAGACAAGTTGTGGTTTCAAAATTTATGAGGTCTTCAGCTCAAAAACATTATGAAATATAGCCTTAGATTCACAACCGGCCCATCTAAGTCCCGATAAAATAACAAGCTTCACTGACTTATAACCCAGTGTTTCACAAAGATTCCATTCCCTCCCCTCTGATTACACAGCATCCCAGAAAATAACTCATGTGTCACAAGCAGAGGTGATCCAACTTAGACTGCAAAGTATACCTTTTTATTGTGCTTAATCTTTTTGTACCTTACTAACAGTATTTTTCTTTCTCTGATTCTGGCAATTAAAGATTGAAAATAAGCCACACACTTTTTTTTTTTCTTTTTAAACTCCAACTGTTAGGTACATACATCCCTTTGTGAGACATACCTGGATACTCCTATTCTCCTATTGGACTCTATTTTCAGAAGTTCACTCGTAGTATATGAATGAGATATACATATTCTCCAAAATTGGTCAATAGAAGTAAATCTAATCCTAGCCTTTGACCCTTATAAGATTTCTTGAAAAGGTGCAAAGGGGAAAAAAAAAGTTCATTCTGCTAGTAGCAAAACTTTTACCTAGAAGTGTTTGGAATTTTCTTCCTACAGGAAAAAGGATGGGTTAAAAGACAACAGCAAATGATTGACAAAAAAGATTGTCCCAAACATGGAAAGAAATCATTTGAATAAGGGTTTAAAGTCCCCTCAGTCAACAACAAACATTGACAAGAGGGGGCAGCATAGAGATGGTAGCCTGTTTCCACTGGGAATGTTACATTTAAGATCCAAAGGAATTCTCTCATTCAACAAATACACACATGACAATTAGAAAACATTTACCTATCAGAGGCAAGTCCAGGATGGAAGTTACATAAACGACATATCTACAAGCTTTCTAAGCAACATTTTAAACCTAAGCTTTCTCCCACACTTCAGCAAAAGTCCTATGAATCCAATGAAAAACTGCCTTTATCATAAACACAGAGATACACTGATTTTAGAACAAAAGAAGGCAAAAGGTTTTCTAGTAAAAGAGGAATAGTGACTTGCAAAGAGACATAATAATAGCTCTATATTAGATATACTACCATCTGTGTATTAGATTCAGTAACACCTATATTTTAAATATAGTAACACCTATATTTTAGATAATATGTTTATAAACTAAATGTGTATCATCTGTGTATTTTGATATCCCACACCCAAGTGAACAAAGGGTGTGAGAAAATGAAGCATGACACCTTACAGAGGGCATCTGACCTTGTCACATATAAAATACCATCTTTTATTACTAAGTAATAGGTTCAACTGTCAACTCTTCCCTTGGGGCTCATCCATTCTTCCTCATAGCTCCATTTCATGAGGTAGGAGAGCTGGGGTAAGAATTTCTGCTTCACACATTAGTTGTTTAAAAAAAAAAAACCTGAAAGCTCGATGATTTATAAAAGTGTCAGAGAAAATTTAAGAGAACTGTTCTGTGAACTTGGGGTTAGAAAGAACTTTGCAAATCTGTCACTAAAACCAGGAATCATGAAGGTTGACAGCTATTATATTTTTAAAAAAATACACTTTAAAAATATCGACAACTTACGAACTTGAAAATAGTAAAAATGCAACATATTGTGATAATTAAATTCCAAACTCTTTCATATCAGATTGAACAAGAAACACAAAGGTTAAAAAAATTATAAAAAGAAATGTGATAATGTCTGTGAACAGACTAAGAAACACTGAATTATATACCTTAAATAGGCAAATCGTATGATATGGAGATTAGATCTCAAAACTCTGCAGAGAGAGAAAAAGGAAGGAGGGGAGGAGAGGGGAGGGAGGAAGGCAGAAATGGAAGGAAGGGGAAAGACGCTTAATAAAGCTATGTAAATAGATAATCACAGCAAGGAAAAAACCACAAATAAAAATAAACACTTCTTCTTTTGCCCAAGATTACAATATTTATAATGCCTACTGCGACTGGTAAAGTAAATTAATTCAATCTCTTAGAAGGCCACTTTTTAAAATGCTTTACTATTTAAATAATTATAACTTTTAAGGTAGGATTCCACTGGAAAAGTCTTTTTCTTACAAAAAATGAATATACTCACCTATATGAATATACACACACCTCCCCGTTTATCAAGCTTGGAAGACTATACACAAATACTTGTTAGCAGTAGCTATCACTGAAAGATTTGTTTGCTTTGCTGAATTTTGTCACAACGTCCTATATTAAAATGACCAGCAGACTGGGGTACAGCAGTATACACTGCATATATGGCTTACATTAACACAGGGAAGATCATTCAAACAGCAGTGACAATAGACAGCAATAGATATTATAAAAAATAATACAATAAATAAAATTTAAAAATACATGATTTTATAATATTTAAAAAAATGGTCCGCAGACTGTTCTCAGTACACTAATGTCTGGCATTTGACCTCAGTAAAAACATCACACCTCTGTAGTAAGTTGCTACCTGACCTCAAAGCCTTGCTTCTCACATGGGGCTGCCAGTGTCTCAAAGTGGAACATTGAGACAGTCATGGGATATGGTGGTATGCCTTCATGGAACACTGATTTTATTCAGTTTCAGAGGAAGTTTTAAATCTTTTCCAAATTAAGGGTTTGTTTTGTATGTGGGTTCCCCCCCCACCCCCCCGCCCCCGCAGAGCTTCCTTCTTGGTATTTTGTGTTGTCTTATTTACTGGACATGAGAATACAACTAAAATTTATAGAAATTTATTTTTTCGTATTACTTTTGTATACTGCTTACAAGAAAATAAATCCCAGGGTTTAACCAAATTCTATGCTGTAAACAGCTACAAAGGTTGGTGTTTTGCACCACCGGTGGATATCCTGTATCTGGTCTCCCATCTTAGTAAAATAACTCTGAGTTTAGTTTGGGCACACTATTGCTTCCCAAAGGACTGGACTTTCCAGTCTCCTCTGCAGCCGATGTGACCATGTGACTCAGTTGTGGCCAATGAGATACTAGCTGAGCTGCTCACGGAGCTCCTTAAACTCTCCCTAGAGGTAGAAGGACGCGTTGGGAGGACCACAAGTCTTCCATAACCAAGTACAACCAACATGATCTCTCCAGACGGCCACGCCCAAGATTCTTTTACATGAAAGCAACCTTATTTATACTGCTATTTTTGTGTGCGTACTTAAACCTAACCCCTGCTGATATAAAATCTGGACAAGCAAGGCAGTATTCATATAAGAGTTGTTTCAAAGTGAAACCGGTATTTTTGCTACAAGAACAGACTGTCCCGGGTGCCTGCCCAATGACCCACTCCTAGGAATGGGCCAAAAGAGTCTAAAAGCTGGAAGTAATGATTTCACAACTGATTTGAAGACACCCGGGCAGCTGTCTTTGAAACTAGCTTTGAAAAACTGCCTACAAAGCAGCAATTGACTTCTACTTTTGATTGTCTGCTTTAAAAATCAAAAGAATTCTAAATTTGGTTTTACCTGGCACTCTGGCTTGATAATTAGAAAACAGAAATTGTGACGTGGAAATGAAGAATACACAAAACAATAAGATGTATTTGCAAAACCTGGAAGTCATGAAATGCCATGATTGGTCTGAGCACAGTGGTCATACAAGCCTTCAGGAAAATGATGAAGAATACTAGAGACATTTATGGCTAAAATGAGAGTTGTTGTTGTTTTTTTAGGGAAAGCCCAAAGCACATAAAAATGTGCTTAAGGCATCCTTCAAGGATAGTAACAGAATACACATAAAGGGAAGATAGTATAAAAAAAAGAAACTTTAGAAACTTCATCGTTGATGTGACCATAATTTGTCCTACATGACAAAAACAGGTACGACCAATTTAAAAGGAGAAAAAAATGACCTATGGTTATCAAACAGATGATTGTAAAACATTCTTGAACAGGTGTATTAGTTTGCCAGGGCTGTTGTAACAGGAACCATGAACTGGACTGCCTTAAACAAGACAAATTTACCGTTTCACAGTTCTGGAGGATATAAAAATAAGAGCAAGCTTTCATCAGGGTTGATTTCTTCTGAGGGCCACGGAAGGGAATCAGTCCCAGCTTCTGGCCTGATCTCAACTAATTAGTGACAATCTCAAGTGTTCCTGGCCCCTTTTGTATCACTCTGATTTCTGCCTCCATCCTCACATGGCATTTTCCTGTGAGAGTCTATGTCTCAATTACCCCAGTGTATAAGGATGCTAGTCACATTGGATTGGAGGGTCCACCCTACTCCACCTTAACTAATTACATCTGTGGTGACTATTTCCATGTAAAGTCACATTGTGATGTGCTGCGGGGTTAAGGCTTCAACATGTGGGTTTTAGCAGGACACCATCAGACCTGTAACACTGGTAAGATGCTATGGTCATTCTCATTCATTCCCAGAACAGCTGGATGAAAGTGAGTGGATGAGAATTACTCGAATACTCATCATTTTAGAAAAACCTGAAGAAAGACTTTGAACGCCTGCCCTACTCATTACAGAGCTGTAACCCTCAGACTGTTCTACTCAGTTTTCAAACCCAGCACTGGAAAACCTTTAGGCTCTGCAGTATCTTAAAAGGTCATTATTTTTTTTTTCATTACCAGAAATGCTCCTTCTGAGGATTTAACCCCAAAGAAATCACAAATAGCAAAGTAAGTGTATGCACAAAAAGTTCCCTGCAGTGTTACTTACCGCAATGGAAACATAACGGATGACAACTGTCTAAGACGATTAGGGGAATGGTTAGCAAAGTATAGCATGGTCTAGGTAACACCCTGCAACTGTGACTGGCTAACACCCGAGCGCGTCTTCTGTCCCTCCTTTGCCTCAGAGCCAGAGGCAGTGGTTGCTGGCAGAAAATGGGATTTCCTTACATCTTCTGGGATCCTGCACTCCTCAGTGGGATTAGACTCTGTGCTCCCGGGGGGGGTAATGGAATAGAGGCGCATGACTCTGAGAGCAGTGAGGTCAGGAGAGAGACCTCTGAAAGCCAGAGCAGGCCTCTGGGAGAGGGCACTCCGCTAGGAGAAATGGTCGTTTGGTGGGTCTACTCGGGCATAACTCCAAGATCCAGAGGGCGCAGACCCGGCGGGATTTCCATGCCCAGCGAAGATGCAGATCCGTCAGCTGCTGAAGGGGCATGGTGGCTCGGATGCCAGGCCTTTGAGTGGGGAGGACGTAAGGACCCCTAGTTGGGGGACCTCCACAGGACTATGAGAGACTTCACACACCAACACCACAGGGTCTCTGCCAGGACCTGGGAGGAGAAAGCAGCAGGCGACAAGCTGATGTCCCTCTCTCCAACCTGTCAGAGCGGAGTCTACACCATTTAAAAGAAATTATGTCCAAGGGTCTTCCATACCCTAGACTCAGAGGAAGAATCCTCTATGTTACGTAACCATTTAAACGGCACAAATGTACATTTCATTATGGGATCTTCCTAGTGGCTCAGATGGCAAAGAATGTGCCTGCGATGCAAGAGACCCGGGTTCCATCCCAGGGTCGAGAAGATCCCCTGGAGAAGGGAATAGCCACCCACTCCAGTATTCTTGCCTGGAGAATCCCATGACAGAGGAGCCCGGCCGGCTACAGTCCATGGGGTCACAAAGAGCCGGACATGACTGAGCGACTAACCCAACTACTACTACAGTAATTATGCCAAGGAAGTGTTGTAAAACATCATGGGAAACAAAGGCAGAATAAAAAAAACAGGTGAAAGTCTGATGACGTACACACAGGAAAAATGTCTGTGAGGAAATACATCAAAATGCCAATAGCTGCTGTTTCCTCTTTTTCAGTGGCCTGGGAAGAGGGAATATTCTTTTTTTTTTTCCCCCTATAATACGGTTATATTACATTTAAAACGGAAAAACCATTCAAGATAAACACACACGATTAGGATACTCTTTCCTTTCAGACTTAAATTTTTGGTTCACCTGGCATTCTGTTGATTATTTTTATGATCTCCAAAGTTCACAGTATCGCTTGTTGATGTAGAAATTATAGTTTAGTGGTTAGTTTTCTGGTTTGGTTAAGTGATTGTTTAAGCAGTACACTGTAAAGTAGAAACATTAAGAAGAAAGGTCTTTTAATTAAGGTTTTATATAAACTTATGTGAATTTTCAAATATATTTAAGAATTAGGATTTGCCACTGATAACAAGTCTAAATATAATTTATCCATTTTCATAAAGAATTTAATTTGATCGGAAAAGCTTTGGTTTCAGAACTGGTATATGTTTATGTTTGCTACCTTTGGTTAAAACAATGCAAAGGAAAATCAATGTTAAAAATGCTCTTTCAGACAAGACATATACGGCACATTTCCAACATCAAGTTAACATTTCAGGCCGAAAATAATCAGTATTTTCATGAATACACTTATGATGCAAGGATTGCAATGGCACCCCACTCCAGTACTCTCGCCTGGAAAATTCTATGGATGGAGGAGCCTGGAAGGCTGCAGTCCATGGGGTCGCTGAAGGTTGGACACAACTGAGCGACTTCACTTTCACTTTTCACTTTGATGCATTGGAGAAGGAAATGGCAACCCACTCCAGTGTTCTTGCCTGGATAATCCCAGGGACGGGGGAGCCTGGTGGGCTGCCGTCTATGGGGTCGCACAGAGTCAGACACGACTGAAGTCACTTAGCAGTAGTAGCAGCAAGGACTGCAGCACACAAAGTGGGAATTCACCTTCTGTTTGTTTGTTTTTGGTGGGAGAGGAGCCAAAGGAAGGATGTCTCTCTTGTCAGTTTTGAAAAACATCATGGTGGTTCAATGCTCACAAAGACAGAAAACCTAGATGTGTATCTTGGATTTCTAATCAGCTTTGTGACCAGCTACACATTTTCTGAACTTTCCCTTATCTCATTTGTCCCCCATCTTTAGGGTTGGGATAATAGAAGAACTGACTTCACTGAGATACTATGAGGATTAAAGACAATATCTAAATCAAATTAAATACAGTATCTTTGTACGTAATGTACATGGGCACAAAGTGAGCATCAATATGACTCCACTGTTACTGCTGCTTTTAGGAAGAGGACTTGCTCTCAAAAAGGAAAGCTTCTCTTCATTATGGGGAACAGCAGAACTACTATGAAGCTCACAGAAGTCACTTTCCCTTAGAAATTTAGGTTGTTTCTTATAGTATTAGTAACTACTTTAGAAGGAAACACACTAAGGTATAAACTCCTTTTTATCGTACCTCAATATTGTCCAATTAATTAAGGAAGAAACCTTAAATGACAAATTAAGCAGATTCTGTACTCTAAAGTTAAGGCATCTGGTCTACCAAAAATCTTTTAAGTTCAAACAATGCATTTACAGACTAAAAATCAAAAAGAAGATATCTAAGAGTGAAATGTAATATGATTTTTAGAACAGTGCTGTTTTAAAAAGATCATTTCAGTGTTTTTATTTTTAAATAGTGATATGATGGAATTGTCTATAAAGTTTCCTTTGCTCATGGTACAAAAACGTTTTTTCATGATTTATCTAGGATCGGTTTATTCATGTCAAAATCAGGGGTCAAAACTCAAATGGCTATAGGAGTTCGGTAAAATAAAGGAAAAAGGTGTCAGACTGGGGCAGGGCAAGCCTGTTGCTGAATGACAGCAAACCAACCCCTGATCTTAGCAAGAAGGAGCAACTGGGAACAATAGCAGCAATATCGGGAAACGCGGTGGCCTCGTGACATGGGTCCCCTCAGGAGCAGGCAGGTGCGCTGGACAAGGCAGAGTTCAACACCCGTAGCATCAGACAGTCTGGTCTCTGCTGTTCCCCCACCCCTGCTGGGAAGAACCAGAAATAACTCAATTTTTAAAAGTTAGGAACTCATTTAATTTCTATAACGCAGAGGCAAAACAAAACACATTGCAGGGCCAGATTTGGCGAGTGTGCCAGTTTTGTGACATCTTCCCTGAGTGTTCCCAACCACCGTAAACATTTTCAGTACATCCTTTTTGGAGTGCTTGAAATAGAAAAATACATAACATTTTTAATATTTAAAAGTTGCACTATATGTGTACACATGTCTTTTAATATAAACACTTTAAGTCTGGAAAAAAGTACCTGAAAACGAGAATAAAATATCATGTATTTATGATCTATATACCCCCAAACATTGCCTCTTTGCAACACAGTCAAAAGCCAACCAACAAACCAAAGGGCTTCTGAACAGAAAACGCGGGCAGTGGACTTACACAGGTATCTCGGATGCCCCCTGCTAATTTTTCTTACTCTGGTTTTACACGTTTTGTAATCAACCTGGGAGGAATGGGCCTGCTGAAGGCAGTCCCACTGATTAACAACAGACTTGATGCTAAAGACTCCAAAACGACAGGAAGAGCCTCAGAGAGTGACAGCCATCAGCAGTCAGCGACTGGGATCCTTGGTGAAGGTCACACTGCCCAACAGGACCCACAAAGCTCAAAGTTCTGTAAGGCATTTTACCAAAGGGCCTGACGGCTCTTCTACAAGCATAATAGTTCAAACCAGTGCTGCAAATAATACACTGCTTGTGCATACACACGCGTGCACACACACACACGGCCCTGGGGTCTTAGGACACAGGTGCGTGATGCTTAGCATTACATGCCAAGAAATATCTGCTTAACTCCACAAACATTTATAAGAAATCTTTCATGTGCAAGGCCCTGGGCCATTATATAAATACTGGATAAGAATTATTTCAAAAGCTGATGCTTCATTACAGGTTAGACTACATCTCTGAAGGACCTCACAATTCCAAAACCGGCCTGTGCTTTTCTCCTAAGAAGTTAAACACTCAAACTTTCCAGAAAATCAGATTTGAACCTGTAAGAGTTTCTAATGGTAGCAATAAGGGGGTTGGTTTTGTTTTCAATCGGACTCATGACTACAGATACCAGGTTAAATTAAAAAAAATAATGACTCTCACGTTTAAGGATTTTAGCTATCACCGACCGGATCAAAAACCAAGCCTGCTCCCATCAGGCCGTCACTCCAACTTTGCCCTGTAACTATGATCAGACCTCTTCTGTGGCTAGGCCAGATCCTAATGCTGCGTCTGTCACTGCTGAGGGCACATTCTGATAGCAGGAGGCGGGACTAGGCTTTCCCTCTTAGCTAACAGCGTCAGGGGAAGCAGCAGCAATTAACCTCCAGCCTAGAGCGCCCAAAGAACTGTAGCCAACAGGCAGGCCCGGCGTTGTCTTCCTCAACTCACAGTGAGTTAGCATCTAAGAACTGATGCCGTCCATTTTGCTGTTATTAGGCTACAGTTATTTCTCTGAGATATGCAATTTCTAAGCATGGGAAAAACAAGAGATACCGAAAATGTTGAATAAATAAAACATTTCTGTGTGTGCTCAGCTGCTTAAGTCGTGTCTCTGACTTTGTGTGATCCTAAGGACTGTAGCCTGGCAGGCTCCTCTGTCCATGGGATTTCCCAGGCAAGGATACTGGAGTGGGTTGCCATTTCTTTCTCCAGGGGATCTTCCTGACTCAGGAATGGAACCTGTGTCTCTTATGACTCCTGCATTGCAGCTGCTGCTGCTGCTGCTAAGTCGCTTCAGTCGTGTCCGACTCTGTGCGACCCCATAGACAGAAGCTCACCAGGCTCCTCTGTCTGTGGGATTCTCCAGGCAAGAATATTGAGTGGGTTGCCATTTCCTCCTCCAGTGCATGAAAGTGAAAAGTGAAAGTGAAGTCGCTTAGTCATGTCAGACTCTTTGCGACCCCATGGACTGCAGCCCACCAGGCTCCTCCGTCCATGGGATTTTCCAGGCAAGAGTACTGGAGCGGGGTGCCATTGCCTTCTCCAAAGCAATGAGGGGAATTTCCTTTTTCTTTTTAAAGTATACTTGATTTACAATAATGTATTACTTTCAGGTGTAGAGCAAAATGGTTCAGTTCTATATATATATGGCTTCCCTGGTAGCTCAGATGGTAAAGCGTCTGCCTACAATGCAGGAGACCTGGGTTCGATCCCTGGGTTTGATCCCTGGGTCGGGAAGATCCCCTGGAGAAAGAAATGGCAACCCACTCCAGTATTTATGCCTGGAAAATCCCACGGACCAAGGAGCCTGCTGGGCTACAGTCCATTGGGTCGCAAAGAGTCAGACACGACCAAGCGACTTCACTTCACTTCTATATATATATCTATATATATATTTTCAGATTATTTTCCATTCTGGGTTATCACTACAAGATATAGTTCCCTATGCTATGCAGTAAATCCTTCTTGCTTATTTATATTATGTATAGTAGTTTGGCTCTGTCAATCCATCGCTCCTCATTTATCCCTAACCCGCCCACCCTTTTCCCTATGGAACCATAAATTTGGTTTCTATGTTTATGAATCTCTTTTTGTTTAGCTTATATTATTCATTTGTGTTATTTTTTAGATTCCACATACAAGTGGTAAAAATACAATATCTGTCTTTCTCTGATTTACTTCACTTAAAATGAACGTCGCTCAGTTGTGTTCAACTCTTTGTGACCCCAATAACTATAAAATCTATAGAATTTTCCAGGCAAGAATACTGGAGTGGGTGGCCATTCCCTTCTCCAGGAGATCTTCCCAGCCCAGGGACTGAACCCAGGTCTGCCACATTGCAGGTGATTCTTTACCAGCTGAGCCAATAGGGAAGCCCTTACTTCACTTAATAGGCAATTATTCTCTAGGTCCATTGATGTTGCTGTAAATGGCATCATTTTGTTCTTATTAATGGTTGAGCAATATTCCATTATATTGGCTTGGCCAAAAAGTTAGTCTGTGTTTTTCCATAAGATGCTATGAGAAAATCCAAATGAACTTTCATATGTAAACCACATCTTCTAAAACCAATCATCTATCGATGGACCCTTGAGTTGATTCCCTGTCTTGGCTATTGTAAATAGTGTTGCTATGAAGACTGGGGTGCATGTATCTTTTCAAATTAGAGTTTTCACGTTTCCCAAATACATGCCTAGAAGTGGGATTGCTGGATCATATGGCAGCTCTATTTTTAGCTTTGTAAGAAACCTTCTCTATAGTGGCTGCACCAATTCACATCCCCACCAACAGTGGAGGAAGGTCCATTTTAAGAGAAGAAGTTTCAATAAAATAGGATACATTAGCTGAGAAAGTGCATAAAGAGAAAGGCTTATAAGGAAAGCTATCATCCTATCTCTCTAACATCATGGCTACCTAAAAGCACCAACTATCAAGAGACTGAACAATTAAACACACATTAGAATCTTCTTTATTCGGCACTCCAAACATGTGCTGCGATGGGTATCAAGTGGCACAAAGTAAAACAGCTCTGAGAATGCACCTGTACTTCATACCTGATGAGGCTCTGGTTGCTGATCCGTAATAAGCCCCTTATAAGCTAAGCTGTGCTTTCACGATAATCCTTCCCCACATATCCGAACCTGCTGCAGGATTTTTTTAAACTGCTATTAGCAGTGACTAGAACTTCTTATCCCCTGCTATACCTTTACTATTAACACGTACAATTATCATGCTGTACCATTAAAGAACTGCCAAAAACCTTATTTCTAAATCTCACTGTTTAACAAAGAAATCACAGTACAATTTTCACGGAAATCCTGTTTCAGTCATTTTGTCTGTATTTTTACTGTAAATTACTTTGGCTATAAGGTTAATTGACATCTTTCAAAGGCTCTGAGAAAACTTCAAAGAACTTGGAATGAATCCATTACTAATGCCACTACTTAAGATATAAAGTAGTCTTTCTGGAGTTTACTAAAGACAAGGGTTGATTTTTAGTCCATTCCTGGAACATAAAATAGAACTCAATTTGGAGATTCATGTGGTGGTAGGGGTTTAGTCGCTGTTGTGTCCGACTCTTTGCAACCCCAAGGACTGTAGCCCATCAGGCTCCTCTGTCCATGAGATTTTCCAGGCAAGAAAACTGACATGGGTCGCCATTTGCTACTCCAGGGAATCTTCCCCACCTAAGGATTGGACTCGGGTCTCTAGATTCTTCACTAACCGAGCCACCATATTCTGAAACAAAAAATGGAACCCAATTTGGAGATTTATATGATAGTTTGATACAGAATGAAGTTCATCTGACTCCATGTGAAAGTCACTCAGTGGTGTTCAACTCCATGACTCCACGGACTATACAGTCCATGGAATTCTCCAGACCAGAGTACTGAAGTGGATAGCCTTTCGCTTCTGCAGGGGATCTTCCCAACCCAGGGATTGAACCCAGGTCTCCTGCATTGCAGGTGGATTCTTTACCAGCTGAGCCACAAGGGAAGCCCATGGTAATTATTAAAATAAGTATCATGGCTCTTTCCCTAATCAGACTTAGGAAAGACTTCTGAGTAGCTCCATCTCTGGAAACTGTAAAGTGGACACATCCACCCCTCCAGCACCTGCAGGATCTAAGGCCCAACAAAGGGCACTTCCACTCCTTACTGCCACGCTGTTCTGCTGTTCATTTGCTAAGTTGTGTCCAACTCTTTGCGACCCCATGGATTGTATACAGCCCGCCAGGCTCCTCTGTCCTTTGGGTTCTCCAGGTAAAAATGTTGAAGCGGGTTGCCATTCCCTTCTCTGGGGGATCTTCCTGACTCAGGGATCAAACCCACGCCTTCTGCACTGCATGCAGATTCTTCACCACTGAGCCACCTGGGAAGCCCCGTTACTGTCATGGCTAAGTACTTATACCCCATCCCCATCTCTGGTTCTGTTAATCCTTATTATTTATCTCAGGTTCAATTACTTCACCTTCATCAGTGTCTGTGTTACTGAATGACACCTGCTCAGCAATGAGAGACTTTAACTCCTTTACTCTGGACCAAATTCAGCCTCTCTGCATCTCTGTTTCAAGTGTCAAGGCAGGAGTGGGGCATTCCAGGGCTGCCTCCTTCCTACCAATACCCATGCTGTTTGGCATGCTTTCGGCCCCTGGGATTTTACCAGGTTCATTTTTGAATTCTCAGCATTTGGGATGGAACTGGATGGTATGAAGCCCTGATTTCTCATTTTGTTTGTAGCCAAATTCCACCAAAGTGTTCAGAAACTAGCGAGTAAACCTTTCTCTCAATGAGAAAATTCTCCCCAAAGAAGAGCTTTAAAGATATCTCTGAGAAAAGTTAAAGTCAGATGAGGAAACAAAAGTCCCTGAGTAACAGAAACCTCTCCCACACACAAACACACACTCAAAAAATAAAATAAAATAAACCAGAAAATCTAATAATTATTAGCCTTCGGAGATCAGGACATTCAGAATTGGGGGGGGGACATTAAATTATGACTTCTATATAGAAAAACAGGTTGCAGGGACTTCCCTGGTGGTCCAGTGGTTAAGAATCTGCCTTTCAAAGCAGGGGATGTGGCTTCAGTCTCTGGTTGTGGAACTAAGATCCCACATGTCGCAGAGCAACTAAGCCCATGGACCATTAACTACTGAGCTTTATGCCACAGCTAGAGAGCCCGTACGCTGCAACAAGAATTCAGAGCGCTGCAGCTAAGACCCCATGCAGCCATAAGCAAACAAGTAAAGGTCCACATCAAAGAATCTTAATAGAAAAAGAAAAGCAGGTTGCAGAGTGGTTCCTGGCTGAGCCACAGAAATTACAAGGCTGGTTGCATTCTTGTTTGCTAAGCTTCCACTGAACTGAACTGAAGAATGATAAGCAAGACTAAAGTTGTTGACAATTCCCGATATAGCTTTAAATTGGTTGCTGAATGCCAACAGAGGCATAAGCTTTATCTAGAGAAAGGACAATAGACTCAAGTTTTATTTAAAACTTCACAAAGAATAGTTCTAAAGCCCTTATTCTTTTGCCTATACTCCAACAGGGAAAAAAAAATTTCCATCCAATTTCTCTCTTAAGGAATGGCTCCTTGCAGGTCAGTATCTTCAGAAATATTAACAACTAGAGATTTTAAACTTCCTGAATAATACTCAAATGTGTCCCTTAGGTTATGCTCAATTAAAACACAACGTTGGTACTGTAAGCGATGACAAAGTGAGTAACTCAAGAAATCTAAACACAGGGACAGTATGGCTGGGAACAGCCTAGGCTTTAAAGCCAGACACCAGGGTTGGAGGTCAGACTCCACTTGGAGCTTCATAAACCTGGCAAGTGACTGAACCTTGGTAATTTATGAAACGGGTATATGCCCCCATCCTCCATGAGATAACATACCTATGGTCCCTAGCACAGTGCTCTGCACCACGTCAGCATTTGGCGTATGTTAGACGCTCTCAGCAGAGTCTGCATCTGTCCACCTTCAAAGCCTGAGTTTTTCCACTGCTTCTCTGTTATTAGTCTGAGGTCAGCACTGCTACTATTGCTCAACATGCTTAACATTATTAAGAGGTTTAGAAATTCTAAAACCAAATGATGCAATTTGAAGTCCCTTGAGGACGAACTGGGGTAATACACATGACCAAGATTTGCTTCTCCGCTAGATTGGCATCTGATTCTAAGAGTGGAGAGCAGGACAATTAACCCAATAAACTACTTGGTTCTTTAACATCGTTCCAGGGCCATATAGGATCAGCAATTCTGCCATAAGCTGGCAGAAGGTAAACCTTTCCACGGATTAGCAAAAGATTAAAGACGAACGAACTCAGATTGGTTTTCAGATGCACAAAGTTAAAGACTGAGAAAAGCTGGCATTTCCAAAGCATGTGCCAGTGGAGGATTTCCTTTTAATTTTAATTGTTCTTTCCAAAACTTTTAAACATTCAGTGAAATAATCTCAGTTTGCTTTGCTTTGTTCTTTGCTTTCAAATACTGTAAATGGCTGGATTCCAGATAGAGTAGTTATCCTCAAATGCCTTCCAATGAGGCCTGCCAGATTCTGTGGTTCAGAAGTAATTTAAAAGCAGAAATGTGTAACAAATGAGACCTAATGGAAAACACTGGATGCTTTATAGTTAGAACAATCACTTTTTTTTTCTCCAGGGAGAAACAGACAATACATACACACACATATGAACACACACACAGAGACATGTAAACTAGACAGAAGACGAATTAACATGTGTTTCATTTCTCTTCACTATAGACGTTAATTGGCAAGAATAAAAAATACATATATACATTGTTCTGCTTTTCAATGGAAAAGGAAACTCATGATGCAACTTTTAACCAAACTCAACAATAATACTTAAGTCAAAACAGAATACCGAGGATAATACAAACTGTATCTCACAGTTTTCTTTGGAGGGGTATAATGTTTCACAGTTTACAAAAAATTTACTTATATAAGACAAATTCTTTCTCTATATCATGAAACAACTTTTAAATAATGACTTGTTCAAAAGAAGAAATGCCCATCTATTTAGTTACATTTCCATTGCCAGTATTTAAGCAGAGCCTGGGATGCCCCAAAGGTAAAGCCTGTACTGGGTAAAGGTTAACTAAACTTGGAAACTACTATACTGCATTCTTCTTGGGTTTGTTCATTCATCATTTCAAATATTTTCTTTTTTTTTTTTAATTTACTGAAGCATAGTTGACTTACAATATGATATTAGTTTCAGGTGTACAACATAGTGACTGATATTTTTATAGACAACACAAAGTGACTGTAAAATATATGGACACAAAGTTATAAACTATTGACCCTATTCTCTGGGTTATACATCACATCCCTGTAACTTATTTTATAACTGGTAGTATATGTATCTTACTTCCCCTAACCCAGGGCTAGTAATCACTCCTTTGTCCTCTGTATCTGTGAGTTTGCTTCTGTTTTGTTTTATTTATTTATTTCATGAATTTCTGGCTAAATGTTGGGTAACTTACTACACCATTTACATACAGAAGAGCAAAGGACAGACCTGTCCCTCCTTTCTTAGAGCTCAGAGTCCAATAGGGAAGATTAAATACAAGAATTTATTAACAACACAAGGGCCACCGGGATGTTAACGAGAGCCCTAGGCCTGAGGCAGGGAAAGACTTCTCTACCAAACCCGTCTGAAGACAAATTGGAGTTAACTGCCCAAGACGAGAGAGCAGAATTCTCCAGGCAGAAAACTGTGAGTGAGGAGTGAAGAAACGTCAGGATGGCTGAAATGGGAGGGCGGGTGTCAAAGCCTGGAAAGGGAGGCAGGAAGTGACCTTGATAGACACAATAAAAATGTTTGGATTTTATCCCAAGAGCAAGGGAAACTATGGAAAGACCTTAAACCGTGAAGGGATGATTAGAATCAGGCAGGAACTCTGGGCAACATGGTGTCACAGCGGGAACTGCAGCAGGAAGACCAGGTCAGAGGCCATTACGAAAGCCCAGATGGGAAATGATGGTTCTGTGGCCCAAGCAGCTGGCCTTGACGATGAAGAGTGAACAGACTCAAAGACCTTTGGTTGTTGTTGCTGTTATTATTACTACTACCTCTACTACTACTAGCATTCCCAAAGTATTTATGCAGCCAGTACTTTTTGAGAACCTACACTGTGTCGGGACACAGCAGTGAGCAAAACAGAGGACCCGTCTTCACTGAGGTTACGATCCTCATAACCTCAGTGGCACAAAAAATAAACACCACTGCTTCATAGGAATAATCATAACAGTCGATAAAGAACTCTCACAGCAGCAGTGGTTTAGAAGGCTTACAACTGGCAAAACTGCACCGTTAAGCCCTTTACACCTATTACTTATTTAATGCTTGCAATTAATTCATGAGTTAGGTCACTCTTTGAGCCTATGAGAAACCAGTCAAGACAGAGCAGCCAGCCCTCAAGCCACACTCTGCCTCTTGGTTGGGGATCTGTGTGACATTCCCCTGCCAGCTATATTCGCCATAAACATGATGTTGCAACATGCTTCGTCTGCCCAAAGCTGCACCCACCGTGGTGATAACTTACCCTACGTGATCTACATCTGATTCGCTGACTGTTCTGTACACTCCACAAAGGCAAGGACTATATATATCTGAATCAAGGATTTATAATCCTTAGCTCTTAAAAAAAAAAAAAAAACAACCATCTGGGACATAGGAGGTGCTCAGAAACCATTAGTTAAATGAATGAAAGCAGATTTTCCAAATTTAGGAAATTTATTCATGTATAGGCCTAAACTTGTATTTTTACCATTCTAAGAAAACTTTCTGATCCGTGTCTGCCTTGATGTACTGTGCAGAATGGATGTAACTGTATCTTCCCAGGGTCATCACTGTGGACTCTAATTTTTGTTCTTGGTTGTAAATGCAGTGGTAACGTTGGGAGCTAATGAGGTCTGTAGGGTCGTTTGCCTGGATAACAAATTGCTCCCTAATTTCTGTGCTAAGTGCTTGTATGGGCTTTAATGTCCTGTCCTACCACGTTCAATATGTCTGTTCTCATCCCCTCATTTGTTGCTCCTAATACACGATAATCCAAGAAACCTAATACATGTTTACTGGCCTTATCACTAGGGCATGGAACATAGTGTAGAGATTTTGTGATATATACTTTAACTATTACAATGATTTTTCTTCCTTTTTCCTTCTGACTTTTCAACCATTCTCACGCCCTAAGGTTAGCTTGTTACCTGACTTTTGCTGCATTCAAAGCAGTTATTACCAAAAACACAAGAAAAACAACTCAAAAGAAAACAGCATAGCTGAACACGTACTGTTAATTTCTCCACTTAATTACACAGATGTGGCAACAATTCTGAAAGGCACGAAGGAGATGCTTTCTAACTTGGACCCTGACTTGGATAAAACAATGAATTCAGAACATGTCACCCTCTGGTGTAGAAAATTCCATTACATACTGTGCAAAATAAGTCATCATATTCCTGGTATTAAAAAAAGTGTTCTCTCTCACAAGAGCCTTTCCTTTTCACTGATTATTTTGTTTGGCTGTCTCTACAGTTTTTTTTTCTAGTTTCATTACGTCTCACTTGTACTATAACTTGAATCTGAGATATAGCAATGTTCCAGGGACAGCTCACGATTTTGCCTGTTGGAAAGGCTGTTAAAGTCAGCTAGAAAGCAGGCTGGGAAAAAAAATAATAAACTCAGAGAAGGGAAGGCATATGACAGACGTCTAGCATGTTCTTATGTGGCCCCATAAGTGTGAAAGTCGCTGTCGTGTCTGACTCTTTGCGACCCCATGGACTATACACTCCACAGAATGCTCCAGGCCAGAATACTGGAGTGGGAGCTGTTCCCTTCTCCAGGGGATCTATCCAACCCATGGATCAAACCCAGGTCTCCTGCACTGCAGGTGAATTCTTTACCAGCTGAGCTACCAGGGAAGCCCAAGAATACTGGAGTGGGTAGCCTAGCCCTTCTCTAGTGGATCTTCCCCACCCAGGATTCAAACCAGGCTCTCCTGCATTGCAGGCAGATTCTTTACCAGCTGAGCCACCAGGGATGCCCATGTGACCCCATAAGGGTTCCTACAAAAAAAAAAAAACAAAACGAAACAAGGGTTCATAGATGCTTCCTGGTTTAAAAACTGAGCAAAACTTTTTTTAAACGAGAATTATTGCCCTTTCATGAACGCTCTATTGGTTGCTTGGGAAAACAGTTCATAATGACCACTTTTCTTGGTATTTACAACACATTTGATTTTTTGCTGTTGATGTTAACGTATGACATGCAATATCCTAATTTCACGACTTTCATTTCCCATTAGACAATTTCTCATTATTTGCTAAATTTCTCTGAGTCCCCAGAATAGTGTAAAGGAAAGGCTGATGGTGTATACTGTTGGTATCAAGTAATACTACAGTGTACTGCTCCCAAGGTGACGTTATGAGACTGAAGGAAAACATTTGCAGGAAGAAGAAAAGATGTATAAACATAAAATTAAGGAAATATGCAAACAAGGGTCCTATTATACAAGTGGCAAAATAAACTCAGCGGCCCCAAATTACAACACAGTTGTCTTTCCTGAAAGACAAGTACCTTATTATAAGTAAAACCAAGAAACACTTGCTTGTTGCTTAGAAAGTGAGCTAGTATTGTGCCAGATGCTCTGTGTTCATCATCATCTTCATACTGACTCATTCTATACACCAGGAAATAGCATTATGCCCATTGTATGGAGGAGAATATTGAGGCTGAGAAAGATTAAATTGCCCAAGTAGGGAAGGTCTGTTTGACTCCAAAGTTAGTGCCCTTGTATGCTGACCATTTTGATATCACTGTACTCTCACCTCCCACTGCTGAACATGGGAATTTCCAGGAAATTTCAGGTGGTGGGATTGTAACCCTGTGTTCATACCCACAGCATACAAATAAGACTTTAAATACTATATATTTCAATAGAAAAGACCAACTACACACCCCCTACTTAACTTTTCAAATAACTGGCATTAATACTTTAATGGAAAAAAATCAAAGGTTTAGAAATATCTCTAATAGACTTTTTTTTTCATTCTTAAATTCAATTTCCAAATTACACCCTTGTTCAGGCCATGCTATTATATGAGACTACTGGATTAGTTTCCTAAAAGATCTCCTTTTTTTTCCCCATAGCCACCACACTAAAATTCAAATTCAAAACTACTTCTCTTCTGCCTAAATGAGGAAAGAACATTTACATTAGACAATTTCTGTCAATTAGAACAGCTCATTTTAAACTTAAACTCATCATCAGAACCCACTCCTGTCTCCTTGGCATGGGATATAGAGCGCTTATTGGGGGGTACTCGTCACTTATCTGTCTTAAAATGGCTGTGAACTCAAGGGCGAGAAAAAAGGTTTATTAGATCAATAAAGGTTTACTGACACAAATTAAATTAGCAGTCTTAAACTTGGCACAAAATATTCTTTTATCATTCTACAATTTTTTTCTTGTCTTATTCCTTTGTTTCCATCCTAAGAATTAGAAACCATGTATACATCTCTGAATGCACGAGCAGTTGGTGTGTTACAGTAGGTGCTCAACTTGAAAAATAATTAATTATAAATATAATGCCCTTACCAGACTCATGTTTGTTTGTTTGTTTGTTTTTCCCCTGAACATTTAAAAAGTGCTGCAAAGGAAATTCAAGTCTCCTGTTTTACCAGCAATTTCATATTCTGGGCCGCTTCATCTTTTCTACCAGGTAACCTTTGCCTGTTTTTCTCGTCTACCGCTTCCCTTGCCCGTGGCTGCCCCTCCCTCTGCTTTCTTGGCTGTGCCACGGAGACAAGAGCCCCACACAGGCCCCGCTTGTTAGTGACAAGCCTGGAAGGCTTTCAGCCACCTGAGGGCAAAGTGGCAGGCATTTCCTTCCCAGGGCAGCTGGGAGGTGGTCAGCAGATGCTTGCTGAGTAAATGAGTGAACAAAAGCAAATGGATTGACTCACAGTGACCAGTTCTGAGTCCGGGTTTCTTCAGTCATAAAAAGGTAATAAAGGCTGCCTATAGTATTAGATATTATCATTGATATGACTGCCTCAGGAGGCAAAATTCAGCCTCTTTTATTTTTTTAAATTGAGATGTAACTGACATGACATGGTATTTGCTTATGTATGATATAACTACTTGACATATGTATACACTGCAAAATGATTGTTAGAATTAAGTTTAAATACATTCATTTCCACACGCAGTTCCAAAATTTTTTTTCCTCTGTTGAGAACTTTTAAGATGTACTCTTCTAGCAACATTCAAATGTGCAGCACAGCATTGTTAACCATAGTCACCAAGCTGTACACTATATCCCAAGCATACTGGAGTAGGTAGCCTATCCTTTTTCCAGTGGATCCTCCCAACCAGGTGTTGAACCATGATCTCCTGCACTGCAGGCAGATTCTTTACCAACTGAACTATCAGGGAAGCCCATTACGTCCCCAGGATTTATAATTGGACGGTCATACCTTTGAACCACCTTCACCCATTCCCCCCACCCCCGCCTCTGGTAACCAACAATCTACCCTCTGCATCTATGTCAGTCTCCATCCTGGTTTTAAAGCTTTAGCAGCTCAAGTACCAAAAGGTATTTCCTCAGTGTCCTATACACGGGATACCACAAGGATGAATGATCTTGTTGAAAAAGGAAGGAATCATGGGATTGTTAAATGACCAATGGAGGCAGAAGTTATTTATGCTTCCTGCCTTGCTGGAGGGAGGAGGGCTGACAAGAGATCAGACCTGCTCCTTAAACCGAGAATGGATTCTGCAATACTGGTCCTGGGACAACAGAGTCCTACCCATTTTCCAGCAGTAAAACATGTGAAGATATTTTTCTAGATTTCTCTCTCTGTTTTTGGAAGTCATCTTGAGAAAGGGTGATGTGTGGGGTGCTTCTTATGGGATTGCTACTTTTTTTTGAGGTCACTTAAGAGTACTTTATTTCTCTCTTCTGTGTTAATTAAAATCATAAATCTTAAGTCTACATAGAACTATGAAGATATACATAGTTGTTCATCTGGCCAAAATGCTGCTGGGCATCTCAGATTCTATTCAGCCAGAGGTGCCAATGGCATAGCGACTCATGTAGGCTGCTGCTCAGATGAGATGAAAGGCCTCACCCCAATACTGCGTCACAGACGGTCCCCTCCTGGCATCTCTGGGCCATCAGGAAAGGATGTGAAGTCGTGGCCCTTGATCTCTTATCTGTCTTATTCCTAAAATCAATCCGCCAACTAGCTCCCTTCACAATGAACCCAACAGCGAACAACTGTAGACTCTTCTTATTTAAAAATTCTTATCTTACTAAATATCTTGGAAATGCCCAGCAAGTATAGATATATAAACAATGGGAATGCTAAACACAAAGCAAATGCCTGAAAAATAAAGATTCTTATATGGTTTAAAAACATAGAGCAGCTAACAAGTTACTTAACACACTTTCTGAAATAACATAAAATATAAAGTCAAACGGTGAATGAATAAACATGACTGAGATCCCCAGAGATGACAAAGCAGGTCTTAACATTTAAAAAAACTCCTTAAAAATTTTTTTGCATAGATTTCAGGTAGCAAAAAAGCACTCACTATAAGGCATGTATCCATGTTCACAAAACCAGAGAGATCTCTTCCGCTTAAATAAGTGAAATTAATCTCAAAATGCTCCCAAGATATAATTAAATCAGATACTGTATTTTAATATATATGTTTATATCATTTATACACTGCTTTATTCCAAAAAATTGTAAGGAGGCTTACAATAAAAATCCTAGTTAAATTAATTACAAAACCTGGTAAAATATACAACTGAAGCACCAATATATTCTTATTAATACAAATCTATCATAATTTTAAATTATGGAAATATATCAGAGTCAATGCTAAATTTAGTTTGCCAAAATCACCATAAGAAACAGCTTATTTATCAACAGGGGATTTTTTAAATGTACCAAAATAAGTATAGATATATCACCCATACATATGTATATACACACACATATATATACATATATTTTAGAATATATAACACCGAAAAACTTACAGTAGACGAGATGAGATGAGATACAGTAAATGCAAGTGGTAATGAAAAGACTGCATAAAAATAACCTAAAAAATATGTATTTTTTATAAAGCATAAAACTATACTTTTCAGAAAAGTGCATACTATTCCTATAGAAAAAGACCATCTCTGCTACTCAAAACCACAGACTTCCTGTAGATGAGTTATAGTAGAGGATCTAGTATCAGTCTCCTTTCTGACTTAACATGTTTAATTAAGATTTTATTGTTTTATAGGACAGAGTTTCACCCTAGGCCAACCCATGTACTGTAAATAAGGAACCATGTCCTAGTGATGTTTCACTATATATAAAAGGGTTCAACTTAATGGCTCTTTCACTTAAGGATGAAAACCTCTTTTCCCACCCCCCTAAAATTAGTATCACAGAGCTTGAAAAATTATTACACAAATCATAAGTTATCAGTTATACCTCTGGACATGTAAAATTTATTTTAAACCTACCCAACCATGCAAATAGCCACTCACCCAATGAGGAGAAATAACTGAAAAGAATAAAAAAAAAGAAAATATATTTTTAGAGTGTATGTACAATGTATTACAAAACATATTACATTTTTCTATGGGATGCATGCACGTTCAGTCGTGCCCTACTCTTTCTAACCCCATGTACTGTACGTAGCCCACCAGGCTCCTCTGTGGAAATTTCCAGGCAAGAACACTGGAGTGGGTTGCCATCTCCTCCTCCAGGGGATCTTCCCCACCCAGAATCAAACCTGTGTCTCCTGCATCAGCAGGTGGCTTCTTTGCCACTGAGCCACCTGGGAAGTCCACTCTATAGGATAAATGACTATAAAGGCATATTTACTTTTCAAACTTATGCTTGGTATTTAAAAAATTTTAAATCCTGACAAAAAATGATGATAGGAAGCTAATAATCAGTTTTTTTTTTCAGTGCTTTCGGTGTACAAAGTATCTGCAAAAGAAATATAGTTTATGAATCTGTCTTTAAGGAAAATATCATAAAACTGCACCACACCCAATTAAAAATGATACAGGTTTGCCTTAACCAAGGTTAGTTTCACTTTAGCAGTATAAAATTAAACAAATCTTTTGTAGCTAGGATATACATAAAACAAGAACAAAACATTAAACTTCAAATTAGCAAAGGAATGAAGTGATTTCATGATTTTAGACTGAGTTCACGTTATATTTTTAAAAATACCTCCATCACATAATACCATTAATTATTTCAATGAAGGGGTCAATCAAATAACAGCTTTTAATGGAATTGAGTACAATTAAACTATCACCTGGGGCTTCCCCAGTAGTTCAGCAGTAAAAGAATCCACGTGCAACGCAGGAGACAGGGGTTTGATCCCTGGGTAGGGAAGATCCCCTGGAAAGAAATGGCTGTCAACTCCAGTACTTGGTGGGGAACCCCATGCACAGAGGAGCCTGGCGGGCTATATAGTTCATGGGGTCGCAAAGAGCTGGACACGACTCAGCAACTCAACAACCACCAACTATTACCTATTTCAATAGCAGAGAGTTTAACATGTGCTGTTTTTGTCAGAAATTGTCTAGACGTCATTGTTTTGCATAGACTAATGAGTTGTCTCACTGTTCCACTCCCTAAGCAATTTATCAGTAAGATATCTTAATATCAACGTTCTCAATGTGAGGTCCACAGACCTCTTGGGGTGTGAGGGGTGCCAGAGATTAAAGTCCCAGGGAAACTGACAGCATGTTACCTTAGGTTGTTTTACTTTAGGAGCAGAACATTTTCAAAGAAAAGCATCTCAGACCAAAGTCTCAACCTGCTGATGGGCCCTGCATTCACCGCAATGCTCTCTCTTGATCTGTTTCTCCTTTGTTTTTACATTTATAAAGTTTGTTGTTCTTTATTTTTTAATATAAATTTATTTATTTTAATTGGAGGCTAATTACTTTACAATCTTGTATTGGTTTTGCCATATATCAACATGAATCCGCCACGGGTGTACACGTGTTCCCCATCCTGAAGTCCCTTCCTATATCCCTCCCCGTACCATCCCTCTGGGTCATCCCAGTGCACCAGCCCCAAGCATCCTGTATCATGCATCGAACCTGGACTGGCTGGCGATTCATTTCATATTTCCTTTGTCCAGAACACCTTCCTCAACTTGCATCCCCATTCTTTCCCAGATCAATAACTGGTGAACTTCCACCCTGGTGTAAAGCCAGAAGAAAGCTTTCCTGCCTTGCCCAGGCAGTGCTCCATCTGGGAGGGCTTCCCACATGGCACCGTTGTAAAGAGTCTGCCTGCCAAGGCAGGAGATGTGAGCTCGACCCCTGGGTTGGGAAGATCCCCGGAGGAGGAAATGGCAACCCATTCCAGCATTCTTGCCTGAAGAATCTGATGGACAGAGGAGCCTAGAAGCCTACAGGCCATGGTGTCGCAATAGGTGGGCGTGACTTAGCAACCGAACTTGCACGCACACACCTACACCATCTGGGGCAGTACTCCCGGAGCCCCTGACGACCTGCAGCACACCCCTAGGGGCAGCACCCTTCCCAGCGGGGAGGGAGGGACCCTCCCAGCTCCGTGCATTCATCCACCGCGAGCTGGCAAACAAGAAACGTGGTACAAAGTTCTCTAAAGCGTGGACATCCACTGTGATCAGCGGGAGGAGACTGACAAGCTGCCAGTGAGTAAGACTAATGGTAAGAAGAACACTGGAACAGAAGAGGCTTCTTGTCAGAAATCCAAAGAGGAAAAGGAAAGTTTCGGCTTTGGAGATCAAATCCTGGTCCTCACCTGACCAAGTCAGTTCACCTTTAGGAATTCACCTGTATTTCCCTGTTGTTAAAATGGGGACAGGGCAAATTCCCAACACACAGGGTTAAGTGTCTATGACATGACTCGTGTGCACAAGGTTCTGAGAATAGAACCCGACATAAGCTGGTGTTTCCTGAGTGCCCCTGATATCACATGATGTTCACACACAATCCTCAGACACACAGGATAAAACTCTCATCACGCCAGTCAGTAACAGCATGAAAAGAGACACCTTTTAAAGTATTTTATATATTATACTCATCAAATAATGGAAGCTACTGTTGCTGTAATAAGGAAAATATGCTCTCTGTATATGAAAAAATTCTATCCAAAGTACTTAAAATATTGATGAAACTAAACTCTCTCATAAATGTACAAATGATTTTGCTAAACTGTATTAAATTTTATGTGTCCTGTATTTACATGTACATTATATAATTCTGAAGAAAACTATATGAACATAGAAACAGCAATGTCTCATTTGAAGACAGACACCTGTGAAACAGACATCCCGGGCAAAAAAAAATGAATATTTTTTCCCAGTAGTTTCATCCATAAGTAGATCTAGCCTGTAACTTACTGAGCCACAATTTCCTACATGTAAATAGAATACATCAGGAATGTAATATAAACCTATCCATTCTAAATTGGCATTTGCTAAAAGAGATACTTGAGGAGGGCATGGCAATTCACTCTAGCATTCTTGCCTGGAGCATCCCTTGGACAGAGGAGCCTGGCGGGCTGCTGTCCATGGGGTCACAGAGTCGGACACGACTGAAGCAACTTAGCACGCATGCAAGAGAGATACTTAGGACCTCTACAGCACTGTAACGTTATTTCAAGACAAAAAGACCACTTCTTCAAGTAGAAGACCACTTCTTCCTTGTGTGTATAGGACAAATCCCAAGAACAGACATTTATAAAAATGCTGTCACAGAAAAAAGTCTTGTGACCCTAATTAAATTTCACTTTCCCACAACTTTCTGCTCATAACGTTGTAATTCTGGAAGAATCTTAGCTGTAAATCTTTAAAATTAGCATATATAATAAAAGACAAGTCTATTTACCTACTGAAAAATACCTATGCTTTCAAATGTCATAACCTTCCTCCTCATCCTCCCCTATAGTGAGAGGACTGAACTCTAAGGTACCTTTCTAAATGACTAGACTATAAGTATTTTTTATATGGCAGTTATAACATGGAAGGCCCCCACAAGTCATAACTTTATCAAAGTTAAACAAATGTCATACACATAGGGCTCCAAATATAAAGCACTTTTGTAATATCTAGAAAAAAATTAAGTTCTCTCTAGCTGAACATAGGAAAATGCTAACAAGATAAACTTTTATGACAAAACTTTTATCAATGGCTCTTTTTTATTTAACATTAATGATCTCTGTTAAACTGTAGCATATTGATGGTTAATTTTTCTCTGTTTATCAATCCTCATGATATACTTTTGTTTTCAATTCCCACTTAAAAAGAAAATAGAATAGCGGTATAACCCACTCAAGTTTCTGGCGTGTAAAAATCCAAAGTAAGGCAAAGGCTACGAAGGTGAGGGATGGGTCAAAAAAGGGATAAACAGGGTCCCATGATTAAGAATTCACGTTCCAATGCGGGTACTGGGTTCAGTCCCTGGTCAGAGAACTCAGATCCCACACGTCGCAAGGCAACTAATCCCCTGACCCACAAATACAGAGAAGCCCGTGCAGTGCAATGAAGATCCTGCTTACCACAACCAAGACCCCATGCAGCCAGATAAAGACATAGATAGATAAATAGAAAAAAGGGAATAAACACATAGAGGCCAGAAGCTTTTACTTCTCGGCTTATAGAGTATTATTATAAGAGAAAACCAAAAACAAGTATCCTGAAATTATGAAAATGCACTGAAAGTACTCTCTTTCAAAAGGGCTATATTTATTCAACTATGTGTTCCCAATACAAGGTAAACCCCTTATTAAAATGCCATGCCTCAGTTCTTTGTTTCCTAAATTTAAATTATATGAAACTGCTTAATCACTGAGGTTTCTAAAAGTAGTAGGTTCCAGAATCTCAAGGGGAAAAAAAAAAGCTTCCATTTTCAAGACACTTATAGCTGTGCTTATCCTAATCCATTAGAGTAGTTGGCCAGTAAGTTAATATTTAATTCGCAAGTTCCTTTAAACAGGATAATAGCATACGAACAACACTATTTCTATAAACTAAGTTTAGTCTAGGAAAATGGGAAGCAGGTACAAAAATGCTAAGTAGAAAAGATAAAATAAGCTAAACCACAACTCACAAAAAAACATAGGTTGCAAAAACAATCCAGAATGATCCATATGTGATTCACTTGCTGGGTCACGAAAGTAACCTATTTTTCAACCTCCACTCCTTTGGATTCTCATGCCAGAGGAGAGCTACATAAAGGGAAAAGTCATGCGAGAATGAAAGAATAAATGAACTGCTTTTTCTAATCTGTAATTTTGGAGCAACTTCCTTACACAGGTCTCTCACTTTATTAATCTTCTTTTCTGGACCAGTCAACTTGGCTATCACTTGAAAAGATAAGCCAGCGCCCTTAGAACAACTGCACGCACCATCCAACCAAAGGTGTTGAGTTCTCTGGCTTGTCCTCACCATAGCTATTAAAAAAAAGAAAAGAAAATCTAATAATTTAATACCTCACAACCAGAATTTATTGCACCACATGGTTCTCACATGGTTCTTCTATTCCCAATAGGAATTAGGAACTTTGTAGCCTCTAATTTCTCACGTCCCCTTGGGGTATATGTAAGACCTGTACCTCCCCTCCCTGCCCAGTAAAAGGATTCCAGTTACCTTCAGCTTTCCCACTCGAAAACTGCCAAATACAGCTATCAAACTAGATGAGAAACAAATGAGTACCACTAAAATTTATAGGTGCCAAACTAAATGAATCATCACTACAGCTTTTCACAGTTGCTCGAGATCCACAGTTTATTATTATTATTTTTAAAGAGAATATGGTGGTGTTGGTGGAGGTGATCTAAGAGTCAGCTCCTATTTTTTCCCTATGTTTTTGGGGTCCCAGCCCTTTAAGGAACAGCTAGGCACCCACTCCTCTCATACAGGTAACATAGAATGTCAGATATAATTTCAAGAAGTTCATAGAGGCCCCCAAATTAGCAATTTGTAAACTGTAAAAATGGCAGTGACAAATGTATATGGGGAGCTAAGTTTTTGCACACACACACACAACCAATTGGATTATCCTGTGTACCTGGCTACCGGGCCGAGACTGAGCTCCCCGGAAAAGGACGGTGGCAGGTAGGTGTGGACGGGAACCGGCCCAGAAGTGCAGCACGGGGCCTGGCTTCACACTGCTCACTCTCACCCAGGAAGCACAGGCGGAAAAGCGAAAAGGAAAGGAAGTGTTCAGTGACAGGGACAAGAAGAAATGGTACTTCCTCAGGCAGCCTGTTCAAGCACAGAAATATAGAAGGGATATCACAAGTCATTTAGAAAAATCTTGGCAATACAGAGGCGTTTTTCATCTCCCCCTGCTTGTTCTCATTTTGCTTATTTAGCACCAAGCACTGTGGAGAAGTTTATAAAAATAAAACTAATTATATAATTAACACTATTAATTTATACACACACGCGCGTAAGTATACTGTATGCATGTCTTTCTCCACATGACAGTGTGTGCTTTCTTCTTTAAACAAAACCAAAAATAAGCTTTAACTGAAACTGGATCATAGTAACACAGGCCAAGATCCATACGCTATGTAACTGCAGTAAGTATGCTCATTAATGTCTTACTGTATGCTATGGGTATTAAAGGATCTTATTGTGAGGCTCATAGGAAAGGCAAACAACTCAGCCAAAAGCATCACAAAAAGTCTATTGTAATTAGAAGTATGCGTTCTTCAGTAACAAACCCACTTTTCCCTAAAGAACTTTTTAAATTTGTAAGCATCTGACATATTAACTAACGATTAATCATTCCTGTTTGGTTTTAGGATATGTTTGGGCTATAAACAGAATCCTGCTTTTGAATCACTGTTTGGTAGAATTGTCTCAGAGTCTGGAATATTCCGATCCACACAGTAACTGACTGGGTTTATAAAAGAGATTTTTTTAACCAGTCAAAACGCTATGTGCCAGTTATTTCAATAGGAGTTTTCAGGTAAGTTTTCATGTTAACTATACAATGCTAACATCTTTCATGGGGGCTTTCCCAGTGGCTCGGCAGGTAAAGAATCTGTCTGTAATGCAGGAGACATAGGAGATGAGTGTTCAATCCCTGGGTCAGGAAGATCCCCTGAAGCAGGAAATGGCAACCCACGCTAGTGTTCTTGCCTGGAGAATCCCATGGACAGAGGAGCCTGGTGGGCTACAGTCCATCCGTTTGCAAAGAGTCAGACAGGACTGAGCAGTCACACAGACAACATCTTTCATAGCACAGTACTGAATACAGACTGGCAAGAAATCACATTGTAAGCCCACAATGTATGGGACTCCCTGGACAATGGAGTACGTGACTTGGGCCACAGCTCTCACCTTTGCAGACAAGCCTCTTAGGATGCCACTCATCCCTGTTGTGGAATCAGGACCCTAGGATTGTAAATATTATGTACATGTCTTTCTCTCTCTCTGGCATATAAGCTCCCACAAGGCAGAAGCCATATAGTAACTGGTACCTGATAATGAATCTCTGATGATTTTTTTTTAATGGAATGTTTGTTTACAGATAACCTGTTGGGGATTTTAAAAATGCAAAGATAATACAAATCAAGAATGAATTTTAAATGAAAAGGAAGAACCTCTAAATTGATAGCCCACATCAGTTACACAGGATCAATTTCTACGTGAGTTTCTTCTGTAACAGAATTAAAGTGCTAAAACTTTAATCACTTTGAAGAAAAATCCCTACACTATGACATAGTTTTCTTTCTCAAATGTAATACAATTCAACATTCTGCCAATGACTCAGCAATTACTGTGAACATCACTTATTATACAGAACTCAAGGGGTTTTTCCTTGATGGCTCAGATAGTAAGGAATCTGTGTGCAATGCAGAAGACCCAGGTTCGAGTCCTGGGTCGGGATGATCCCCTGGAGTCGGGAATGGCAACCCACTCCAGTATTCTTGCCTGGAGAATTCATGAATAGAGGAGCCTGGTGGGCTACAGTCCACAGGGTTGCAAAGAGTCGGACACGACCGAGTGACTTTCACTTTCACTAGGGACAGCTTTAAGTACAGACAGCGTAAGCCAAGGAAGGAGAGGACCACACTGCAACTTGACCCAGCAGCAGCTCTGCAAGCCGCCTATACTGTTCTCCATCCTCCTCAAATATGATACAATTCACGGGAAACCACGGACTCCAGTTTCCATCTCAGCTTTCACGCCTAGTCATCTGAATCTTGGACAAGTTCACTCTCTCTGGTCTGCCATCTCTGAAACTATCAAGTTTGTGATAAACTACCCACCAAGGGCTATGGCAGAGCTTGAATGAACACTCGTTCTAGCTTCAAGGCCCTTCCTTCTCCTCCTTCCTTTCAAGGTGCACCTCCCCTTCAAGGCACTAACGTATAAGTAAACAGGCTTTCTGAACCCCAAATGTGGGCACATAACCACACAGCTAGAATAATATTTAAAAGATGGATTTCCTGAAGAATTCAGGGTCCAGGGCATTCCCCAGCATTGCAAGCTGTCTGCACTTCTTCTCATTAAAAGTCCTTCCGAGTCTTTATCTCCACATTGGCCGCTCTTATTTCCACTCATTGACAATATCCTATATATCCATCTCTGCTTTCATAAAAGTTTCAGTATACCAGACATTATGCTGTGAGACTACAGCAGGGAAGAGATGATTACCATTCTCACTGTTACGGAATTTTACAATCTAGACTCCTGAGGGAGAAAGAGGCTTTTTCAAATTTTTTTTATTGAAGTATAGTTGATTTATAGTATTAAACGAGCTTCAGGTGTACAAGAGTGAGTCAATACTTGCACAGATTATACTCCACTCAAACTTATTAAATAATGGCTATATTCCCTTACTGTACAACATATCCTTGTAGCTGATCCATTTCATATCTTGTCGTTTGTAGTTCTTAGTCCCCTACCCCTATGTTGCCCCCCTTTCCCTCTCACCACTGGTAACCCTTGGTTTGACCTGTCAGTGTGCCTGTTTCTCTTTTGTTCTATTCATTCATTTAGTTTTCAGATAAAGGAGACATCTCTCTCACACACAGAGGAAAGAGGTATTTAAAGAAACAATTACTCAAATGAATAATTACAAATTGGGATAACTGCTGGGGAGTACAAGACTGCATCACCTCCCCGAGAAACCAGATCCAGCAGAGGGGAGGGCCGAGGAGCCCTGGAGACCAGGAAGCACCTCGGAGGAACATGCGAGTCAGCCGAGGGCTGAAGGAGACCCCCTCGGTCCCCATGGCAAGGTTCCCGTGGTGTGTCTCTTCACTCCCCGCTCCTGTATTTCTTCCTATCGCTTTTCATTCTCCCCACAGTCCCTCTCCCTTCTCACAGAACAGCAGTAGGAGAGGTCTACACACAGCCGGACTCAATCAGAGGACCCAGCTCTGCGTCTCAGCTGTAAAGCTGACAGATGCCCGAGGGGCTCCTCCAGAGACCCCGGGAATGAGACTGGACGTAAATGACACAGGCCAGAGGTCCTGCGGACTCAGGGCTACTTAACTGGGTGTAGTTCTCTCTCTCGTTACATCTTCCCTTTCTTTTCTCTTCCGATCTTCTGGTCTCTTGACTATGTTAGCTTTTCTCTGAATGAAAAACACTTTAAATATTTCCAAGTCAACCTCCATCACAACATATCTTCCTTCCAGTCACTCATTCACTTACCAGACCTTTAAAATATGTTCTTTATGCACCGAAGTCACAGGCATGAGAGGGCAGGATTTGAAAAATGAAGATGTGGCACTAATCATAATAACTAAAGTTAACTCTTCACATATCTCTATTGGGTTGGCCAAAAAGTTCATTTGGGGTTTTTCCATAAGATGTTATATTATAGAAAACCCCCAAATGGACTTTTTGGTTAATGTAACATATCGTCTCCCCTATAACTTCAAAGAGGTCAAAATATCCTCCTTCTCAAACTGTGTAATCAATCTCAGGCATCAGTGAAAAAAATGGATGGTATATTAGAGGAAGAAAATTCTAAAAGAAAAAAAAATCTCACATTTCAAAATTAATGTCTAATTAGTTTCACTCAGTCATTACATGCTAATTCAGTTAAATAGCTTTACAGTTAGTCTTGAACAATAAGCTAAGTTAGGTAACTTCTGAGTGACATGACCATTTAATAAGCTGATACCTATTTGTTTGCTCATTTGGTCACCATAAAAATGAAACTTTTATAAAGCATTAAATATCATTCTCAGACCTTTGTTCCTCCCTCTTTCCACGTCTTATATTTCTTGATTAATAATACCAAGTAAATACTGAGTCAGTAGAGGAACTTCACCAGGCTGCTGCCCTCTGGCTTGCTGGAAACGAAGCATGCACTTTTCTCCCGTGATCTGCTTGACTGACACACTGCAGTGAGGAGCACTGAGGCCCGCGGGTTTGGATTAGAGGATTTTACAGGAATCAATTGAAAAAAAAAAAATTTAGGGGACAGTAATCTCTTTGCTTCCATGGATGGTCATGTTTTTGGAGCTATAGTGAAACCGGTGTGTCCCTGTAGCCGTTCACTCTAAAGTGTAATGACGCTGAGCTATACTGTGAAATGGGAGAGTGAACGCAGAAATTCTATTAGATGCCTCATTTGTGCTCTTGACAATAATAATACGCACATGTGCAAAGGAAAAGATACCCAATTCCATTTAATAAATCTTCCGTACACATACATTAAAATTTTTCAAAACAATTTCCCTTGTCCTCTCTCTACGGTAATTTCCCAGGTTGACGGGAGGTGTCATTATACGGCACATGTGAAAAGGTGGCAAAGATCACACAGTGCGGTGCTGGTGAGACTGGATCTGAAATATCAGTCTGCTGGGCTCTCCTGCCCAGAGGCTTTTATTTGCACCATGGATCCTCCTGCCGTCTGGTAAAGTCTATGGACCCCCTTCTCAGAATAATGGACTGTTTTTGTTGTTGTTGAGTGTATAACTAGATTACATTAAAAAACCAAAAAGATTGACAGTTACCAAAATATTTTAAAATGTTTATAAAGTAATGTACTGCTTTACCAATCTATTAAATAACAAGGGTGGCTCTCGTATGCAATTTTAACTAACGCATATATATGGAATTTAGAAAGATGGGGATGATGACCCTGTATGCGAGACAACAAAAGAGACTCAGATCTATAGAGTGAACTGTTGGACTCTGGGGGAGAGAGGGAGGGAGAGGGTGGGATGAGAAGGGAGAATGGCATTGAAACATTTATACTATCAAGCAAGAAACGAATCGCCAGTTGATGTCAGATGCAGAATGCAGGATGCTTGGGACTGGTGCAAGGAGAGGACCCAGAGGGATGGCATGGGGTGGGAGGTGGGAGGGGATTCATGTTTGGGAACGCTTGTACACTCGTGGTGAATTCATGTCAATGTTTGGCAAAACCAATACAGTAATGTAAAGTAAACTAAAGTTAAAATAAAAATTTTAAAAGTAAAAAAATAAAAAATAAAAAAAAAACAATAAAGTAGCGACAAGCTATTTTGAGATATCTTCAACAACTATAATGTGATGTGAAACTATCTGTGACTTCTTTCAGTGGCGAAGTCACTGGCTGTCAATATAACTATGGTTTATTGCTTCTGCTCGTAATGAACGGAAATGCTCAATTTCGGTTAGCTATTAATGAAAATGAAAGCATAATTATTTTCCCTCACCCAAGCTCACAAACTCCTGGAAATTCTACCCACTGATGCCACGTGGATCCTTGACAACTGTCACAACAAAGCTCACCATTCATAACATGACCACAGGCATTTCAGAGCATTTCAATACAGGACAGAAGGGTGGTCCAAACCAAAAAAAAAAAGCCAGAAATTCTATTTTTCATAAACTCAAAGTTTTATTTTCTAACCCTCACCAATCTTAATTTTTCTGAAGCTAAAGCTAAGTCGCTTCAGTCGTGTCCCACTCTGTGTGACCCCATAGACGGCAGCCCACCAGGCTCCTCTGTCCCTGGGATTCTCCAGGCAAGAACACCAGAGTGGGTTGCCATTTCCTTCTCCAATGCATGAAAGTGAAAAGTGAAAGTGAAGTCGCTCAGTTTTGTCCGACCCTCAGCGACCCCATGGACTGCAGCCTACCAGGCTCCTCCGTCCATGGGATTTTCCAGGCAAGAGTACTGGAGTGGGGTGCCATTCTGAACCTTTACATAAATCTCTAAAACAAATTTCAAGAAATATGGAATTTCAGCATACCTAGTATGCTGAAAACCTAGTTAGATAAATGTACTTGAGTTTCCAAATCAAAGAAAAAGTTAACAGAGCAAGTGTATCTAAACACAGGGACGTTAAATATTATGAAGCAGGACGTATTTGTGCCTGTGCCTTTTTTCCCAGGTCCCCTCCACTGGTGACCCTCCCACATTGTCTGTACCTTTCCCCAAGACTTCTGTTACACATTCCTTACGCACTGATTTCAGTATCATCCTGTACAACTCTACCAAGATATCCTTGGAGAGAGACCTCATAATAGCCCCAAATTCATTCCTTGTAGATTTAGAGACCACAGCTTCTAAACTCAAAATAAGCAGCATAAGTGTAATTGTGGGGACAACTGGACAGAACACTTGCTATCAGAAGGCTCCTGGGAAACCCCTAAGGGATGATTCAATGCACACACATGCAGGTTCTTTTCCCCCCTAATGGGAATGGGTAACCTTCCTATACATATACCTGCAAATACACCTGTTCTACATGCTGTACAGTTCAAACCAAAGGAATGTCTCCGTTCTTCTTCATCAGTTCACAAGCCCCCTCACCTAGAAGGCAAAGATAAGAGCTATCAAACCATCAAAAGAATTCTGATTTCCTCTTTCTCCCACATAACTTAAATCCAGAGTGATCATGACCTAATATCAAAAGCTAAATTACAACAACAAAAAAACTCTCCAAGATCTACAATAGAAATGGAATCTTCTAGAATATCAAATCAGTGAAATGATCATTCTTGGATTTTATTAATAAAACAATAGCTAGATGTACAATTAAACTGGCAATGTAATTTAATGATGCCAATCTACAGAAAAAAATTTCACTCTAATCTCCTGCATTGCAGGCAGGTTTCTCTGCCAGCTGAGCCACAAGGGAAGCCCAAGAATACTGGAGTGGGTAGCCTATCGCTTCTCCAGCAGATCTTCCCAACCCAGGAATTGAACCGGGGTCTCCTGCATTGCAGGTGGGTTCTTTACCAACTGAGCTTTCAGGGAACTCCTAATATTTTATGTAAGGTGATTTATTTTCTACAATGCTATGCTAACACTGACTTTCCAAGTGGTGCTAGTGCTAAGGCACCCACCTGCCAATGAAGAAGACATAAGAGATGTGGGTTCGATCCCTGGGTTGCGAAGAACTCCTGGAGGTGGGCATGGCAATCCACTCTAGTGTTCTTGCCTGGAGAATCCCATGGACAGAAGAGGCTGGTGGGCGTTAGTCCTTTGGGTCACAAGGAGTCAGACAGGACTGAAGTGACCTAGCACACACATGCTAATACTGCATGATCTGTTAGTAAGAAAAAATAGTCCTTAAAAAGTTCATAAAATATGCTACATTCCATGAACCCAGTCTTGAATTTTAAGTGTTCAGTTCAGTAAAGTCGCTCAGTTGTGTCCAACTCTTTGTGACTCATGGATTGCAGCATGCCAGGCTTCCCTGTCCATCCCCACTCCTGAAGCCTACTCAAACTCATGTCCATCAAGTCAGTGATGCCATCCAACCATCTCATCCTGTCATCCCCTTCTCCTCCTGCCTTTGATCCTTCCCAGCATCAGGGTCTTTTCCAATGAGTCCGTTCTTCGCATCAGGTGGCCAAACTTCAGCTTCAGCATGAGTCCTTCCAATGAATATTCAGGAATGATTTCCTTTCGGATGGACTGGTTTGATCTCCTTGCAGTCCAAGGGACTCTCAACAGTCTTCACCAACACCACAGTTTGAAAGCATCAATTCTTTGGTGCTCAGCTTTCTTTACAATATAACTCTCACATCCATACATGACTACTGGAAAAAACATAGCCTTGACTAGACAGACCTTTGTAGGAAAAGTTATGTCTTTGCTTTTTAATATGCTGTCTAGGTTGGTCATAGCTTTCCTTCCAAGGAACAAGTGCCTTTAATTTCATGGATGCAATCTTCAGTGATTTTGGAGCTGAAGAAAATAAAGTGTGTCACTATTTCCATTGTTTCTCCATGTATTTGCCGTGAAATGATGGGACTGGATGCCATGATCTTAGTTTCCTGAATGTTGAGTTTTAAGTCAACTTTTTCATTCTCCTCTTTCACCAAGAGGCTCTTCAGTTCTTCTTTGCTTTGTGCCATAAGGGTGGTGTCATCTGCATATCTGAGGCTATTGATATATCTCCCAGCAATCTTGATTCCAGCTTGTGCTTCACCCAGCCCATCATTTCTCATGATGTACTCTGCATATAAGTTCAATAAGCAGAGTGAAAATATGTAGCCTTGATGTACTCCTTTCCCAATTTTCAACCAGTCCACTTTCCATGTCCAGTTCTAAACACTACTTCTTGACCTGCACACAGATTTCTCAGGAAGTAGGTAAGGTGGTCTGGTATTCCCATCTCTTAAAGAATTTTCCAGTTTGTTGTGATCCACACAGTCAAAGGCTTTGGCGTAGTCAATAAAGCTGAAGTAGATGTCTTTCTAGAATGCTCTTGTTTTTTCAATAATCCAATGGATGTTGGCAATTTGATCTCTGGTTCCTCTGCCTCTTCCAAATCCATCTTGAATATCTGGAAGTTCACGATTTATGTACTGTTAAAGCCTGGCTTGGAGAATTTTAAGCATTACTTAGCTAGTGTGTGAGATGAGTGCAATTGTGCAATAGTCTAAACATTCTTTGGCATTGCCTTTCTTTGGGATTGGAATGAAAACTGACCTTTTCCAGTCCTGTGGCCACTGATGAATTTTCCAAATTTGCTGATATGTTGAGTGCAGCACTTTCACAGCATCATCTTTCAGGATTTGAAATAGCTCAACTGCAATTCCATCACCTCCACTAGCTTTGTTCGTAGTGATGCTTTCTATGGCCCACTTGACTTCACATTCCAGGTGAGGGATCACACCATTGTGGTTATCTGAGTCATGAAGATCTTTTTTGTATAGCTCTTCTTTGAATTCCTGCCTCCTCTTAAAAGTATCTTCTGCTTCTGTTAGGTCCATACAATTTCTGTCCTTTATTGTGATTATCTTTGCATGACATGTTCCCTTAGTATCTCTAATTTTCTTGAGGAGATCTCTAGTCTTTCCCATTATACTGTTTTTCTCTATTTCTTGGCCCATGGCATGTGGAATCTTCCCAGACCAAGGTGTGGAACCTACGTCCCCTGCACTAGCAGGTAGATTCTTAATCTCTGGACTGCTAGAGATTCTATTAGTTTCCACTATTTCTTTGCATCGATCACTGAGGAAGGCTTTCTTAATTCTTCTTGCTTTTCTTTGGAACTCTGCATTCAAATTGGTATATCTTTCTTTTTCTCCTTTGCCTTTAGCTTCTCTTCCTTACTCAGCTATTTGTAAGGCCTCCTCAGACAACCATCTTGCCTTTTTGCATTTCTTTTTCTTGGGGATGGTCTTGATCCCTGCCTCCTGTACAATGTCATGAACCTCAGTCCATAGTTCTTCAGGCACTCTGTCTATCAGATCTAATCAGTTGAATCTATTGTCACTTCTACTGTATAATCGTAAGGGATTTGATTTAGGTCATACCTGAATGGTCTAGTGGTTTTCCCTACTTTCCTCAATTTAACACTGAATTTTGCAATAAGGAATTCATGATCTGAGCCACAGTCAACTCCTGGTCTTGTTTTTTACTGACTGTATAAAGCTTCCCCATCTTTGACTACAAAGAATATAATCAATCTGATTTTGGTATTGACCATCTGGTGATGTCCATGTGTAGAGCCTTCTCTTGTGTTGTTGGAAGAGGCTGTTTGCTACAACCAGAGCATTCTCTTGGAAAAAGTGTTAGCCTTTGGCCTGCTTCATTTTGTACCTCAAGGCCAAATTTGCCTGTTCCAGGTATCTCTTGACTCCTACTTTTGCATTCCAGTCCCCTATAATGAAAAAGATACCTTTTTTAGCTGTTAGTTCTAGAAAGTCTTATAGGTACTCATGGAACTGTTCAGCTTCTTCAGCGTTACTGGTCGGGGCATAGACTTGGGTTACTATGATACTGCACGGTTTGCCTTGGAAATGAACAGAAATCATTCTGTCATTTTTGAGATTGCATCCAAGTACTGCATTTTGGACTCTCTTGTTGATCTTGAGTGCTACTCCATTTCTTCTAAGGGATCCCTGCCCACAGTAGTAGATGTAATGGTCATCTGAGTTAAATTCGCCCATTCCAGTCCATTTTAGTTCACTGAGTCCTACAATGTCAATGTTCACTCTTGCCATCTCCCGTTTGACCACTTCCAATTTGCCTTGGTTCAAGGACCTAAAATTCCAGGTTCCTATGCAATGTTGCTCTTTACAGCATCGGACTTTACTTCCATCACCAGTCACATCCACAACTGGGCGTTATGCTCACTTCGGCTCCATCTCTTCATTCTTTCTGGAGTTATTTCTCCACTCTTCTCCAGTAGCATATTAGGCACCTTCCAACATGGGCAAGTCATCTTTCAATGTCATATTTTTTTGCCTGTTCATGGGGTTCTCAAGGCAAGAATACTGAAGTGGTTTGCCATTCTCTTCTCCAGCGGACCACGTTTTGTCAGAACTCTCCACCGTGACCCATCTATCTTGGGTGGCCCTACACGACATGGTTCATTGTTTCATTGAGTTAGACAAGGCTGTGGTCCATGTGATCAGCTTGGTTAGTTTTCTGTGACTGCGGTTTTCATTTTGCCTACCCTCTGATGGAGAAGGATAAGAGGCTTATGGAAGCTTCCTGATGGGAGAGACCGACTATGGGGGAAACTGGGTCTTGTTCTGACGGGCAGGGTCATGTTCAGTAAATCTTTAATTCAATTTTCTGTTGATGGGTGAGGCCTTGTTCCCTCCCTCTTGTTTGACCTGAGACCAAACTATGGTGGAGGTGATGAAGATAATGGTGATCTCCTCACAAGGTCCCTTGCACACACTGACACACTCGGTGCCCCCAACCCTGCAGCAGGCCACCGCCGACCCACGCCTCTGCTGGAGACTCCTGGACACTCACTGGCAAGTGTGGGCATCACCTGAAAAGGGCAAAAAGGTTCCAGCACCTCTACATTTGAGAGTCACTCTGCTATATATATATATACACACACATTTCAAAAGCTACCTAAAAATTAAAAAGTGATTTTCAATGACTACAACTGTTTGAGCTGATATGGCAATCCAAATATTCAGTTCAGTTCAGTCGCTCAGTCGTGTCCGACTCTTTGCAACCCCATGAATCGCAGTACACCAGGCCTCCCTGTCCATCACCATCTCCCGGAGTCCACTGAGACTCACATCCATCGTGTCCGTGATGCCATCCAGCCATCTCATCCTGGGTCGTTCCCTTCTCCTCCTGCCCCCAATCCCTCCCAGCATCAGAGTCTTTTCCAATGAGTCAACTCTTCGCATGAGGTGGCCAAAGTACTGGAGTTTCAGCTTCAGCATCATTCCTTCCAAAGAAATCCCAGGGTTGATCTCCTTCAGAATGGACTGGTTGGATCTCCTTGCAGTCCAAGGGACTCTCAAGAGTCTTCTCCAACACCACAGTTCAAACGCATCAATATTAGGCAAACACTTTCAACATACTGTAATTGTTCTGTTGGTCTAGATTGTATTACATACATACTATCACAATATTAAATCAACAATGCTATCATTTAACTGTAACCTATAAAATATTAAAAAGTTTAAAGGCACTCTCCAACTGAAAAAAAAAGTTTATTAAAATTCAACTGGGGTTTTATATGAAAAATGTTAATGTTCCAAAAGAATGCTAGCTAAGCAATCATATATAGATAGATATTAGCCTGAAATTTAAGACACATTGGCTGGATTGAATGATGAGACTATCAGCCTGAGTTCTTCAGTTCATTAGCTTAACTGCAGTCCCAACCTAATATCCATAAAGGCACAAAGGCAGATGTAACGTACCTCTTAAGTGTAGAGAACTACACAAATTTTTCATTATCTACATCACAAGGATTTATGTTCAGTATTACCTTAGTGACAGTGAAGAGAAACCCAGAAAAGCCTTTGAGGAAGAAGCTAACTTAAAAAACAAAAACAAAAACATTAAAACCTGTTTTTCTTATGTTCAGTGCCAACATACTGTAAAACAGAAATACACCCTTCTTTTAAAAAAAAACAAAACCAAAAAAAAAACCAACAAACTGAAAATGACCAAGTAGGTATCCACCCAGTGACACACCAAAGCAACCGGCCATCTTTGTCGCAAACCTGCTCTCCTCCTGTACTTCCTGAGCCATCTACCCAGATACAAAACCAGTGCGAGTATCATCTGACCTCCCCGATCAACCACTCACCAAGCCCTGCTGACTCCACGTCACCGGCCCCCAGATCCCCCACCTCTCCTGGGGCCCTGCCGGGGGGGCGGCCATGCCTCTGCCCAGGTGAGCCCGGGCGCCTCTTCTCCACTCTCCCTCATCACCACCCCACCTTGCTCAGGGCGGCAGCTTCTCTCACCCCCGAGCCTCCGCAGGCTTCAGTTTCCCCTTAAAGTCACTTACTGTGCATGGCGGAAGAGCTCTAACTTCTCAGGTGGGGATGTGCTTTTAATATGAAGAAAGGCTTTCAATGGAATCACTACCTCCTCAAAGAGGAGAACCCAGGAGAGGGCACGGAACCCTGGACTGCGCAGTCACACTCTGAACAGCAGCGGTGGTTTAGCTCCCCGTGTGCCCCACCCCATCTCTGCTATCGCTGTTACATCGTTATTCTTACAGCATCATTATTTTTGATGATAATAATAAGTAACCAATGGTGGTGTATTTTTATTACTCGTAAAATTAACATGGTACGTTAACATACACAGTCACAAAGCGCATCTTTCACCGGTCCTGGTTACACCGAGGACAATCAGAATCCTATACATTCTATCAGTGATGGTTCATTAACCGTGGGTGAGGGAGGAAGCAGCAGAAGAGATCTGAAGACCTGAATGGGTATGGTAACTGGCATTGGAAAAAAAGAGTGGGAGGGAAAGAAAAGACAGGTTTATTCTCTCCCTCTGTGTTTTTATTTCTGTTTTGCAAATAAGATCACCTATACCACGCTTCCCTGGTGGCTCAGTGGTAGAGAATCTGCCTGCAATACAGGAGACCCAGGTTTGATCCCTGGGTTGGGAAGATCCCCTGGAGGAGACATGGCAACCCACTCCAGTATTCTTGCCTGGAGAATCCCATGGACAGAGGAGCCTGGAAGGCTGAAGGCCTTAGGGTCGCACAGAGTCAGACATGACTGAAGTGACTTAGCAGGAGCAACAGTAGCATACCATACCAAATGGCGAGGGGGCAGTGGCATGAATTGGGAGATTGGTATTGACATATATACACTTCTAAGTATCAGTTCAGTTCAGTCCAGTCGCTCAGTCTTGACTTTTTGCAACCCCATGGACTGCGGCACACCAGGCCTTTCTGTCCGTCACCAACTCCCGGATTCTACTCAAACTCATGTCCATTGAGTTGGTGATGCCATCCAACCATCTCATCCTCTGTCGTCCTCTTCTCCCACCTTCCATCTTTCCCAGCATCAGGGTCTTTTCCAATGAGTCGGTTCTTCCCATCAGGTGGCCAAAGTATTGGAGCTTCAGCTTCAGCATCAGTCCTTCCAACGAATATTAAGGACTCATTTCCTTTAAGATGGACTGCATTCGGCTTTCTTTATAGTCCAATTCTCACATCCAGACTGACTACTGGAAAAACCATAGCCTTGACTAGATGGACTTTTGTTGGCAAAGTAATGTCTCTGCTTTTTAATATGCTGTCTAGGTTGGTCATAACTTTTCTTCCAAGGAGCAAGTACCTTTTAATTTTATGGCTGCAGTCACCATCTGAGTGATTTTAGAGCCCCCCAAAATGAAGTCTCTGTTTCCACCGTTTCCCCATTTATTTGCCATGAAATGATGGGACCAGATGCCATGATCTGAATGTTGAGTTTTAAGCCAACTTTTTCACTCTCCTCTTTCACTTTCATCACGAGGCTCTTTAGTTCCTCTTTGCTTTCTGCCATAAAGGTGGTGTCATCTGCATATCTGAGGTTATTGATATTTCTCCCGGCAATCTTGATTCCAGCTTGTGCTTCATCCATCCCAACATTTCTCATGATGTACTCTGCATATAAGTTAAATAAGCAGGCTGGCAATACAGCCTTGACAGACTCCTTTCCTGATTTGGAACCAGTCTGTTGTTCCATGTCCAGTTCTAACTGCCCAATATGCTACTGGAGAAATAAGTCCAGAAGGAATGAAGAGACAGAGCCAAAGCAAAAACAACACCCAGCTGTGGATATGACTGGTGATGGAAGTAAAGTCCATCACTTTACTGTAAACAACAATACTGTATAGGAACCTGGAATGTTAGGGCTATGAATCAAGGCAAATTAGAAGTGGTCAAACAGGAGATGGCAAGAGTGAACATTGGCATTTTAGTAATCAGAGAACTAAAATGGACTGCGATGGGCGAATTTAACTCAGATGATCATTATATCTAGTACTGTGGGCAAGAATCCCTTAGAAGAAATGGAGTAGCCATCATAGTCAACAAAGGGGTCTGAAATGCAGTACTTGGATGCAATCTCAGAAATGACAGAATGATCTGTGTTCGTTTCCAAGGCAAACCATTCAATATCAGAGTAATCCAAGTCTATGCCCCGACCAGTAATGCTGAAATTGAATTGTTCTATGAAGACCTGTAAGACCTCTATAACTAATACCCAAGAAAGATACTAAATATAAAACAGGTAACTAATGAGCACCTATTGTATAGTTCAGGGAACTCTACTCAGTGCTCTGTGATGACCTAAATGGGAAGGAAATCCAAAAAAAAAGAGGGGATATATGTATACTCACAGCTGACTCACTTTAGTGTGCACTAGAAATTAACACAAATTGTAAAGTAACTATACTCCAATAAAAATTAATAAAGAAAAACAAATTAAAGCAGGCCATCACCACCACAAAAAATAAAGAAAACAGAGGACAATATAAAAGATGTGCTGTGCTGTGCTGAGTCGCTCAGTTGTGCCCCATTCTTTGCGACCCCATGGATTGTAGCCTACCAGGCTTCCCTGTCCATGGGGATTCTCTAGCAACAATACTGAAGTGGGTTTCCCTGCCCTCCTCCAGGCAACCTTCCCAACCCAGGGATCAAACTCTGATTTCCTGCACTGCAGGCAGATTCTTTACCATCTGAGTGACCAGGGAACCTGGAGTGGGTAGCCTATGCGTCCTCCAGGGAATCTTCCCAACCCAGGAATCAAACTGGGATCTCCTGCACTGCAGGCAGATTCTTTACCAGCTGAGCTGCCAGGGAAGCCATATAAAAAATACAGATGACTATTTAGGAGGTATGTCTACAGGGAGACCTGGGGAAGTGGGCATCTCAATTCACAAGTCTCCAGCTCCACTCTGTCTGGGGTGATTTAAGACACAGCACTGTGTAGACAGTTCCCCCCTCCACCCATACTCGGAATATCTTCTGGGTATTTCCTTCTCTGTCTTTTCTCAGCTTGTTACATGGAGCTTCTCTCTGGGTACGTTTCCTTCACTGCTTGCTGCCATTAACCCCTTTCTGGAAAAATGGAGTCAGCACTTTAGAGTTCCTTGCAAGTCATGGGACTGTTCACATTTGGCAATTACCTGTTATCCAGGGTGGGGGGGGAATAGTTCCCTTAACAGAGTTTATACAAAAATGCTCCAGAATGGATTACAAAAGCAAGTATTGAAATTGTGATTCCGTATGTGGCATTGCATTCCTGAGCTTATGTGGTTTAAAAGTGTTGGCTATAAATGGATAGAATCTAGAGCTATTTTGTAATTTTGTCTAAGGTGCCCATGATGTGAATTAAAAATAAGTTACAATTTCACACTGAGATTTACAAGTCACCGTCTAATGCTCCTCATTTGTATTCACCCTCCCTGTTTCACGACTGTAGCATTTGCCCATAGAAATTTAAATGTCCCAAATGGCAGCATTATCAGAAACATACACTAGACTTGAAGCATGAAAAATTAAGAGTTGGACTAAAAAAAAAA